>CM076574.1:1062259893-1062859893 GCA_034641835.2 Pinus albicaulis | reverse complement strand
TTTTGGATCTCCAACATCTGAAATTCAGTTGTGCAGTAGCCCTCTGAATCTTTTTTTGAATGGCATGGGTCTAACCTGATTTGAATGCTTCAAGTCAAATTGATGCCCAATATCCAAAAATGGCCTAATTATGGACTAGTTTAGAAGAGCACACTTGTACGGCATGCCATGTGCCACTGCTTCCTCCTTTGGCTCTGAAATTGATACACAAGAAACTAATTTATGTGTACCTTCAGCCACATTTTACAGAACTACAATATGATTCTTAGAGAGAGATTTAAGATGATTTTTACAAGGTCACCTTTTTAGATGAAATTCGAGAGCCTACACAAACCATAACTTCCACAGATCATATCTCTAAAAATGTTGCAAACCAAGATCTAAAATTTTTATACGAAGTTCCTCAAAATTTCGGCTTCACGTGGTAAAAATGTCAGCTTTTGAACCTTTTTAGAAAGAAATTTATAGTGAAAATTCCACAATAATCTATTTGGAGCATCGAAACCCTAGAATCCAAAGCTCTGATACCAAATGTTATGAAACCAACTCCAAAAATAGAAGAAAATAGAGATCAAAGCCTCATAAATTAGCCACCTCGAGGGGGAAACCTCCAATGCATTACATAAATGAAAAATTCTTGAATGATACAAATGACAAAACCTCCTTCTATATATAGGAGTACATGGGGTCACAATATGATCGTAGTTGACCTAAAAATAATAATGTAAGGACACAATAATAACAATATGAGGGTTACAGGGGTATGAAAATAAAAATAAGGGGGTTCCACTAACAACAATAAGGAACTACACTAGTAATATAGGGACCTAACAAACATAGCCAATGCTAACTACAAGCAGTGGCATAATCAACATGAGGTGCCACACAAGTTCTAGGTGGGTGAAAAATTTTGGATACATCTGCAAAATGAGCACATAGTTGTACCCCACCGTAAGATTCGACTACTTTGATATGGGCCATAAACCATCACCAAGGTTGTAGGAGAAAATGCCTTCGAGCTCAACATTCTACCATTCCTTGGCCTAACCCCAATGTTCAATGTGGACTGCCTTCAACCATTATTTCCAACATTATTGGACACATAAAAAATTACAGATAAAATCACGCCAACAAAGATAAACCTTGAGTACATGGAATAGGCCACAAATTATCGGATCACAAATACATAGATATGAAACACTCACCAAAAGAATATCCAATTGTATTGGGTTGTCAAAGTTGCACAACTCGACCAACGCACTCCAAAGTCAGCCTAGATTCTCTACAATGCAGCTTTGCATGTGATTAGATGCTCTACAAAGTACTTGCTATGGTCTAGGGGTGTGTTGATGGCTTAATGGAACACTTCAACTAGCATTTAAGAAGTGAAACTTTCATGGAGGAAAACCATCAATGGGATGAATTTTTTAGGGCATGTAGCATCTACTTTAGAGTATGATAGACCCTAATTGATATTGATGTGGGTTTTGGGAGTGATTCCCAAATTGACCTGTAACAGTTGCCCCCTAAAGCACGAAGTCAAAAGTGATAATGTTGATTGACATGATTTACGATGTGATGAGTAAGATCTAAAGAGAACAGTGACCTACATCAATTACAATACATTACATCATGATATATTTTCATCTTGGAAATGAATTACTAAGGGAGGCATACCCACTATCATAAAATCAGAAATTCGTCTACAGATATAGAACCATGATAGGATGAACATCTATTGAAATGCCATCGTACAGATGATTTGGTACTACTCCTGAAATCGCAGCCCAGGTGGATGAAAATAGATTTTGGATCTTCTATCTCGTTCATTCAGTTCTTTAAGTATGATTCTAACCATGTGAATATGTGCTCTGAAGTCGAACATGGGAGGATACTGTCTGATTACCAACCAATGATGTAAGTCGTTAACAGACGCGAGAGAAACCACCGTTGATGATAATGGCTCTCAAGGTACTACAATACATTCTGCATGGTGTGAATATATGATTTAATGTCGAACAAAATACAAAGTCTTTTAGTCAAAGGAATTTGATTTCAACCTATCGTCGAAAATAAGAAACCTCCCATTGATGTAAGAAAGCTCCAAGGTAATGAAAGGTTGTTTCTAAGTCAAATTCTTGGATGATGAACTGATGCCGACATGAAGGGAGTCGTCACAGGATGGCTTTGATGTACTCCCCATCAATGACATGAAACGAGAGTAATGATTTTATAGACAAAATGTAACTGATGAAGTAATGTTCAGGGATGGCGGTCATGAAATGAAGGTTTATGAGTATTACAAACGATGAGGAATAACTGAGTGACTTCTGTTGAACATATCGACGACACTGAATGAGTTGGTAGAATTGACCCAAAACCAAAGTGACGTATGGTGTGATAGACCATAGGTATGATAGACGATCAAGCAGATAACCTAGTCAAAAATTCATAGAGATCAAGTGAATGATTGTCATGTTAAAGAGCGACTTGCTACCATAAAGTGTTTCATCCATTTCCAATTTTCCCCAGTCATTGTTGATGAGTACCTCTTTATTTTTTAACAAGCATGAGGAGGATAACATATGCTTGATGTATAATTCCACCTTTCGGGTGAATCCATTGCTAGGTGATGCTTTAACAAGTCTAGTGAAGGTGAAACTCAACCTTGTCATAATCGAAAAGTCCATCGCTATTTGATGCTTTAACGTGTCTAATGACAATGAAAACTCAGTGCTTTTCATGTTTAGAGAGTTTGAACAAGGGACAAAAAGAAAATCCGTAAGTTATTTTTTGTAAAATTTGTCCCTCAGATCTGAAAAAGCGTAAAATAATACCAGAGAGAACCTCCTAGACATGTTCAATTATGGTTTTCTTTTTTCATAAACATAATCTATCTCAGTCCAAAAAAGGGTTAAACACATACTGAGTAGATTTCAATTCAATTCCTTTTACGAGCTCGAAAGGATAAGTACTCTAAAATATTTTCATATTTTGGGAGTATGAAAAGAGCTAAAAGAGAACTCTAATGGGGTTCCTTTTTCATGTTTAAAAAATATTTAAAAATAGATAAAACTATGCTCTGCGGTCAAAATTAATTTCACGATCATGCACAACAAACTTCACTGTTATTAATCATAAAACCTGCTCAAACCACCAAATAGATTAAAAATAGTTGTATTAATAGTGAACAATGGGTAAAAACCATATCCAATTCATTAAATATGCATAGATTAATCAAAAGACTATTAAATAATAAATTACCAAGTCATTCTTACCATTTCGCATTTACCATTCAGTTTTCAGTGCTCTGAGCCAGTTTTACCCTCGAACTTCAGCAATTGGTTGCGACAGATTCCATGGATCATTTTTCGTGTCGTCTAGACCAGGTAGAATATCTTACCTTATTATTTCTATTGGTTGCATTCTTGTTCAATTTCATGCAAATTTTTTAGGGTTTTGGAGCTCCTTGGGTAAATATACAATGCCCTAGGACCGAAGCATCCTTGGATGCCAAAAAGTGCATTATAGAGGGGCTGAAAGGAAGCCCCGGTCCTCTACAATGCTATGTCTTCCACTAAGTAGTGCACTGGGTGCAATTTAGAAACTTGAATTATGTTTTATGCCTAAAATTTCTCCAGTTTTTTTCATGGAATGGATCCTAACTAAGGCTATGGTTTGATTTTAGACTTTGATCAGATCATAATGTCAATTTCATGGTGAGAAAGAGAATATGAAGAACAGGATATGGTTTCCCTAAATTATCCTGGAACTGTGAGAGACCTCAACGATTATGGGTTTCTCAAGTACTTTAGATTGTTAGGGATGAGGCAACACATGGAACTATTGCAGTTCTTGATTCGTTCATGGGACTCAGAAATATAGACATTTCACATCGGGGAAAAAGTGCTCCCAATATTGGTTGATGACATTTACTTTCTCACAGGTTTGTCTAGATGTGGTGCCCTCATTTCCTTTGCACGCTCCATGCGTGGAGGTGAGATGGTGAAGGATTAAATTCGACAGTTTTGTCTACCAGGAATTGAGCCTAGAAAAGGTGAAAAGATAAATATCAAAGATGTATGTGATATGTCTTTGCAAACACTCCTATTCACTATCGCAAAGCTAGCTGGTAGCATGATACTTTGTGTCGCAAAAAAATAATACATGTAGTATGTGCTTGAGTGCCTCGAGGCAACCATGTTCAACTGGGATGAGTTAGTACTCCAGTAAATGAAATAAAAACTGACCAAAGTAAAAAGTGGAAAGACAAAAAATATTAGCTATGGGTCGATCTTGATCACTTTGTGTTTGGAGCGAGCTCTGTTGATGCAACCACAATATGTGACACTGGAATTAGCTAGTCCTAGAAATCCACAGATGCAACGATGGGTATAGCTAATGGTTAGACATGTTGGTCAGTCATGAATCTCATTTTCCACTTCATTATTTTCTTGGCTCCGAAGACAGAATATATTCATAGGGGAGAATCCATATGCAGGGACGTATTTCTGTGGAGATACAAATTTAATTTTACCATCTAGCGCTCAATGGGGTGCTATAGGTAAAATGTTTGAAGATGTTTTTGATTTTTTTTGGGTTTTTTACATATTTTTGTTTTTTTAAGTTTCCAAGACTAAACTAAAGATGTTTTATGTATGCATATGTGGGTACTTTTTGACCAGTGGTACATGCACAACAAGCGGGATAACCACAAGAGAAAGGGGATTGTTAGGAGAGCAATCCTTCGGGATTTTGATTTAGCCAAGACTCTTGCTAAGTTACAATAGCATGTGGAGAGAATTACTCTTAGGATACCAAATTTCCGAATCTATGAGTTACTTATGAGGCTGTAGCGCCATACTATTGGTGTGCCTAGCCGTTGGATGAGGCTATTGTGCATGATAGCCCAAGGAGTGCGGTGCTATCATGAGCACCACTAGGTCTACATAGATTATGCTATGTCAGTATACATTTTGAGGTCATATGGCCAACGTGTCTTGGAAACAATTTTTTGTAAAAAAATTGATTAGAAATCTATTTTACTTTCATTGTTTTCCTACGATTATGTGAAATCCTATTTAATTGTGTGATGTGAATTGAAAATCTATCTTTACATATGTTACAAATATCTATTTAACACATAATTCACTAAATAATAAATTAAAGTGTTAAAGTTTCTGGAAAAGTGTTGATATTGTATGTAATTAGAATGTCCTTCCAAAAGACAAACTCTAAGGAACATGTGATGAATTGTTGGATTTCAAACAGTTTAAATGCTAGTAAGTTGTAGTAAAACAAGTTGTGAGTCTAGTTGGATGCTAATGCAGTGAATGCTAAGTGAAATTACATCAGAGAGTAGTTCAATCAACCCACTATACTCATCAATATTGTTGGTAGATGTTCCAATACAAATCCTTTGGAAACTCACTATCTCGCCATTTGGAGCAAAGATGGCCCATGCTATAGAGGATAGATTTTGCATACTATGACTAGAACCATTAGCATATCCAGAAAATGGTTTCGTAGATTCTAACATCTACAAAAAAATCAAAGTGGATTACTAACCACATGAAAAAACTATGAAAGACACTCTATGACACACACAATCAATGCATATAATACAATGTTTACTATGCAAAATCAAGCATAGTAACAGTTAAGATACAACCCATTCTGAGGCTTCGACAATGGAATCCCATCATAATCTACCAACTTATAGGCATCCTTAGCCAGAATGCGCTTGAAAATGTAAGGGTCATGCCATAATGGTTTGAATTTTCTTGTTCCTATCTTGTCAGCTTCCTGATCATAAAGAAATACCAGGTCTCCTTCCGAGAAGGTGTGAGGCTTGAAATTGTGGTCATATTGTGCCTTAGTTCATCTCTTATGTGCTTCATTGGCCAATGTGGCTTAATGATGTGTTTCATTGAGATGGATGAGATCTAATATACGTGCCTCTTTATTAGAATTTTCAATGATGGAATTTCACATTAGATCAGTAAGATAGCTTCCAAACTATAAACTAGCTGAAAGGGAGTAAATCTGGATATGTTTCTCATTGAGGTTTGATACACCCAAAAAGCTGAGTACAGGATCAAATGCCAGTTTCATTTATGAACCCCAATCATTTGTTGGAGAATACACTTAAGAATTTTTTTGATAGCTTCAACTTGTCCATTAGCTTGCGCATAATAAGGGGTAGAACTATCATGTGACAGTCCTAATCTGGTAGTCAACTTGTCCATGTGATTGCAAAAAAAAAATTCATGATCTGTGACTATGGCTTGTGGGACACCAAACTGTGTAACAACATAGTTAAAGAAAAATAATGCAACTGTCTATCCTGTGTTGTTAAATGTAGGCATCGCCTTGGCCCACTTGGTAAAATAGTCAAAGATGACAATGATATAGCCATTCCCCCCATCTCAGCGTGGGTTACATGTCATGTAGTCAATGGCCCATTTGGAAAATGGTCCAAAAGTGACGACATGATGCATTGGTGCTAGCAACATGCGGGTTTTATGATCAAATATCTAGAAATCATGATAACTTCTGATGGCGAAAATGCAGTCGCAAAATCTGGTTGGCCTTAAATAACCAACGTGGAGAATATTCTGCGTGGTATCAAAACTAGATGAATTTCCACCACAGGAACCAACATATAAATGATTTAAAACTTTCTTAGACACCTCATTATTGAGGCACCTATGTAAAATCATATTGACACTAGAACGATAAAGTGTATCACTTACGATAAGATAATCTTTGGCTTGGTATCAAATACGTTGTCATTGCTAGTGAGAGGTATTGGGCCGAAAAGTTTGGGTCTAGAGATAGATGATGAAATCTCCATACCACGGGTTAGATGACTTGATCAGAAATAAAGACTCATCTGGAATTGATGGTTCTATACTAGATTATGTGCTACTTGAGGGAAGGTTGCAGATAAGATCAACGAAAACCAAAGATTTCCTTGACTTTGATTTGATGAATTCCAAATCAAATTCCTGCAAAATTGTGATCCATTTTGAATATTGTCCACCAAGAAATTGATGTGATAGAATATATGTCATAAATTTGCAATCTGAAATGACAATGGTCTTCCGGAGCAAGATATAATGGCGAAATCATTGTACATCTTGAATGACTGCCAAAGCGATATTCTCAACATAATTTTACTTCACTTCCGTATCATTGAGATTACAACTCAAATAATAGATTGGATGTTTAATCCCATCATCTTCTTGGAATAAAACCATAGTGATGGTGGTATCTGTAGAGACGAGATACAGGAAATAATGACTGATAATTTGGGGGATATATTAATGATGCTTGAATCAGGGTATCTTTAATAACACCAAAGTAAGCTTGCGCAACCTCATCCCAATTGAAGGGAATCCCATTTTTCAAGAGTCGAGTAAATCCTTTAGCCATTTCAGCATAGTTGGGAATGAAACTCCTTAGAAAGTTAGCCTTCCCTTCGAGTCTTTGTAACTGAAGTAAATTGGAAGGAGAAGGAAAATCAAGAATGGCATGGAGCTTCAATGGATCAAGTCGAATTTCGTCTTTGAACACGAAAAATCCAAGAAAATGACCAGAACCAGCACAAAACAAACATTTCTGTGGATTGAGGCATATTTTGTAGTGACGGTATTGTAAAAAAATTGCTCTAAAATTTAGCAGGTGGTTATCCCATTTCCATGAATGTGCAGGTAAGTCATCCAGATATTGTTGAACTATGTGATTGAGGTCATGGAAATCATAACTCATTTCACTCTGGAATTTTTCCCTTGCATTATTTAAACCAAAAGGGAGCTTTTGATAAGTAAATGTGCCCTAGGGACAAATAAAATCGGTTTTATATTGGCCCTCTCGGTGAATATTGATCCGATTGTTGCCGGAATATCCATCCATGAAAGAAAATATTTCACATTCGGCACGTTCATAAATAATTTGGTCAACAAATGGAGTGTAATCATTTTTTTCAGACAAGCATGATTAAAATCCCGATAGTCGACACACACTCCAATTGTCCCTTGTTTCTTCATTACAAGAAAAATGTTGGAAACCCAATTGATAATCAGAACAGGGTAAATGAGACTAGCACGCAAAATTTTTTCAACCTCTGCTTTAATGGAAACAAAATTCTTAGGATGAACAAGACGAAGGTGATGTCGTTCCAGTTTGACATCAGGACATATTTTAGTCTCGTGTTCAACAATGGTGGAATTGATGCCTGGAATTTCCTCATATGACCAAGCGAATATATCTTTGAATTCATTAAAAGAGCTATAAGTGTGAAGTTTAGAAGGTGAAGAAGATGCACCGACATGATTTTTTTCTACAATGTCAGGTTTGATGTAAATATCGATAGAAATTGTTTCTTCGATATTTGATGGGTTTCGCTTAGAATCAATGGCGTGGATAGGAATAGAATTCGTCAAGAAATCAATGACTGTGGGGTGATATAGTTCAATTGGATTATCTTCATTGTAATCTACAAGATGGGATCGTTGATGTGAATTTTCCCATGGTTCTTCTTCTGCTATAATGGATTCCATAATGTTGCACATTGGTTGAGAATACACGTGAAAAAAGGATCAGAATAAGTACCATAATCCAAAGGATGATCGACTAGAATAGTCAACGATAAAGAATTTGGATTGGCCTCATAAGCCAAAAATATTGATTGCTATGCTCGTTCAATTAGACTTAGCGGCATGATTTCGCCCAACCTATCTATTTAAAAAACATTAGGAATCTTCCTTCAGTCAGATGAAGTGGAAGATATGATATTGCACGTCTCTATATTTGCGATTTCCCCCAATGTTGCAGGCGACGGTAACAAAAAGGTGCCCATTAGGGAAGAATCCTTAAAGAGTCCTACACCAATGTTCTGAAGAGATGGTGAGGGTCCGTTAACAAACAAAATACTTCCAGTTTCTTGGGAACTAGAGGTCAAGAATGAGAGTTTCTCAATGACTATGATGCTTCCCTTGTGGGGGAAGACAACAATACAAAATTAAATATATACTACTGCAGCCATAGCATAAACACACGGTATTCAAACTAATATATTGTAGTCAATGGGTACATCAACGACCTCAAATTAAATAGTAATTGATTTTCCCCCTAGTTTGACTTGTAGGTTATTGATAATTCCACAAGGCTTATATGTAAAACTATCAAAAGCCTTCAACATTGTAGGTGATTGTGATAAAGTCGGTAAGCCAAGTGACTTCAAGCAACTCATAGACATGATACAAGTATATTTTCCTTCATCAATGATAGTCTAATGAATGAGGTGATTCAATACATGTACTTGAAAACAAATGCTAATTGTGCTGGTAATTGTGGCACATAGCCCGAGTGATTAAAGACTACAAGATTAGAATCCATCGAATCGATTCCACCAATTTCCGCCAACAAATCCTACTTTTGGGAGGAACAATTCTAAAGAACATCAAGTTTTTACATAGCAGAAGGTGACTAAGCCAGATCACTGACTACATTATAATTATGAGTTGCACAAGCTTGAGGGCTGAAAGTCGATTTATGAACAACTCCCTTCGGTGGCTTTATTGTTAACTCAGGAATAATAGGCCTTGAAGCCCAATCAGATGAAGTCTAAGTAGTAGGTTTATCTATAGCCTGACCATTCGATGAAGACAGAGGATTACTGTAATCATTACTTCGAGTAGACACCAAAAAATATTTTTGGGCTTAGTGGCAGATAACAAAAGCACTTGTGAACTAGAAGCGGGATCCGTAGCAACCATATGTGTTTCCGGCTTTGGAAAATGATTTGTCAACACTATAGATGTGGTAGAAGTCTTAAGAATTTTTGAGATTTTTTAGTGGTGAGGAAAATCTCGCGTAAAATGCTTCTCATTACATATCAAACAAGGGTAATGAGGTTTTCGAAAAGAACCAGATGAATCATATGATTTTTCCTGTGGGGTGAATTTGATTTCTTCTTATCTTTTTTCTTCTTCTTACTTCTAAGTTGCGTGTCACTTTTTCCCTTGTTATATGACATGACTTGTATTTCAAAAGAAGATGCAAGATCAGATGCAATAGGGTTTTGATTTGAAGCAACAAGTGTAGAACTAGATGGCCAACTCACTGGCAGAGTGCTAGCAGAACCAATCACAACTTCGTCAACATGAATGTCATTACTAGATGGAGAAGGAGGAATAGTAAAATTTGGTCGTGACACATTCGGAATATTTTCATAGAGTGTGCCATACTGAATATAAATCAAATCCAGATACTGGGAACAAACCATTACTTTCTCTTTAGTGACAACAACTCCTTTGGCCACATCCTCGATGATATATGGAAACAAGTAATTGATAAACCACTAAGATAAAAGCTGATCAGGAACATATGTTTTAACCATTTGATGAAAATGACTCCTGTCATGTATATGATCTAATATGTGAGTAGCAGTGGTCTATTTAAAGCTGGTCAAAAGTTCTATTCCAGTTTCATATTTTATGGGTAACTAGAAGTGGGTTAAAAAAGTAGTGGCTAAAGTTGTAAAGTTATCAAAACAAGCTTGTGGTAATTCAATGTACCACTTCGTAGTCTAACCAGTAAGAATTCATCGAAAAAGACGCAGTTTAACAAAATCACCATTCAAGGAATTTGACAAACACCATAAATGATAAGTCATAACATGCATAGATGGGTCTTCTCCAGAATTACTTTGAATTTCATAATATCATAGGGTAATTTATGATGAATCACTGGCCACCTAGGTAAATAATGAATGGGATCATTAGCGACCACTTCAAATCAGGTAACTCTGATGTTGCAACAAAATTTTTTTATCGATATAGGTCAGGCTGAGAATAACCAGGATAGGATGGAATTTCCTGCGAAATCAAACTAGGTGGAAGTACTTCACTATTTAGCCCAAGATTAATTTCAGGCAGTCAAATATGCAATAAAGAGGAAGAATCAATAGTTATGGATGACTGAGGATAAGACAGCTGCAAAGGAACAACTTCTTGTTGTTCAACTTCAGGATCAAGACGTTCTAGTAAAAGAACAATAGGTTCCTGATTGACTTCCAGCTAAACTAGCTCAAGTTCTGGATTTACTATTTCACTGGATTGAATTTTAGCGTCCTCAGGTAACTGTGAGGGTTCTGTATTGATAGTAGCAGATAAACCGATATCATTCTAAAAACGTCGAGACTTTGTACTTAAAGGATCAAATGAATCTAGTAAATTAGATGAAGATGTAGCACCAAAGGTTCCAGAAGTATTGGATTGGGTAGGACGAGCTCGCCTTTGTCTACTATGTGTAGCTTCTGGCAGTACAAGTGGTTTATTCGTTGTCCTATGTGAATTATGGGAAATGGTTGATATTCTTCCACAATTTCTAATTTATTTTAATACAAAAACAAATAAACAAAAAGAGGTTAATGCTGGGCAAAGGGTTTTCCAAGAAACTGTGAACTGCAATATATCGCCCCTTTAAACCAAGGACTTATGTATGTGCATGCAATCTCCTTGAATGTTGTGTTCGGTGTATCATAGTGTACAAGGAAACTAACTCAGTTACCTATAGATGGTAAGGAACCTAAAGTTGTCCTCCCAAATATACTCGATGGTACGTGGAGGCCCAATCCCCTATTAGCACTATCTAATACGGAACTACACAGTGAGAGCATCCCCTTATAATTTTCATACTATAACACTGCCTGATATATCTGAAGGTACGTCGACAAGCTCTTATATACTTACGTACGTCGAATGAGGTATCACACTCGCAATGTATCGCAGAAAATTAATGATAGCTACTATATTTAATGACACCGGAGCAAGTATCTAGCCTAGACCTCTAAATGTTATTGTTAAGTGAAAATGCTCCCTTAGAAAAATTTTATGTCAATTTTAAGTTGATATTTGTTATAAGTTTGTGTTTTAGGTTTATCGCAAGATGTATTTTACATTCGTATAATGCAACTAAAAATATAAGCATTGATTTCGATTAAATTTTTTACAATGAAAAAATAGCTACAAGGGATAGAGCAATCATATTGTAAGAAATCAACAATGAGCACATCTAGATGAAAATTACCTAAAAATTCCTATGAAGAACTCACAATCCCTATATGCAAATGCATTTTTTATTTTCAATTTATTTTAATTTTAGATGAACCAAAAGGAAACGATACTGCACAAACAATCACTCAATACTTTCAAGAGAAACGAAGGTTGAAACGAAAAATTCATCTTTCCGAAAACAAAGAAATGATCAAATGTAAAATTTTAAACTTAGGAGTTATTTGACAATGATAAAGAAAACAAAAAGAAACATTGATCAAGAAAATATCCAAATTGAGGCAAGAATAGTAGAGACAATTCGGTCTCTAGAGGTAATCAGACATTTGAAAACTCAGCAAAAAAGATACTAAAATGAATTGCAAAAGACAAAATATGACAGATTTTGGTTGGTAATTGGAGAAAAAAACCCCTGAGTGGGAGACATTGCATTACAGAGCATTGTCCCTAAGCCAACAGTGCTATGCAAAGCACTGTGTCGAGACCAATAGTGCGTTGGTGCCAGAGGAAAAATAAAAAAGGAAATCAAACACACTAATTTTGCTAAAACACATTCAAATGACTAAAATAAAGCAAGTAAAGTCTACTAGAGGCTGATAAACAACGATAAAACTAGCAGGGATGATATTCTGATTCCCAGTATGGTCGCCAAATTGTTTTACGGAAATCAAACCTTCAAACAGAAATGCTTTCCCTAAGTGTGGTGGTCACACTTAGAACAATAGAAAGAGAGATATTTCACATTTTCCTTAAAATGAATAGATAAGGAAAGAACACCTACTTGTAATCTATTCACTAATTGTCACCTCCCTTTCATCGCTTCCATCTCTCTCAATCAAACTAAACTCGCTTGATTCGTACCTAAATGGAAAATAGAAGACATAGAATGACATAAATGCATATGATCTAATGATTTTAAACAAATTGAATCAATTGAATTTGAAAATACACATATAACATCATTGATACATGTATTAGGAAAGGAAAAAATGTCTTTATTATGATGTAGAAGGAGAATTTACTACCAGTTGGCTGAATTCGATGTCAACTCGCTCCAGCTTCAGTCCCATCCTCATCACAGGAGAAAAATCACTCCAAGAGCAGAACATTACAGGCATACAACACCTCCAAGAGTTGTGATCTCACCAACATAACTCTACTAATACAAACTATCTCTCTCTTGTGCACTATGTTCAGTGCTCAATTTATAAGTAGATGAAGGTAGTTTTACATTAATGAATCATTGAATGGCTTTTCGAAAAATGGATGAAGAGGTTTCCTTTTACATGGAAATAGGAGGATAAGAGGTTAAATGGCTCCATGGTGTCCATATTCGAAGTTATCAGATGATGTGATAGCTAGAACAACTTCTAGAAGCCATTAGAGGGTGGGAATATTCCCAGAATCCAATGAACAATTTTCTCTTAGTCGACCAACACACTCTAAAGTGGGCCTAAATGCTCTACAACGTAGCTTTTCATGGGAGTGGATGCTCTGCAAATTACTTACTACAACCTAAGGGTTCGTTGATGGCTCAATGGAACCCTTCAACTAGCATCGAAGTAGTGAAACTTTCATGGGGAAAAACGATCAATGGGATGACTTTTTTAGGGCATGTAACAACTAATTTAGAGTATGATAGTCCCTAATTAATATAGATCTGGGTTTCGGGAGTGATGCCCAAATTGACTTGTGAAAAATACCCATCTAGTTGCAGAGCTCTGTTAGAGTAGTTGGGGCTAGCCAATCCCTAATGATCTGTATCTTGGCAGGGTCCAAATTCACACCCCACTCAATAATGGTGTACCCCAGATATTGAACCTGGGTCATGCCAAAAGTGCATTTTTCCAAATTAGCACACAAATTGTGTTGTCACAGTGTTTGCATGACCTCTCGAATGTGGTGGAGGTTCTTTTATCAACTGTGGCTAAATATCAAGATGTCATCCAAATAAACCAAAATGAATCAATTGGTGAAAGGTCACAACATGTCATCCATGAGCCTCATGAACATTGCGGGGGCATACATCAACCCAAAAGGCATGGCCAACGATTCAAAAAGGCCCTCCTTGGATTTGAAGGAAGTCTTCCACACATCAAAGGGTTCGATTGGTACCTAGTGATAACCAAACTTCAATTTAGTATTCCTAAAATATTTACCCTCCTTAATTTGGTCCAACACATCATTAATCCATTGAATCAGATACCTATTCCATACCGTGATCTTGTTTAGCACCTAATAGTTTATACAAATTCTCTAGGTCTCATCCTTTTTCTTTACCAACATGATTGGGTTCCCACAGGGTGATTAACTAATCCAAGTGGCTCCAAAAACTCTCAGGAGACCAAGAGGTCTAAGAATTGTCCAAATTCAAAGTGGTCGGATTGCTCTCGAACCGTGTTCAGAACGAAGTTCTCGTCACCCTGATTCCAATAGTGTGAAATCATCTCCAATCCAAGCCCGTATGGAAAATTTTGAGCAAGTCGAAATTTTGGTCAAAGTTGGGTAGTGGGCCAGGTTTAGATTTCCTACAATTTCACCGTCAACTGGTAGGGAACCCAACACTCGAGAGTGTGTGAAATTGTGGCCTCTTTAAATTTCCCAATAACCCTTATTTTGGAAAATTTAAAAAAAAAAAAAATGATGGTGGTGGGCCACCACCCCAACCACCCCACCACTCATTACAATAGTAATATTAAAATCGGGGTGGCAGGTGGCCAAACCCCGCCACCCCTAGCGGAAGCCAAACAACATATGTATTAAAATGGAGGTGGGATGGGTCGAGGCCGCATGGAGCAGACCCTGCCCACTAAGCTTTAAAAACCACCATATATGGCACTCCTTGCACAGAGAAGTGTCAACGGGGGTCAAGCCAGACTAACCCATGTGGCTACCCCCCAAGCAAGCGACACCAAAAACTAAATACAAAACATCAACTAAAAAAACATTACCAAAATAAATGTCGCACCCATATTAAAGTTTGTTCAAAACAATATGATTCTATTTTGGAGTGGGCAGGGTTTGAACCCGACCCACCTCCACATCACTTGCCCAATGGAACCAACAATCCACGAGCTGTCACATTGGATTATACACCATACATATTCGATATAACTACACCACTGTAGATGTACCGAGGGAGCATACTGATGTGGATTTCTAGAATAACATTTTTTATTGCAGGTGCAGAACCATGAGTGCCTAGAGGGGTGGAACCTTGACCAAGAATATTAAGGGGAATCAAAAATATTCCTAGGGGTCCCTAACTTGCCGGAGTCATAATTTGAAAAAAATTATGTTGATTTTACACCTCTCGATGACAAGAACTCAATGGAAACATCTATTTCAGCAACATAGCTTCCCATTTTTTACCATTTTCCATATTGGAGTGACGGTGTCAGATTCCTAAGTGTGGAAAATCGATTTTAAGTCTCTCGATGCCACACATTCAATGGTGCATCTAGATTCAACAGTTGAGAACCAATTTTTCAACCAACTTCAGGGGTTGAGGTATATGTAGTATTGGTATCATGTGCTATTAGAAAATCATATATTACAGAGAAATGCAACACACAAAATATGCGAAAACAAAAGAATGCAAAACACATAAAACCAAAGAGACAAAGATATACGTGGTTCACCCAGTTTAGGATACATCCACCCTGAACAACCAGTCCTTCATTTCTATTATCGAACAAAATGAAGAGACACAACCTACAGCAGATCTGTTGTAATATCCTTTGTTCTCCCTCACAGTCTCCCTATTTATTTCTCACTCTGAGAATACACATAAAATACACAGCCATAATACAATCCCCTCATATAAGCGAGGGGTTTCCTTCTGGGGAAAAAAACTCTAAACTAAACATAACTTCTACTATAAGATCATTTGCCTAATGAACAACCTATATTGACTAGAAATTAAGTTGTTGCGCATAAAGTCACGAAGTAGCCCCCAGGACCCCTAGGCGGCGTTTAATTATGAGCGGAATTACTGCCCCATTAAGGTACAAGGGTCCAACCCTGTGATACAAAATAAACAAGATAATCAGGCTCCACACCCAACATGTGCCTCTTTTATCATTTGTTGTGAGATGTGATATGTTTTTTATATCCTTCTTTGATGTATGTTGCGGGATCTATGTTTCTACTTCATGTGAGATATATTCACCATGGATTTTTACTATCCCTATGTAACCTTATGGATCCTCATAGTCACCTTGTGTCATATTATGTCATGTTGATAGGAGGCCTATTATGAGTGAGAGTTCCTATAGTGGAATGTCTCGTGGAGTGACAAGCTACTCATGTTGAGGGAATATGTCCTTGTATTACAGAAAATATATTTCATGTATAGTATCACCATTTCTAGCACTATATGAAGTGGCCTACCCCATATTCACACCAGGCCCAGAGAAGTAGCCCAAATTGGACGAACTCTGTTATCAATGTCTTGTGTTCTCATATTGCTGATAGTTTTCTTGTTTCTTCTTGCTTAAATCCTTCATATTTGTTCTTTTAATGCTCTTTTCAGTACAATTCTAACCACATCATAGAAGTAAAATATCATCAGTAAATCCGGTAGCTAACGGTCCCAGATCAAGAGGTATCATAGTGGTCTTCTTGCTAATGCAAATTGTGAGCATGCACAATGATTGAATGTGCAATAATGGAGAATGACAAAGACATGTACAAGGCCATGTTGATGATGTCCAAAATGGTGGACATAATGTACGACGCTTATGAGAAGAGAATAGTGGAAGAGGATTAAGGAAGATCAGGGAACGATGCTTCATGCACATCTTTCGGTGCATCTTCTTCATGGCTTTCATCATATTCTCATCATCCACGAGAAGAGAAAAAGGAGAAGAAAAGATTGCAACTTTAGTTGTGAGCCACGGAAGAGGATTTGGAGAAGTTGAAACACAATGAAGGGTTGAAGAAGCCATCATCACATGTGCCCGATTCGACAATTGAGATAAAAAATGTTGATTTCTCTTCAGTTTCATCTTCACATGCTATTATTTCTATTGGAAATGTGGAGACAGAAATTACAAGAATTGCCATGAGAATCCTTACCAAAATGGGGTACAAAGGAGGAGGACTTGGTGTTAATGGCTAAGGCATAACTCGGCCATTGGAGATTGTACAAAGCTCTCGATTCACAGTTTTGGGATACACTCAAGGACAGTGATGGAAGGTGTCAAAAGCTTCCAGTACATGGTTGAAACCATTTGGGAAAGAGAATAATGGGAACACTTCACCATCACCCTATGATAGTGCAAATTGCATAGAAAGAGCTTAGGCAAGCTATTATCACCATGATTGCACCAGAGACCAACAAAAAAGGTATAACAAGTATCGGTATTCTAGTTTTCATTTTTATTACATGAATGTCGCTAACAATGAACATAGATCATGGTGTCGAAAAACATGTATTTTTTCATTAAGGGAATTTTGAGGTCTAAAATGGGCCTCCTAAGAAAAATGTACAACCAAGATAAAATTTATAATAA
Organism: Pinus albicaulis; assembly: GCA_034641835.2. Taxonomy (NCBI): domain Eukaryota; kingdom Viridiplantae; phylum Streptophyta; class Pinopsida; order Pinales; family Pinaceae; genus Pinus; species Pinus albicaulis. Next base: position 1,062,842,297 of record CM076574.1, on the reverse strand, counting down.
CTAATAGGATTCAAGATGATGATGTCAACCATGGGGGGTGATTCACCATTTTTGGAGTAAAAAAGTAAAAATAATAAAAATTAATAAAATAATAAAACTACTTTTTCAACTTGTATTTTCAACTTATCTCCCTAAGGGTTTACTCAAATTTCAAGCAGGAGTATTCGTTGGATGAAAAATTAACTCCTCATACAAGGATTACCCACGTTGCATACTTTTGATGGACCCTACTACACGAGAAAGGAGAAATACATGAAAAAATGTGATTATAATCATGTTTTTCATGAATTTTTCATTTTTAGTGTAGCAAAGTCCATCAAAAATATGCAACATGGGTACTCCTTGGATGAAGAATTAAATTTTGCATCCAATGAGTATCCCCACTCGAAATTTGAGTAAAACATTAGGGAGATAAGCTCAAAACATGAGTTTAAAAAGTAGTTTTTTTATTTTTTCCCTCTAAAATTTGATGATGTAATCAAATCTTATTTTATTATTTCCACTATTATTTTATAATTTCCTTAGGAGTCCCATTTTAGACCTCAAAATTCCCCTAATGGTGGATTACATAACCATGTATTTTTTGAGTGTTGGAAAATAATGACATCATGAAAGAGGATGAGGCGTGAAAAGACTTATCCACCATAGGAAAAGAAGAAGGTAAAGTAGGTTTGGAGGAAGAACACTCATTTCCGTCATTGCAACAGAAGTGGTCATCAAAGAGTCACGTGTTGGAGGCTCCATCAAGAGCAGAGTCATTATATAGGTGCAAGGTGAAAGGGACAAATTAGGGTTCAGGAAGTGGTGGGTCATGGAAACTGGATAATTCTATCTGACAAAAGGGTAATAACTAGACGTCTACGCCATAGAAATTTAGTATGATGCTACTTATTATCGATAGATAACACAAGACTTTGGAGATTTCATTCAGGATAAATTATAAATCAAGGTTATATTTTCTAAGAAATCATAAATGTAAAATACAACTCACACTCAACAATCACAATTCTTACTTTCATATGTTGTGAGTATTCTTAAACATTGAAGAATTTTCCATGAATTAAGCTAATTGTTTGTTACAAAATATTGAATGTGGAGCCTCTTCGTCTCTATATCAATAGGATATGTGAGAGGTGTTTAAGTGTTGTGTGGAAGGTGGAAGGTGGGAAAGTGGAGGTGTCTATTCTCCATCTTCTTCCCTCTGTAAATATTCGCCACTTCGTAACAATTTCTATATACATTCATGAATTATTTTAATAGTATTAATTTTTCAACTAAACAGTATTTAGTGGTAAGTATTTTTGAGTAGGCCAATAATAGATTTCAAATTTCCAAGAAAAAATAAAATATGGTTGACAAATAAGAGAGCCAAGAAATTTGAAATGATTAATTGAATATTGCATATATCTCTAAGGTTTTTGATTTCGAATAAATTGTGATGTTCATTTCTCCTTGCATTGGAATTTTTTAATTTATGAGTTAGTGTAATCTTAGCACTTATATTACCAAAATTCAATATCCATTATTATTCTTTAAAATTATACTTCAACTCTTTAATTTTTGTAACTAAATGCATGTGTGTCGAGAAATATGTTATATCATGTATAACATATCTAGTGAAACAATTGTTTTTTTATCTCAACTGGTAGTTTACATAAATTATTAATTCATTCTTCATGGAAAATAATTATGAAGGTATGAGGAAGTGGAGACAAATTAGGGTTCATTATTTTCAATAATAAATGTAGTTAGGTAATACTTCAATGTACTATGATAACTTTTCATTCAATATTTTGAAATTTTCATCAGTGTCAATTCTTGTCTATGCTAAAGAAATTGGGTTTTTGTGTACCTTGTATATGATGCTACTTGGTATTGACATTGGATATGAAATTCAAGATCAATTTTAAATCAAGGATTTACTTTCCAAGAAATTGTGAATGTGAAAGATAGTTGACACTTCAACAATCACGGTTCTTGCTTTCTTATGTTGTGAGTATTCTTAAATTTGAAGCATTTATTTTCATTCTTTTGAGAATTTGATGATTCAAGTTTTTTGATTGTGTTACCATGACCTAACATATTTTACTGGTTATATTTTATTGAATGTGAAACTCCTTCCTTATTATGTCAGTGGGAGATGTGAAATGTGTAGAAGTGTTGTGTGGAATGTGTGAAAGTGTAGGTGTTTATTCTGTATCGTCCTCTCTCCGTACATATTCACCACTTCACAAATATCTTCCACACATTTCCATATCATGTCACACTTATTCCATACATTCATCAATTATTTTTTAATGTGATTAATTTTAAACTTTTTTTTTTTTAATGGTAAGTAGCATTGAGTAAGTCGAAAGTAGATTGCATACTTTTGAGAAAAAAACAAGATATAATTTGCGAATAAGAGAGCGAATAAATTCACAATGATTGTTGAATGTTCCATGCATTTTGAAGGCTTCTGTTTTCATTTCCATTTCTGAATTTTCCATTGTGTGTGATCTTATCACTTCTGTTACCAAAATCTAGTAATTGTTCATGCTATTCAAATTTCCACCTCAACTCTTCGTCTTTTGGAACTAAATTCATGTTGATCCCATGTTGAAATACTAATGGGTATAGTTAATTTACAACTCATATTTCATATCTGATACACACGTAAATTGAAATTTTCATCCCACATGCTTTAATAAGAGAAAACTATTAATTAATTGATCAATATGCAATGTTGTGCGAGAGGAGGTGTGTGGAAGAAATGTGTGGAGGGGGAATGAATGCAGAGGTACAAAAAATTCAGAAGAAATTTTTTGTTTCTCGCTCTGCATAAATAGATTGAATGTGTTGTTACATTTAGCTTTGTACCCTATTTTTAAAAATTATGTGTCAATTTATTTGCAAATCCAATTTGTTTCAGTATTTTTGTATTTTGATATCAAATATAATGAATCAATATTGACATAGTGGTGGAGACTATCTTAGCGATCAACTCACTTCATAGTAGAGGTAACTAAACAAGTCTCCACATAATATTTATTTGAAGTTTTCCTTGAATGATTTTCAATTCATAGTTATTGTTGACAACTTCTACGAAAAATTTCATGATCACAAGGAATTCATATTTATTTTAGATCATAAAATTATATCTCTTAGGGCATGTATATAGATGATATTAAATTAGGAGCAAAGTGTGGAGTAAATGTATGAGATGGTTTTAGAATTTTGATATTTATTTACACTACTTCCCATAAATGTTGGATTTTGTATCTTCAATTAATATTTATTGAGAGTGTCTTATAAAAATTATATCACATGTAAAATAGTAACAATTGGTGATTATGATGGGAACTGAGAAATGTATAGTAAAAATTTCATTGAGAGTGTTATTGATTGACATAATATTTTTAAGTACAATGTGGAAATGGTTGGAAGAGGAAGGAAAAATTGTATGTGCACTGAGGAGATTAATGCACTTGATTGTATCGATAATAATTTTCACCAGTCGACTATGTATGATAGTGGTATGTGAATCTACCAACAAAAGAGAAAAATAGCAATAAGATTTGGGCTAGATGATCGGAAAATACTACATGTGCTCCAAAAGTCTCTGATTTTAGAGAAATTGTTTATTTGTTCACAAACAATTTTGACTCAAGAACAAGAAAAAGTATGCCAGGAGTGAAGAACATTGCTCGGAGTCCGAAGGAATTTAGATGGATATTCAAGCTACTTAAACTAGATAGTTTCTTGAATTCATAGGCAGGTGGGGCTAACATTATTCAAGTCATCATTTTTCAAAATTCTCAGGTTTCTTATAATCTTTCCCTCCTAGGTATTTGTTTGTTTACACAATATTTTAAGGAATTTTATTGGCTTTTTGGCTGCGTGATGGGCCAAGAAGCTAAAAAAAATGTCCCAAAATAAATTTTCTATATTCTTTATCACTTATATAGAGAATATTGTATATTCAACTGGGTTGATTTCATTTCCAATGAATTAGCTTTTTAGTTATTCATTTTTTAAGGATAAATAGATTCTTATGGGGGCATATTTGATAACAACCCTTATCTCAAAACATGTATTTTACAACATACCATCTAATCCCAAATTCACTCTCAACTAAGAAACATTGTAATCCTAGTATTGCATATTGTGGAAGGACATATATTCTTTAATTTTTTTTTAATCCAATATTTATTTGTAAATCATGTCAATTACATTATATGTAGACAAGAACCTCGTCGAGTATCTGCACAAGCTCAAGTGTTCCTATGTGAAAAAGAGGTGAATGAAGAAATAAAAAGTAATATGATAATTCAAATTTAGGGATTTGAAGATAAGCTATTGTTGTTGAAAAAATTTGTTATGGATTAGGTATTTTGTTTTCAAAGTCTATAGGTAGTACTATTAATGAAAAAATATATTTGAACACAAAAAGAGAAAACAATTTATTTCTATATTGTATATTGTTGGATAATTCAATATGAAAAATGCAGCTCATGTTACAAAGCTTGCAAAGTCTTTAGATTATTTTATTTAAGTCAATATAAATCCCTTCAAGCCATTGACATAGAAGGAATATTTATTTTACACTTAGATACTATTATATACATAAACTTTCTTCCAAGTTATAAATCAAAGAGACGAGAGTCACAATGCACTAACAAAAAGTCAAGCGTTGATAATAGATACTAAATAAATTGTAAAAGAAGATAAAGTTAGCACAAGAGGAAAATACAAACAAAGAGGTACTTATCCTACATAGCAATCTCAAAATTTCACACCCGATGTTATTCTGAGCTCATATTCTAGTCAAAGTAAGAGAAAATATATTTCAAGTGGAAGACTAGTTCATGACGGGTTATCAGGTAGTGAAGATGATGAAGATACTCCTAAGAGATTTAGTGTAGGATGAGCACACATGGTTGAATCAACCAAATCCATAATTCCCCACAAAATAGGAAGCATTGAAGCAAATCTTGACGTCAAATTCGACATCACTATACCACCTAATTGGGTTATGGATTAGTTAGCAAAAAATCAAAAAATGATGGAGCATATTGCCAAAGAAGTCACTACTTTCAATGACTATCTTTTCACATTATAAAATTATAACTATGACAAGGGAGTAAAAATTTGAGAAATTAAAACAAAAATGTTCATAATAAAAAGGTTATTGGTCAAGCACCATGGATGTTGTTTTGTTTTTGGGTTAGAGTCACAAGGCTCATGAAATTGCATCAAGCTACTAGTGATGTAATTGTGTAGTTTATTAGTGACCATGAAGCATAAAATATGAGAGTAAAAGAAAGAATAAATGAGCTATAAGATGCTCTAAATTTTGGTCCTCTGTTAGTGACTCCATAGGCAATATGTGCACCATCATTGATATTTTCTACCTGTTATCGTATCAATTGATTATTATCTAGTTTTTCTCCCATAGGATATTGTAAATCATATTTCCATTGTATAAATTATTTTTCTTATTTAAAAGAACAAACTGGAAAAAGAAAAATTAAAAAAGGAATTCAAGAAATAAAGGCAAAAATAAAAATAAAGAGGGAATAATATATATATATATATATATATATATATATATATATATATATATATCATGATAAAACCCCATAAGGCATGCCAATTAAAATGCCACCATGAATTTTCAATAAAGGTTTAATTTAAATGTTTATTTCATTTAAACTTTGTTTATGTATTTTAAATGATTTTTTTTCATATTTTGTAATCATTGTGCATATCTCGATGATGGAGAATGTCCCTGCCCAGCTCAACGGCGGGGAGAAGTTTTGGGACCCCTCCCCCCCCCCCCCCCCTCCGCCTCAACCTTTCGGAACTTAAAAAGGGGGGGTGGGGGGTCCCAAAAAGTGGATTTTAAAAAGCCACCCACATGATGTGTCAGGTTCTCATAGTTTTTGGGGGGTACCTTCCCAAAACCATTTACCAATCCTACCCATCCCCCCCCCCCCCCTCCCCCCTCACTCTTTCCTCTCGTCACCTCTTCCCATTCACTCACGTCATTTTCCATACTTACGACCATCCATGTCACTCCCTCACCACTTCAATTGACTATTAACTTTCAAAATTACTTTAAATATTTGAAAATGAATGTTAAACATTCAATTTCCTCCCTCCATTATACCTATTTTCTTACTAAATGTGCCTGCTCCTAAAATGGTAATAATTCTTTTATGTTCCCCATTAATCCCATCATATAAACCCCTGAGTAACTTGTAATTTCTTCCCTTCAATGCTATTTCAACCCATGTAGGTAAATTTCACGTCAATCCATAGCTATCAAATTCCATCTATTAGACATCCCTCTGCAAAATTCAATCAAACAAGTAATCTGGTAAATTTTTTCATTCAATTTTCTCTGTTATTGAAAATGTGAGTGTGAAAGAGAAAATGAAAGATGCATGAGGATGATCCCATGATACCCCCTATTCTTGTTCTAGATAAAAATCCCCTGATTGATACCCAATAAAAAGTAGTCTAGACCCTGTGTGATTTTGATCTATATGAGCTCCATAATTGGGTAAAAAAAAATACAAAGATCACAATGACAACTTGAGGATTTTGGAATAATTTATTCCCCAATTTACCTTTCCTCAGAGTCACATTTTCCCTGTGTTTTCTTCCTAGTTTCATCTCAGATAACTCCCCAGCCAAAAAATGATAATTTCCCATAATAATGAGGTCCTCTTTTCCATTTCTCAAGAGATTATTTTCCAAGCCGTACAGATAAATCCCTAGGCATCTCTGCATCCTTTTTCCTCTAATGAATTAATGGAAATATATAAAAATCTTACCTTCCCCAAAGATACCACATTTTCAAATGCTTTCTCCCTGAGAATGCTCAATTTTGCAGAAATAATCACCCATAACATGTTTCCATTTTCCCAAAAATGTCAAAACAAGTAATTTCTATGGTTACTCACTTACTAGGATATTATATAGACTATTTGTTCAATGAAGTTGTTTTAGGATTCTTATCAGTATTTGTAGTGGGGTAGAAACCTACTGTTATTTTTAATTGCAGTCAATTCTTGTCTGATATCATGCTTGATCAGTACGAATTTTAAAGCTGAAAGTGTATTAAAAAACCAATCATTTTTAGTGTATATCATGTTATTTCACTATGAACACAGATTAAAATTTCCATTGTAGAAGGTGGATGATAATGTTAATCCATTATCAGTAACCCATTGGACTTCTTTAATTATAAATAACTCATAGGAGTATTCATATATTGATTTTGTGGATAATTTTCTTCATATATCATTATTTCTACATAGCAGTGCTATCATCCCAAGAATTTCACCAGAAATCAAGAAATTGTTTCACCTTTTAGAGCAGTCAAAGGTTAGATACTGGTACTTGTACCAAAATTGTACAAAAATCAAAATTTATGGATCACAGCTTCCTCCCTATAAACTGTCAGTATTTGTGTGAGTCAGGATTTCCACACTAGAATACACCAGACAAATGTTAAACATGGATGAATTACACATTGTATATAGTAAGAAGAATGCATAATTGAAATTTAAGGCTCGTGTAGGTCCCTACATTGTAAATACTGGAGCGAAAACAAAGGAAGTGGAAGAAACTTTGAAACAGATGAAGCTCAAAACAAATTTCACATGGTCCTATGATCCTCTAGGAATAATTTCCAAGATAAGAGTTGAACAAAAGATCATTCAATATGCACACACATCAATTCCATAGATTGAGAAATATGCTAACGAGGAGGAGTGTACTGAAAAAAATCTTGCACGAGGCTGAAGGCTAGCTTGTCAGTCACACTTCTTTACAAAATCTAGTTCCAAAAGACAAAGATACTAAAATAATCATAAAAATCATTTCTCCTATTGATTCAAATTCAATGTATTCTCGAGTTTTTAAAAGAAGAAAGAAGATGTACCCTAAGGATAAAATCATCATCAACATCAAATATGATAGACAGAACAATACTACGCGAGAACCATAAGAGGAAATGGAAACTCAAGATCAAGAAATAGTGATCTTAACAAGATCAATGACTCGCTTACTAATGTTGAAGACATAACACAATTGCCTATGTCTTCTTCATCTCTGGTACCCACAGAATTAAAAATTATTTTTGCAAGATATATAGAAATCAAATTGAAGAAGGAAGCTCTCAAAGCGTCAACATATTCATAATTCTAGAAGAAAAATACCACCACTCAAAACAAATTGTTGTATGCATTTAATTCGGAAAGAGGGTAGTTTCAAATGGCCTTTTTGTAGCCCACAATGCAAGCCCCCTGAACTGCTGAATATTTTAGGGTCTCAATAATTTCAATTTATACTAAGAAGTTTCATGCAATCGATCAGGTCAATTTTCAAAAACAAGCAGGTGAGATGATTTATTCATCATTAACCAACTCAACCATGAATTCCTATAAATTACATATATCTTTAAATAATATGCACTCACATTTAAAGATTGAAAGGATGTATTCTGTAGCCACATAAACTAGGATTAAGTCTTTAGAAGATCTAGTTATTAAGCTAAGACATGATCCTAGTGATGTCAAGGCAACTTAATAGATAATAAAGAGTAAGAATGGAGAAATTCAAGAAATTAGAAAAAAACTCAAAATATCATCTACAGAACATCCTTAACCTAAAGAAGTCACGAGTTTGGAGATGGTGAAAGAAAATATGTTCATAGTAGTAATGAAGCAGAATGCTCAAATCCAGAAAATAGATAAAGATATGGAAGCACTACTAAAGGAAAAATGACAATGAGAAAAAATAGGCACAACAACAAAAAACACATCAACAACAGGTACATCAGCAACAGAAGAAAATTCTGATTTGTCAGAAAATATAGCCAAAGATTTAGGGGAATTATATCTGAAAAATAAATAAAAAGATAAATTGATAGAAGCACTCACCAGGTTGGAGGAAAAAAACATCAAGGCAGGCAATTCTTATCTCGTAGAAGTGAAAAATAATTTTAAACTCCTTTAGCAAATTCAAAATTATGAGGATAAATCCTTCATAATTCAGATGTTTGCAGACTCCAAAATTAGTATTTGGAAAAATATTGATGCCAATATTACAGAGTTATGGACATGCATTAAAATAATTTTTGAACAAGAAGAATTGGTGTAGAGATTCAAAGAAGCAATTGAAAACACCAAGGTTAATCTTGAACATAGGCTAGAGGAAGCATAGAAATAAAAATATTGTTAAAATCTAAAAATAAAGATGAGGTCGAGGAAATAAACATCCAGAATAGAAAATAAATAGTAATGGAGGTCAAAAGGGTGTTGACAAAGAATAATATAATTTCGAAGTTGGAGAAAAAGTGTAAAGAGTTGGAGCTATAGGTCAAAATATTTAACAATACATTTTCTTTTTCACAAGAGAAAGGACTTCCTACTCTCAAGAATTCCACTAGAAAATTAATTCATAGAAACGTATTAAGAGAAACTATGCAACATTGCTGCAGATGCCTCCAAATTTGCAATGGAAAAATGAGTTGGCAGTCGAGAATCATTTTTGCAAGGCCTGCAATTTGATCTCCATATTCAACATGAGATCTATCACCTTTTTTCCAGCAAGCCAACTTTTGAAACCTACACTGAGGTAGATGAAAAATTCAGGAATATGGTAAATTATTCTATCCCAAGTGAAGAAAGGTGGAACCCATTACTAGAACTGATCTAGTAAGAAGAATATAATATCCAAAATTTTAGCAACAAACAAACATGAAGATCATGAAAATAGCTACCGTCAGCAACATAATTTCTCCAAAATTTCAATAGCATGACATATTTTTTCCACCTTTCCTATTTTGTTGTTCGATTTCTGAAATATATACATCTTTATTCAATATTATTTTTTAATAAATTCTTCTTTGGAATCCGAAGTTATTTTAATAGGAAGTCTATATATAATTTGTAATAAGACTTCGAAAGGGTTGGAACCTAAAAGAAGAAAATACTTTTTGTTATTGTAAGAATTACATATTGAAGTAATCATTTCAGTAATACAAGGGAAGTTTGATCTCAAGATTCTTGTGTCAAGGAAATGGAGATGTTCTACTTTTTGTAATTTTTTTTTCCATTCAAGTTCCACATGAATGTTTTCCTTCTTAAATTGTTTACAAAAAGATTAACGGCCCAATTTATTTTTGATATTCTACTCTAGTTTGTTATACAATTTCAATGTTTTCTCTCTGATATTAAGTATAAAATTCATCTCTATATGCTTTATATTTAATTGATCCTAATTGTAGTTCATCTTATCCACACCACAACAATTGTAAAGGATCCATGAGTTTTCCCACCTTGCCCAGGTTTCTCCCCCTTTATTTATCTTAATTGAATACTAAAGATATTATAACTCCATCCCCAATGGAATCCTCTTCCATTTCTCAACCAAATATTAAAAATGCATTTTGTCTTTCATACCTAGCCTAAATTCCAAACATTAAAATTAAATTCTTATAGAGAGAGCCCTCTTTAAATTTGTAAGGGCTAGATCCCAGCTTTAAAAGTAGGTTTTTGGTTACCTTTGTAGTTTTATTCCTTAGCCTAAGAAATTACAGAGTGATAACACTACCGATGATATACCCCATACAGTTGATTTGTCAAAATCCTTAGTATAGCAAAATCGTACATTATCAGTAATATATATCCAAAATATTGGAAATTATTGAACATTTATGGAAGGAAACATAAAATATGTGGCCTTTAGTACAAAGAAGTAAGTCATTTTTCGAGTGGGTTGAAAGTGATATCGAGGGCTATGGGAATTCATAGAAAATGACTTACTTTTAGTGACAAGCTTGATTTTCTTAGAACATTAGAGAATCGATCGAAGTAGGTAAAATCTATATGGTATGAGAGAATTATAACATTAGAGAACACTACTTCTGAGTGTCAAGACATAGAGAGTAGAATAGATTGTTATTGTGTCAAGGCGGTAAGTATTGTTTAGGATCTAAATAATTTTCTCATCACACGTGAATATATATTAATTTTAAAATAAACACTAATGGATGAATTAGAGAAGCTAAAACAATTAAAGGAAATATATCTCAATAGTATAACTGATTTTACTGTAATGGAAATTAGCAATTGGATAATTACTTTTGTTATTGTTAACAAACATAACTTTGTCTTTGTCGTGAAACTGCAAGAAGAGCTAGGGAAATTGAGGAGGATATATTCAATAAATTTTTCAAACAGGATATTACTATCCCTCTAATGAAATATTTAATTCTAGCTAAACTAAAGAAATTCCTTCGAGAAATCATGAATATGAAGGAAAACTAATATTCAAACAATAACAATCTATGCTTTCACATATTATGAGTGTTATTAAATTTCGAAAATTCAATTTTTTTCTTTACTGGTATTTAATTATCTAATTTTGTTTCATATGTTATCGTGAACTAAGCTAATTCCTAAATGCAATTTATTATTTTTCGTTGCAGGTATCTTTTTGAAATTAAAGTTCACAGGATCCTAATGCCAATCCCCATTACTACCAAGGCATTTACTTTCGTGATTAAGTATTAGGATTATGAAAAGTTCTTTACGAAACAAACATTATTCTCTCCACCAAAAACATTTGAAATGGTTTAATATCTAAATGTAAGTTTAGTTACATAACTCCTTTTTTTGGGACATGTGGTCCTTTATCCAAATACCTTTGTTTTAGAGTTAAATTATCATATATTATGTATCCTTAATTTATTATAGAACAATTATTACTATTTTTAAATGCAATAGTGTATAGTTAAAGAGAGAATATGTTAGACTCACATAGTGAATGAGTTAATGATTTGAACTAAGGTATCTGAATATTCTCATTACTGATATAAGCGACCTATGAGATAAAAAAAATGATTACCCTAAATCAGGGGCTGCGAAGTATGTATCCAATTTTAGTTTAAATTCTGATTATTTTTTGTTCCAATAATTGTCCATAATGAAAATGAACTTTTTATTACTCTATTCTAATACTAATCGGTTTGCCAATTTTATGAATAATTTTGAGATAATGTTTTTCATATGATCTGGAATAGCTCTAAATTATGTAGTGTTTGTTACACCTATTTTTGGTCATCTAACCATTTACAATTAGATGGATCAAAGTACACCATGTAAGACCAATTTTAGCATAGTAAAATTTCTCTCACTATAAGAAATAATTTAATAAACCTTGTTTTCTTAAGTTATTTCTAGTTCAAACATGAAACCCCATGAGGAATAATTAAATAAATCCTTATTTATTTGGTTTTCCTTTGGGAATAATTAATTAAACCATTATTTAAATAATATTCATGGTCATATTTAACCCAATTCATGAGAAATAATTAGATAGATCATTATTTATCTTATTATTCTCTAGGAATAATTAATTAAATCATTACTTATAATATTGCTTTATAAATTTGACTAGATTATTTAGGAACAATAAAATAAATCATTATTTGTTAAATTATTCCTTAACCCCATACTTGAAATGATAAATCAATCATTTATCTGTTTCTTATTTCTAAATAAAGGGATTTAACCAATTTAAATTCCTTTTCCCTCCAACAAAATATAATAAAATATTCCAAGCAGTTAGATGTAGATCTTGGTTAATAATATTTGATTATGCACCATTATCAAGGATAACTCAATATTTTGTTATAAATAGGAGGATTTTACATTCATTATTTACATTTGATCCTTTTATCATGGTTGGACTATGATCCTTTGTCATTGTCATACTTTGATCGCATTTATTATTTTTCTACTTGAACTCCCATAGAGTTCAACACATCTTGGGTTTTCTACACCATTGAGAGAGAGAAAATTTTGGATCTAAAGCGTTGATGATAGCCAAGAACCCATCCCATTGAGGGGGACTGGTACCATCATTTTTTGTTCCCTTCCCAGGTGTTAATACATATAAAATTATTTATATATCTTGTCTTGTCCAATGGATATTTGGAGAAACCATTATTTCATTTTACTATTTAGCTAATTTTATTCCATAGATATGGTTTTTTGTTGCATTTTTATTATTATCTATTGCAGATCTAAGGAATTTAGATAACCATATTTGTTGTTAGGGATGTTTGTAATGTGCAACAAAAGTGATCTCTTTTCGTACACTTGTGTTAAGAATTATTTCTAACAATTGGAGACTCCACAAGGTTTTATTCAGATCCCTGCATGATGAGCTCCTTCAGTAACTAGGATTTGTATTCAAATATTTTTAGTTTCTTAATGTTGTTTTTTACCTTTTGTGCCCTAAAACATTAAAAAATCTAAATTCTAGGTGTTTTCACGTGTTTTCCGTAGGTATACAACGTACCGCCCTAGGATCCCAGAACTATAGCTCACACTTTTCAGCCCAGAACCTGTGATTTTAGGCTCAGGTCACACGTGTGGGCCCAGAAACTGCAATTTCAACAACTAACAGGTTAGTATCTATGAGCTGCAAACTTTTGCAGGATTTTTTCTGTGACTATCACGGTTTGCCACAAGCATTGTTCAGGGTTGTCTGACCTCTATCTAAACCTATCTTAGTCCTATATATGCTTAATTTTCTCGTTGAATTATGACCAAGCCCCTTACAGTTTCAGTACGCTTCCACCTTTTCACGAGGGGTTTAGTTGAGTAGATAGTCCAAGATTTTGCAGCACTTTCAGCCATTGTTTAGGGTCTGATCTATGCTTCCTTAATATCTTTTTATATAATTTATTAGTCCACCCAAAACCCCCTCTTGATTTTTTTTTGGTCTTTCCCTTAGGATCCCCCTTGTTTCCCTTAGGTTTTTAACCTTTCACCTCCCATTTTGCAACAATTTTCCCTTTGGTTTCTTGCCATTTTTTGCACTTTTTCCAGCAGATCAGAGCCATTATATACCTATCCCTTAGAACTTAGATATTTTGGTCATCTTGTGTGTTTTGAGTTAATTTTACCCGCCCTTTAGAATAGTCATTTGTGAACCCTTCTTTTGGGTTGAATTTATGCATATTTAACTATTTATTTTACTACTGTTTAAGTTTTATTTACAATTATTCAACATTTTTTTTCTTTATACACAACGATCTGGGCTTAATTAAAATTAACACATGGCTTTCACACGCGCATGCCTAAAGCGGAGAGCACTTGGTTTACATTTCCAAGCCAGGACACAAACATTATAATTAATTTATCTGCCCCTCTGAGCCTTTGTTTATCACTCTTCCATCTTTTTGGGTATTTGTGTATTGCCATCATTGCTCCCCCAATGTGCTTATCTTGGAGACTCCTAGGCCTTCATCCTCAGATTTTTTTAGGAAGAATTACTCCGACGCATAGAGTCCTAGTTAGTCCTTCGCCAAGTCCCCATCCCGACTCAGATTCTGGTCCATTGGGTCCTCCCTCTGATTTCAAACCTAGTTATCCTCCACCTCATTCAGTCACCATGTCAGGCACCAATGCAGGTTTTTTTCCTCAAGATGGTGGTAGCCCCAGCCCTAATTATAGAGCTACTACAAGTGGAGCCACTACCGGAATCGTTCCAACTACTCCCTTGGTACCTTTTATGGCAGGTCTAAGCCTCCCTGATTTTAGTGAGTTAATTAATGACCCTATACACCAAAATTTAGGTTGGCATGTTATGCTAACTGAGATTCCTTCAAACATCCCTAATTTCTAAGGAAACACTAGAGAGAACCCTACTGCTCACGTTCGCACCTTTCACATGTGGTATTTGTCTAGTTCTATCACTGTTGAATGGATCCGTCTTTGCTTATTCTAGTGTACGCTCACCGAAGACACTGCAAAGTGGTATGTCGACCAGGCCTCTCACTCACATTCCACGTTTGTGACTCTTGCTAAAGTGTTTCTATCCTACTTCCAGCTACCTCTCTGATATGATACTGGTACTAAGTTATTGATCGCTTTTCGTCAAATTTCTACCACCCACCTTTATGACCATGTCCAAAAATGGTGTAGAAGGAGAAGCTTATGTGGAGCTCCAAAATTGGATGACAATGTATATATGGATTGGTTTCTCATAACACTTTTGCCTTCTATTGGTAAATATTTTTCATTTCACTTTCCTTAGAAAGAGGAAGAATCTCTCCAAATATTGGTGAAATATGACTTGATCTATGCCCAATATGGTTATGTTTATACCATTTTACGAGATCTTCCTAGACCTAGTGGTGCCAATGCATTAGGCTCATATCACACAACTGACGGTATCGTTGGATCTCTTTCACATCCGTATACTCATCCTCCCATGGGTTATGGTTTACCTCAGGGAGGGGCTAGCTCCTCTAGAGCTTATCCCCCTCTCGGAAACATGTATCTAGGAAAACACACATTTTCCCAATTACATCAACTGATGCCAGGGCCATCTGTTGCTTAACCTCCTTTCTATCCTTACCTGCAGCACGGTGCTCCAGCCCCTACGACATCTGCACCGCAGCCTCCCATACCTTCTCAACCTCCACCGCAGCAACCACCTCCCCCTTAGAGTCAGGTGTATGTGCAGCAGAGTGTGGCTAATCCTCCTAATTACAAGAAAAAGAGGAAAGGAAACCAAAACCAACTAGTGAAAGGTAATAAAGGGCGCCAAGGTAACCAACTGAATGCACCAAAAGGGAACCAAAATAATCCTAAAAATCAACAATAGGGCGATCAATCCAAGCAGAGCAAGACTCTTCGTACGAACAAGCCTTGTTATTTTTGTGGTGTCCATGGCCATTATACTTATGATCGTCCCCTTTTATCCCAGATGCACCATTTGTGGGAAGCACAAGTAGCATCCAGAGGACAACAAGCCACTGCTTTGGCTCCTCCAAATACTATGCCAATTCAACTGACCGTTTTCACCGATCCTTTCCCTCAGCAAGGATATGTGGCTGCCCAAATACCTCAAGGTGAGGCCTCCCCTCAACCTTCATAGTCTAGTACCCCTAAATACCATATTCTCATGATGAATTCTGAAGAGGTCAATACCAATGATGTCAACCTTCAAACTCGGTTGCACCAATATGGCAAGCCACCTACTTCATCTGTAACCAAGTCTGAAACCAAAGTTTCCACAAAGTCCATTTAGAAACCTAATTCTCCTTTACAGATCCCTTAGCCATGGGCAGAGGTTATTCCTAAGACCCCCAAAGGGAAATTACACCGAAATGTTGTTTCTTCCAAAGCCGCCTGCACTTACAACATAGTAGATGACTTGGCACAATCTCTTGCTGCCATGCCAATGCTAGAAGTCCTCCAGTCATGCCCTTCACAACATAAATCTCTACTATCTTCTCTGGGAATTGTGGATCCTCAGATGATCATTTTATCATCTTTGATGTTGACAAGTGAGAACATCCCACCTTACCTTCATCTATCACCTTCCAAATACCGGTTGATATTTGTAATGCCCATGTCTCACGTTGTATCATTGAAGAGGGTGCATCCACCTGCGTGATTTCCACCTCTTTTTGGAATAAGCTCAAATCACCTAATATAGCCCCATCCACCATCACCTTACATGCTTGAGATGGTCATCCTTCTCAACCCCTTGGCATGTACCGTAATTATCTTGTCACTCTTGTGGGAAAGAATGTTTGTATTGACATTGAAGTCAATAATGCCCCCTTGGATTAAAATATCCTTTTGGGTCATATATATAACTATGTGATGTCTGTTGTCACATCTATGGTTCACCATAAGATGTGATTTCCTCACAATGTAAATATCATTACCATCGATCAATTTACAAATTACAAACCGAAGTCTTAGATCTCCCTTGAGTCTATCATATCTTTGGTGGCTGAAAAGAAATCAGTCACACCTCTTACCAGTGTTTCAAAAGGAGTATTTAAAGATTCCAACTTACTTGGTGCATTCCCTAGTCTTCCCCCTCTTATTTCTCACCCCATCTCATTGAATTTTTTCATGACGCAATCTTCTCAGACTAGCCACAAGTGGTCTCGTCCAACCATCTAGTAGCCTATGCCTTCGCAACCTACTGGTGGTCACTCAACAGAGCCTTTAAGACCTTCTTTTCAAGGATCTTCTCCCTTCGTTGGTGTTTCTTCTTCCCCTTTTCAACCAGGAATGGTTTCTTCTAGCCTTAACCATTTAGGATCCGTTCCGCAAGCCATGACCCCTCTGGTCAAATATGATTTCTATATCCTCCCTCTGCAGTCTTTTCGATGCATGTTATGGCTACGTTGAGCCTTCCCAATTTGACCCTAGGGATCCCAGTCTGGTACATTGATCCTCCAGCCAACACTCTGCCTGGTAAGCTAAAACCTTATACCACTTTGACCCTGGTCCAACAGGTCGCTATGACCCCTCCCTTTTCTTTAATGCATCAGCCACCTCAACTAGAATCTACTCCTATTGTGAAAGCCTTTAGTGAGGGAGTCAAAACCAAAAAGAAGTAACCTAAGGATAACGATGCCCAAAAAATTCTTGATCCTCCTAAGCCTCTAAATTGGTCACCTATGTGTGCTTTGTGTGACGTTTTCAAGCATGATACCCAAAATTTTCCTAAGATTCCTCATCTCAAACCTGTGGTCAACGAGGCATTTCCTGAATCTGATATCTCGGAGGTCAATTTTACCTTGTCCGATTCAACTAAGAAACTCAAATCGTTGCGCATGAATCACCCTTGTGATTTGTGTGATTATTATGGCCACTATTGTCACCTTTGTCCCCATCTCGACGATTTCCATGACACCCTTGATGTTTTCCACTTAATCGAGGCCGAACGTAGTGGATCCTCTACTCCTCTACTCACGATTTTTTCAAAAGCATAACTGGAGGAATTTTCTGCACCCATTTTGATACCTCCCCTCGATGTCGAGATGAAGAAACCTTCGACCACTATCCTCTATATATCATCATCCATGATATCCTTGGTGTAAAACCCCTCCAGGACACTCCCTTTTATTATGACTAAACCTCCTTCGGTGTTCACCATGGGCTCGACATCGATAGATCATTCATCTACTAGCTCTTTGTCTACCCTCTATAGCGATGCTTATGTGAACCATATTTGTCATGATGATGCATTGGGTATCCCCGCCATGTCATGTGGTCTTCCTTCCTCTAGTCCTCCCATATTTCATTCAGATGAAGACATTATGGAAGGCATGAACACCCCTTATTTTCCTTGGGATGATATATACCATTATACGTGCTTTTGCAGCAGTCCCATGACCAATATGTTGTGGAGTCCAAAGACTTAATCCAAAGATAAGTTGATTGGATATATCCCCCCTTACATCATACCCATGCATTTGAACTACATACACCTTTTGTCTATTACATTGAAACGCAATTTCTCGGTAATGTTGGGTATGTGTTATATTCTTTCCACGACTAGCCCCACGTGTTGTACGTTGTACGTTGGGCTTGAGGTAGAACTTGTTTAGTGGGAGATCTGCGGGATCGATTCTTGCGGTGAACGAAGATGGCGAGCGGCGGAAAGATAGAGATCGAGAAATTTAATGGTCAGCTTTTTGAGTTGTGGAAGCTCAAGATGGAGGATCTGTTGGTTGATAAAGATCAGCAGATCGCGGTAGATCCAGGCACTAAACCAACGACAATGTCAGATGAAGACTGGAAGAAACTATATTGGAAGGCTAAGAGCACAATACGGTTGTGTGTCTTAGATTCACTATTGTTGAATGTATCTGTGGAAGCTACGAAAAAGAATTTGTGGGAAAAACTTGGGTCTTTGTACCAATCTAAGTCTCTAGTGAATAAGTTGTTCTTGCGGAAAAAGCTATATAACCTAAGGATGAAGGATGGAGACTCGGTGACAGATTATCTGAACGCCTTCAATACTATGGTAAGTCAGTTTTAATCTATTGATATTAAAATCTCAGATGACGATAAGTGCATTAGTTTGTTGTTTTCTCTACCAGACTTGTGGGACATTTTGGTTATTGCAATAGGTAGCAATACAACTACCTTTAATTTTGATGACATTGTCTTAGACTTGTTGTCAGAGGAAATGAGATGGAGAAATATGGAGGACCAAAATGGAGATGCCTTATCTGTACAAGGAAGGTCCCAAAACAGAAACAAGAATAAGATTTCGAGTGGGAGATCCAAATATAGAGGGAGATCTAAATCCCCTGGAAAGTTTGTAAAGGTATGCTGGAAATGCGGAAAGGAAGGGCACTACAAAAGGGAGTGCAAATCTAAAGCTCCTGAGAAAGGAAAGGGATATGATGATGCTCCTTCTGTAGAGGCAAAAACCACCTCGGATGAAGGTGGGGATGTGTATTTGGCTTCTTCTTCAAATAAACATGTAGATCATGAGTCATGGTTGATTGACTCAGGTGCATCCTTTCACTTCACTCCCCATAGGTAGTGGTTCTGCGAGTATGAGAAATATGATGGTGGTGATGTCTTCCTAGGGGATGATAGGAAGGCAAGAATCATCGGAAATGGAAAGGTCAAGCTGAAGCTGCAAGGTGGAAGGATTAGAACACTTCCTGGTGTTCTGCATATTCCTGCATCGGCCATAAATCTAATTTCTATAAGCAAGATGGATGATGTAGGTGTAAAAAAAGTGTTCAAGAAAGATGCCTGCAAGATCGTTCGGGGAGCACTGGCATTAATGCAAGGAGTTCAGAATGGAACTCTGTACAAGCTACAAGGTATCACTGTTATTGATGGGTGTAATAGTTTTATGGTTCCTGAAAGTGGAGTGGAAAGCCTAGCTGTCTCTGGAGAAAATATCATGCTATGGCATCAAAGGCTTGGACATATTGGAGAGAAGGGCCTTTAGATACTTCATAGAAATGGCATGGTAGAAGGTATTTCTAATTTCTCTCTAGATTTCAATTTCTATGAACATTGTGTATATGGGAAGAAAAATCAAGTGAGTTTTCATTCTGGTGCTAAGAAGGCCAACAAGATATTAGAACTTGTGCACAATGATGTGTTTGGACCTGTGTCAGTTCCATCACTGGGAAATTCTGTGTACTATGTTTCATTCATAGATGACTTCTCAAGAAATACATGGATATATTTTTTTAGGAAGAAATCTGAAGTCTTTGACAGATTTAAAGAATTTAAGGCTCTGGTGGAAAACTAGACAGAGAAGAAGATAAAGGCACTGAGGACAGATAATGGTGGAGAGTTCTGCAAGAAGGAATTTGAAGATTTTTGTAAGAAGTGTGGTATAGCACGATAGAAGACTACTCCATACACACCTCAGCAAAACCAAGTTGTAGAAAGAATGAACAGAACACTGATGGAAAAGGTAAGAAGCATGCTTAGTGGTACCGAGTTAGGACAATAATTCTGGGCAGAGGCATTGGAGAGTGCATGCTATCTGGTTAACAGATCACCTTCATCAACTTTGGAGGATAAGACTCCACATGAGGTATGGACTAGTAAGAAACCCTCTATTTCACATCTAAGGGTATTTGGATGTGATGCATATGTACATGTTCCAAAGGAGAAAATGACCAAGTTGGATAATAAATCTGAAAGGTGCATTTTTATTGGGTATAAGGATGGTTTAAAGGGTTATAAGCTTTGGAACCTAGAAACAAGGAAGGTTGTGTACAGCCGGGATGTGGTGTTTAGAGAGGTGAAATATGTTGTTACACATGAAGTCCTGCCAAAGGAACCTAAGAAGATAGAGTTTGAGCTAAAGGAGGATGAATGAGACTCTACAATAGAAGAAGACTTAGAAGAGGAATAGCCACAAGCTCCAGCTATGAGAAGATCGGTTTGGGAAAGAAGGCAACCGGAAAGGTATAGTCCATCTGCTTTCTGTTCAGGTTTTACCTTAACTATAACTGATGATGATCCCAGAACTACCAGGGAGTCAGTAGATTCAGATGATGGAAAACTATGGAAGGAGGCCATGGTTGATGAAATGACATCCTTGCACAAAAATGAGGCATGGGATCTGGTGGAGTTTCCAGCTGGAAGGAAGCCCATCAGCAAAAAATGGGTGTTTAAGAAGAAGATTAATGTAGAGGGCAAGGTGGAGAAATACAAAGCTCGGTTGGTAGAAAAAGGTTATTCCCAGGTGTCGGGAATTGATTTTGGTAATATTTTTTCTCTTGTTGCCAAAGTTACTTCTATTAGATTACTTTTATCTGTTGCTGCTACATTTGATTTTGAGATAGAATAGATGGATGTGAAGACAACATTTCTTCACGGGGATATAGAAGAGGAGATCTACATGAAGCAACCTGGAGGCTTTATGGTGAAAGGTAAGAAATAACTCGTATTCAGGTTGAAGAAGTCTCTGTATGGGTTAAAATAGTCACCAAGGATGTGGTATATGAAATTTGATACCTATATACGGGGGCTTGGCTTCACTAGAAGAAAGGAGGATCAATGTGTTTATTTTAAATTAATTGGTGACCATGTTATTTATTTGGTCTTGTATGTGGATGATATGTTGTTGATTGGAAATGACAAATAAATTATCCAAGATTTGAAGACCGAACTGTTTTCCAAATTCAACATGAAGGATCTTGGTGCTGCTAACTATATTCTGGGCTTGGAAATTAAGAGAGATCAGGCAAAGCGGAAGCTCTCATTAAACCAGAGGAAGTATGTCGATACTATATTTCAGAGGTTCAATATGTAGGATAGTAAACTGGTGAATGTTCCTATTCCTATAGGTGTAAAGTTGTCTGCTGAACAGTGTCCCAAGACACAAGAAGAAGAGGAGGATATGTCCTGTGTTCCATATGCAAGTACAGTGGGTAGCCTAATGTATGCAATGGTCTGTACTAGAATAGACATTGCACATGCAGTGGGAGTATTAAGCAGGTTTATGTCAAACCCAGGGAAGGAGCATTGGAAAGCAATGAAGCAGGTTTTCAAATATTTATGTGGCACTAGTGATTATGGCTTGTGATACCATGGAAGACCAGGATTGGGAAGAATGTTGGACATTCATGTTTTTGTTGATGGAGTCTAGGCTGGAGATCTAGACCAAAGAAGATCTACAAGTGGGCATGTGTTTAGCCTATTTGGAGGCGTAGTCATTTGGATGAGTAAAAGACAGTCTGTAGTGGCTCTTTCAACTATAGAAGCAGAATACATGGCAACCACTCATGCAAGCAAGGAAGCAGTTTGGTTACAGAGATTGTGTTCAAGTATGGGGTTGGTACAGCAAGCTATAACGATAGACTGTGATAGCCAAAGTACAATTTTCTTGGCTAAGAACCCTGCTTATCATTCAAAGACAAAGCACATTGATGTTCAATATCACTTTGTTAGAGATATGGTTGAGGCTAAAAGGGTATTGCTAGTAAAGGTGGACACTTCAAAGAGTGTTGCAGATGCATTGATGAAGTCTCTGAGCACTCAGAAGTTCTCTTGGTGTAGAAAAACAATGGGTGTTGAAGAATTGGCCCAATGACTATGCTCTCCTGTGGCCCCTTGTGGAAAGAAAACAACAAGTGGGAGAATGTTGGGTATGTGTTAAATTATTTCCATGACTAGCCCCACATGCAGCAGGGGGGTCAGAGGGTGGGTGGCAGCCCCCCCTGTCAGGGTCCGAGGCACTGCTCCGGAATTTTTTTTTTTGGTGTGTGGACCCACTCATAGGCGGACCCACCCATGTTTTGTGCATGATTTTGCACATGGTTTTAGGGTACGATGGTTTTCAGCCCCTATTTTTTTGTAGATCTGGTCAAGGGAACTATGGTTATGTTCTAATCCAGGGTTAATGGATTGGGGTTTATGTATGCTTCTTCATGTATATATATGTTTTGTAACACTAAAAGGAATATAATGAAAAATAAAGCTGGTCGTCTCGATTTGGAATCCAAGGGAAAATCTCTGTGTTTATCTATTTTATGTTTTATGCTCTCACTAATGTTTATTTTCTATTATAATATTCGTGTGTAGATAATTTTTGTTTAGGGTTAAAACCTATAGGTAAGGGGGCACCCATATTTGACAGTCCAACAGAAGAAATTCTCCACAACCCTCCTAGTGTATTCAGTAGTGTCAACTCTAGTACCATTCTTCTTTCCTATTTCGAAGAACATCTAGAGTCTGATATCACTTCAGATCACTTTAGGGATAATCCACTTAATCATTCCTTCATCTTACATCAACAACCCAGTGCCTTAGATATTGATGTTGACCAACCTCTTTATTTTCTAGGTGAGCACCAGTTCATTATACCCAAAGCCATTGTTTGGTATAGTGACACCATGAATGCGAACACAAAAATTTAGTCCATTTTCTTCATATATGTATTTCCAAATGATATTGTTAATCCCCCATTTCCTTTCTCTAAACGCATCCATCCGTTCTTCCCACAGAAGATAACCATAACATAACCAAATGGTGAACCACATAATCAAAATGTGTTTAGATTCCCCTAAATTCATTTGGCATGCCTATAGTGTGCTTGGGGGCACTTATACCCCTATATATTCTAAACATCCTCTTGAGGGTTTAGTGCATATGAGACTAAATGCTTGAATCCATTATTTCAGCACTTGGACCACCATGGCACTCCACAAACTTCTATAGCTAGGGACATCATTCCCACCTTAGCATTCCAGATCACTCCCCTCCACCACATATGTTTGGGGGCAGTATCACATGATTGGGGGCATGATGGCACCCATGTCCACCTTTTCACTTGATTAAAAAAATTATTAGCCTAGACCCCATCAATCTAGGTATGGTAGATTATCCTCCCATTTCTTGGATAGTTTGTCCTACTGGCCTCTTCGGCTAGCCATATATCGTAGATGCTTGATTCCATACCTTCAAATAATCTACTTTATGTGATACCACACTTACCACTTTCTCCCCATGTTTGACTTGGTGGGCTTGGATGATTCTAGACCTTCTCTACTACTTCATTCCCGTATTACTTTCTGACATCGATTCTTCACTAGGAACCATCCTTCCAAGAAGAATTAAGGTCGCCTTTCAAATATCTATTGCATATATAAGCAAGTTAGACAACCATCTTTTTTGTTAGGGCTATTTTTCATGTGCAGCTATAGTGATATATTTTTGTACACTTGCGTTAAAAATTCATTCCAACAATGTTACCCAAAAAAACTAATTAAATGTAAGTTTACGAGCATATGGCTTGATATTTTATATTCTATATAATGTTTTGTAATTGTTTACAATGAAAATGAACATTCAATAATAGTTTAGGATCTCAGATATTTGTTCCATCTATAATATTTATTTTAATCATTACTATTGTGATTGGCATTTAAATATGAATATAATTGCTTTTATTGTAGCTATATTTTCTATTGTTCAGTACTTCTCAAGAAAAAAGGGTGATTACTATGTTCCAATTATGAGTCTATTTACAATTTTGTGAAGAATAATGAGATAACATTTTTCCTTAAATTTTTGAGGATATAATTTAATCTTTTATATCGAAATTTATATGTTTATTTTCACGTTTTTTTCACACCATCTCCCCTATTCATTGAAAATAATTATCAAATTATAATCTCACAATTGTGAATTAAAACTTATTATACAATAATGAATGAAGTGTATTTTCAATATTTGTAAAGAAGAAGTGTTGTGCGAGAGAACAGGTCTATGCAGCAAGGAATATGAAATTTCTTTTCAATGTTCCATACCTTCTGCATACATTCCCACACATGTTTCGTTCTTAGATATATGTTAAATCTGTGGTATTTATTTTAATGATAACACAAAGAATGGTTACCTTGTTCTAATTTTGAATCTATTCACTATTTCTATGAAGAGTTTTGATATATGTTTTGTATAAGTTTTTGAGGATATGCTTTGAGATTTTATAAAAAAAATGATGTTATGTTTTAATTAAAATTATTTAAATTTTTGTAATTATGTAATTATTGTCAATTTAAACTGAATTTACTACTTATATATATATTGCAAGCATCAAATATATGTAAGACTAAATTATACTATGCTTATGAAAATATGGAAGGGGTCACATTATATTTATTCCTTTAAGTTGGTAGGTGTTACCTATGTACATTTTTCATTTTAGTGTAGAATTTAGCATGTCACATGACTTGCTTCCGCATAGTAATTGGTTCAACATATTTTTATGTGGCGCGACTCTTTCCCTTCACTACACATACTCACTACTACATAGCCGCACACATTCTCATCTCCATACATTTTTTCAATGCACTTGTATCCATTGAAATCAAATCTAATCTAAAGAACTTTGTTATGTATTTACATTGCCTAATAGTAATTTAATGGAAATTCCTTCACATCAAACAAATCATTGTTTTAATTTCTGATACTATAATATTTTTTTGAAAATACAGGTGATTTTTTAGTATTTTGATTTTCGTAGTACAAAATATGTGTTTTCTTATCAAAGGTCAAATATGAGAGGCTTTTAGCATGCAAAATAAAACATGTGAAAAACAAGGGTTATGTGGGAGAGCATTTGTGCCCCACATTTGCACCTTCACACAAATTTCCCTTCGTACATGTCTTCCACGTAACTCCATCATGTACAAATAGTATTTTTCACACCTCCATCACATATATCTATGTTTTTGTTTAGTAATTTCCATTTCATTATGTGCCCCTCATAAAATGGGATTACCATAATTATAGTGATATGCTCTTTCTTTATTTTTTTATGCATGTCCCCAAAACATCAATTTCCATGGTATTTGACCTATGAAAAATGTCACATAAACTTAATCTGTAGGTTTTAACCTTGAACAAAAATTATCTACACACAAATCTTATAACAGAAAATAAACAATAGCGAGAGCATAAAACATAAAACAGATAAACTCAAAGATTTTACCCTGGATCCCAAATTGGGACAACCAACTTGATTTTTCATTATATTCCTTTTAGTGTTACAACACATATATATACATACCGAAGCATACATAAACCCCAATCCATTAACCCTGGATTAGAACATAACCGTAGTTTCCTTGACCGAATCTACAAAATACCAGGGGCCGAAAACCATCGTACCCCAAAACCATGTGCAAAATCATGCACAAAACATGGGTGGGTCCT
The DNA here is from genome assembly GCA_034641835.2 of Pinus albicaulis. Taxonomy (NCBI): domain Eukaryota; kingdom Viridiplantae; phylum Streptophyta; class Pinopsida; order Pinales; family Pinaceae; genus Pinus; species Pinus albicaulis. The sequence continues at coordinate 1,062,816,267 of CM076574.1, read as the reverse complement.
CCTATGAGTGGGTCTGCACACCAAAAAAAAATTCACCAGGGCATTGCCCTGGACCCCAATAGTGGGGGCTGCCTCCCCCCTTGTGACCCCCCTGATACGCTCGGCGCAACATACAACACTTGGGGCTAGTCGTGGAAAGAATATAACACATACCCAACATTCTCCCACTTGTTGTTTTCTTTCCACAGTGGGCCACAGAAGAGCTTAGTCATTGGGCCAATTCTTTAACACCCATTGTTTCTCTACACCAAGAGAAATTCTGAGTGTTCACAGACTTCGCCAATGCATCTGCAACATTCTTCAAAGTGTCCACCTTTACCAGAAATAGCCTTTTAGCCTCAACCATATCTCTAACAAAGTGATATTAAACATCAATGTGCTTTGTCTTTGAATGGTAAGCAAGGTTCTTAGCCAAGAAAATTGCACTTTGGCTATCACAGTCTATCCTTATAGCTTGCTGTACCAACCCCATACTTGAACACAATCTCTGCAACCAAACTTCTTCCTTGCTTGCATGAGTAGCTGCTATGTATTCTTCCTCTATAGTTGAAAGAGCCACTACAAAATTTATTTTACTCACCCAACTGACTACGCCTCCAAATAATTTAAACACATACCCACTTGTAGATCTTATTTGGTCCAGATCTCTAGCCTAGTCTACATAAAAAAAAACATGAATGTCCAACATTCTTTCCAATCCCGGTCTTCCCTGGTAGCACAAGCCATAATCACTAGTGCCACGTAAATATCTGAAAACCCGCTTCACTGCTGTCCAATGATCCTTCCCTGGGTTTGACATAAACCTACTTAATACTCCCACTGCATGTGCAATGTCTAGTCTAGTATATACCATTGCATACATCAGACCACCCACTGCACTTGCATATGGAACACGGGACATATCCTCCTTTTCTTCTTGTGTCTTGGGACACTATTCAGCAGACAACTTTACACCTACAGGAATAGGAACATTCACTGGTTTACTATCCTACATATTGAACCTCTACAATATAGTATCGACATACTTCCTCTGGTTTAACCAGAGCCTCCTCTTTGCCTGATCTCTCTTAATTTTCATGCCCAAAATATAGTTTGTAGCACCAAGATCCTTCATGTCGAATTTGGATAATAGTTGGGTCTTCAAATCTTGGATAATTTCTTTGTCATTTCCAATGAACAACATATCATCCACATACAAGACCAAATAAATAACATGGTCAAAAATTAATTTAAAATAAACACAGTGATCCTCCTTGCTTCTGGTGAAGCCAAGTCCCCATATATAGGTATCAAATTTCTGATACCACATCCTTGGTGACTATTTTAACCCATACAGAGACTTCTTCAACATGCATACCAGTTCTTTCTTACCCTTCACCATAAAGCCTTCAATTTTCTTCATGTAGATCTCCCCTTCTAGATCCCCATGAAGAAATGTTGTGTTCACATCCATCTATTTTATCTCAAAATCAAATGCAGCAACAACAGATAAAAGTAATCTAATAGAAGTAACTTTAGCAACAGGAGAAAAAATATCACCAAAATCAATTCTCGGCACTTGGGAATAACCTTTTGCTACCAACCGAGCTTTGTATTTCTCCACCTTTCCTTCTACATTCATCTTCTTCTTAAACACTTATTTTCTCCCAATGGGATTCCTTCCAGCCAACAACTCCATCATATCCCATGCCTCATTTTTTTGCAAGGATGCCATTTCATCAACCATGGCCTCCTTCCAGAGTTTTCCATCCTCGGAATCTACTACCTCCCTGATAGTTCTGGGATCATCATCAGTTATAGTTAAGACAAAACCTGAACAGAAAGCAGATGGACTCTACCTTTCTAGTTTCCTTCTTTCCCGAACTGATCTTCTCAAAGCTGGAGTTTGTGGCTCCTCCTCTTCTGAATCTTCGTCTGTTGTAGAGTCTGATTCATCCTCCTTTAGCTCAAACTCTATCTTCTCAGGTTCCTTTGATATGATTTCATGTTTAACAACATCTTTCACCTCTCTAAACACCACATCTCGACTGTACACAACCTTCCTTGTTTCCGGGTTCCAAAGCTTGTAACCTTTTAACCCATCCTTATACCCAATAAAGATGCACCTTTCAGATTTATTATCCAACTTAGTCCTTTTCTCCTTTGGAACATGTACATATGCATCACATCCAAATACCCTTAGATGTGAAAGAGAGGGTTTCTTACTAGTCCATACCTCATGTGGAGTCTTATCCTCCAACGCTGATGAAGGTGATCTATTAACCAAGTAACATGCAGTCTCCACTGCCTCTACCCAAAATTCTTGTCCTAACCTGGTACCAATGAGCATGCTTCTTTCCTTTTCCATTAGAGTTTTGTTCATTCTTTCTGCAACTCCGTTTTTTTGAGGTGTGTATGGAGTACTCTTCTACTGTGCTATACCATGCTTCTTACAAAACTCTTCAAATTCCTTCTTGCAGAACTCCCCACCATTATCTGTCCTCAGCGCCTTTATCTTCTTCTCTGTCTAGTTTTCCACCAGAGCCTTAAATTATTTAAATCTATCAAAGAATTCAGATTTCTTCCTCAAGAAATATATCCATGTATTCCTTGAGAAGTCATATATGAAGGAAACATAGTACATAGAATTTCCCAGTGATGGAACTGACATAGGTCCAAACACATCACTGTGCACAAGTTCTAATATCTTGTTCACCCTCTTAGAACTACAAGGAAAACTCACCTGATTCTACTTCCCATATACACAATGTTCACAGAAATCGAAATCCAGAGAGAAATTAGACATACCTTCTACCATACCATTTCTATGTAGTATTTGAAGGCCCTTCTCTCCAATATGTCCAAGCCTTTGATGCCATAGCATGGTATTTTCTCCAGAGACAGCTAGGCTTTACGCTCCACTTTCAGGAACCACTAACTATTACACCCATCAATAACAGTGCTACCTTGTAGCTTGTACAGAGTTCCAGTCCGAACTCCCCGCATTAATACCAGTGCTCCCCGAACCATCTTGCAGGCATCTTTCTCGAACACTGTTTTTACACCTGCATCATCCATCTTGCTTACAGAAATCATATTTCTGGCCAATGCAAGAATATGCAGAACACCAGGAAGTATTCTAATCCTTCCACCTTGCAGCTTTAGCTTGAACTTTCCACGTCCGATGATTTTGGCCTTCCTATCACCCCCTAAGAAGACATCATCGCCATCATATTTCTCATATTCGCAGAACCACTCCCTATGGGGAGTGAAGTGAAAGGATGCACCCGATTCAATCAACCATGACTCATGATCTACATGTGTATTTGAAGAAGAAGCCAAATACACATCCCCACCTTCATCTGAGGTGGTTTTTGCCTCTGCAGAAGGAGCATCATCAGATCCCTTTCCTTTCTCAGGAGCTTTATATCTGCACTCCTTTTTGTAGTGCCCTTCCTTTCCGCATTTGCAGCATACCTTTACAAAATTTCCAAGAGATTTATATCTCCATCTAGATTTGGATCTCCCACTCGAAACCTTATTCTTGTTTCTATTTTGGGACCTTCCTCGTACAGATAAGGAATCTCCATTTTGGCCCTCCATATTTCTCCGTCTCATTTCCTCCGACAGCAAGGTTGAGACAATGTCATCAAAATTCAAGGTAGTTGTATTGCTACCTATTGCAATAACCAGACTATCCCACGAGTCTGGTAGAGAACACAAAAAATTGATGCACTTATCTTCATCTGAGATTTTAATATCAACAGATGATAGCTAACTAACCACAGTATTGAAGGCGTTCAAATGCTCTGTCATCGAGTCTCCATCCTTCATCCTTAGGTTATACAGCTTTTTCCGCAGGAACATATTATTCACCAGAGACTTAGATTGGTACAAAGTCCCAAGTTTTTCCCACAAATTCTTCACCGTATCTTCCCCAGATACATTCAACAATAATGAATCTGAGACACACAACCGTATTGTGCTCTTAGCCTTCCGATCCAATTTCTTCCAGTATTCATCTGACATTGCTATTGGTTTAGTACTTGGATCTACCACGACCCACTAATCTTTATCCACCAGTAGATCCTCCATATTGAGCTTCCACAACTCAAAACTCTGACCATTAAATTTCTCGATCTCTATCTTTCCACCGCTCACCATCTTCTTTCACCGCAAGAATTGATCCCACAGATCTCCCACTGAACAGGGTCTACCTCAGGCCCGAGCAAAAAGCCCTCAGCAACAAAGGCGTCCCCTTGAAGCTGAAATAGCTCTGATACCAAATGTAGGTTTTAAACCTGAACAAAAATTATCTACACACGAATCTTATAACAGAAAATAAACAATAGCGAGAGCATAAAACATAAAATAGGTAAACACAGAGATTTTCCCCTGTATCCCAAATTGGGATGACCAGCTTCATTTTTCATTGTATTCCTTTTAGTGTTACAACACATATATATACATGCCAAATCATACATAAACCCCAATCCATTAACCCTGGATTAGAACATAACCGTAGTTCCCTTGACCGGATCTACAAAATACCAAGGGCCGAAAACCATCTTACCCCAAAACCATGTGCAAAATCATGCACAAAACATGGGTGGGTCCTCCTATGAGTGGGTCCGCACACCAAAACAATTTTCGCCAGGGCGCTACCCTAGACCCCAACAGTGGGGGCTGCCTCCCCCCTTGTGACCCCCCTGCTACGCCCGACGCAACACACAGCGCTTGGGGCTAGTCGTGGAAATAATATAACACATACCCAACATAATCGATCTCCCACGATCTGGAGTAACGTCTATTATAAAATTAATTAGCGCTTAATTGACACGCAATTATGACATCGTTCAAGTGCTTCATAGAATTTATTTTGATTAATTATATAATGATTACTAGTGGTAAACACATCAAGACGATGTAAAGGAGTATGTACCTAGTATTAAGAAATTAATTAAGTCTTAGTCCTACTATTAACAAAGGCTCCACTATTAGAAAATGTAAGACATTTCGACATTTTTTTGGTGAATATGTGAGACAACACATAATATGGAACAAGAAGTGATTCCATGTAAAAAAAAATCCATTTTTATCAAATAGAGAAAACCAACATCAACATAATGGTGTGTACTAGCCCAACCATCAAGTATCTTGATAGTAGAGATAACTGACCATGTCTACGCACAATAATTCTTTGTGGATTTCCTTAGATGCCTTTTGACTTACAAGTATTATTATAGTTTGTAAGCTATCTATAATTATCACAAATTATTGACATTTATTTTATCTCATATATTTCTTACACTTATGATACATATATGGGTGATATTAAAGCAAGAGAAAAGTGTGAAGTAAATGGACAAGATGGTTTTTGAATTTTCTGAATTATTTTCACTATTTCCCTTAAACATCAATTTTGGCATATTCAATTATTATTTATTGAGAGCATATTGCATAATAGATTTCACATGCCAAATAGTAATCTATGGTGATTATATATTTTACTGAGAAGTCTTTAGTGAACAACATTGAGAACATTACTGATTGAGAGATTATTTTTAAACTACAAAGCGAAAATGGCTAGCAGAGGAAGGAAAAAAAGTTATTTTCACAGATGCTATTAACTCAATTTCTCTTATCGATGAGAAATTTCAACGATCTAATACATATGAGTGACACGTGAACCTATCAAAGGAATAGAATAATAACAATTAAATTTGGTCTAGTGGATTGGTGACTACTACATCTACTCCAAAACTTTTTTATTTCAAAGGAATGGTTTATCTATGCACAAATAATTTTGATTCAATCACAAGAAAAAATATTATAATAGTAAATAAGACCCCAAATCCTATCAAATCTAAGGGATTTAGATGGATATTCAAGTAATCAGAACCAAATATGTTCTTAAAATTGTTGAAAGCAGATACTTTTCTAGAGTCACATGAGGTGGGATGAACATTAATCGAGAATTAATTTCCCCAACTTCATCGATTCCTTATCATATTTCCCTTCTATATATTTATCTACTTAGATGGCCATTTAGGGACTTATTTTAGCTTTGTGCTTGCATGTTGGGCCAAGACAATATAGTGAATTTTCCAAAATCCATTATCTATCTACTTTATTAGTCTTACAAAAAATATCATTTATTTTACTCAGTTAATATCATTTCAAATGAATTAGGTTTTCAATTAGTAAAATTTTATAGGACTGATAGATTATTTATGATGGCGTAGTTTATAATAGCCTCGTATAGAACCATGTATTTAACATCTCACACTATAAACTTGAAATCAATTCCAACCAAGAGCTGATGTAGTTCTGGTATCCTATATGATGGAAGCATGAATTGTCTTTAATTTTTTTATCTAATCTAAGATATCATTGTAAAGCAGATCATTTACATGATAACTATACAAGAGAGACATCAAATATTTTCCCAATCCCAATTTTTCCACCGCTTAAAATTCATGCAATAAGAAAGAGGAAGTAATACAATTGTTTGAATTGATAAATTTAAAGGCAAGCTAATGTTCCTGCCAAAAATGTTATAGATAAGTATTTCATTGTTGAAGTCTACAAGAAATACCATGACTGGGTAGTTATATTTGAATACAAAATTGAAAAAAAAAATATTTTTCATTGACTACTAGACAAGTAATCATGAAGAATTTAGCTCACCTTAAAGAGCTTGGATATTTATTCGATTATTTTGACTTAAGAGAATATGAACCCCACAAATTCTTTGATCCAAAAGGCCTTTTTACCACACACCTAGGTACTATGAGGTATGGGAACTTGTTTACAAGAGTTACAAAGGAAATAAAGGATATTTAGAGTGATCCAAAAAAAATTCAAAAACCAATAATGGATATTAAATACATTACTAAAGAATCAAGCATTAGCAGGGAAATAAAATAGAAGGAATGAGGTGAAAATTCTATGAAATAATCTCCACCTTGCACTTCTGATATCGGTCTGAGTTCATACTTTAGAAAAATGAAGAGAAATGATATTGTGAGTGGAAAATTGGTTCATGTTCAACTATAAAGTGACAAATATTAAGAAGGGATTCCTTAAATATTCACTGCTGACAGAGCGCACATGATTGAATCAACATAATAACAAATTCCTCCTAAAATAGGAAGCATTAGACAAGATTTTTATAGGCTGTTTTTCACATCCGATCAGTGAGCATCCTAATGGGATAAATCAACATCCTATTCCCCATTTTCATCATCTTGCACAAATCCCTAAGCATGTATCTTTCATCCCCATTAATTTCAGTCCTAAACTGCATCATCTCAGCCAAATTTAGGGCCAACACTCCATGTAAGCCTACGAGGGTGTGACCACCTATAGGTTGCTCCACTATTGCCAGCATTGGTCACTATAACCTTTCTCCCCTTTCCACCGGCGTTGGTTCTAGAAATCTAGGATAATGATCGAGATTCCTAAAGCTTCACTTTCTAGGTGTTTCCATAAGTTGTTTCAACCACTTAACTTGGATTAACCATTTGGATCCTATCCTACCCTAATTTGGAGTTTTAACCACCTATCCTTTCATCATATCCCTCTATTAAAGGTGGATCTAAAACCTTAGAATGGTAATTGGATAAGAACACCCAACTTACCTTACTTTCTTGTATATTTACCATCTTGCCTATGTAAAGGTTATAATAAAGAATGAGTGAATAGTTGGCTTTGAAGAAACTCTACCTTTATGTTGTTGTAGTGATTAGTTATTATCTCATGCATCAGGGTGACGGTAGGTGCACATTGTGACAAGGAAAGGAAAAGTTAACAACTTGGAGGAGCTCTTCTACAAGATCAACTGCTACTTATAGTTGCAATATCCTTCTATTTACATTAACACAAATATTTCTCTATTTTACTATATGTGTTGTTGATTAATGTATTTCAATACCATTTTGATCTACTGAATATATTATTTATATGATACTACATAGAACTCATATTTTCTTGGATTGTGTTATTTGGTTGTACAGGTTCTAATTTTGGCAATTAGAGCTAGAATTGGAGCTTCCAAGCTAAAGAAGGAGTGAAGCATGTGACAAGTTCTTGATAGGCCTCACTCTATCATCTATTTACTTTAAGGAAAATAATTAGGTTCCTTGTCTCTTTGTTGCTTTAGGTTGACCACAAAACCTAGGGGAGATATTTTTGTCTACAATCGTAAATCATGTATAACAAATTAGAGACCATACTAGGAAACAGAGTATTCCCTTGGTGGTTTTCCTTGTCCATTATGTTCTATTACATCCTTTACATAACTTTTTTGTATCATCCAAAGAAGAAGAGACCTAGGAAGTGGTTCCATTCAACCTTTTTTGTAGTTTTTGTGCTACAATATTATTTCTGAGGCCCAATGCTCCCCCAATGCCTCTAACAAAGCATTGTACCTCACTCAGGCCCACTCTATACCAACAATACAAAGAACTTGTTCCTTCTTTTCACTAGCCTGACCCCTATTTTTGCATAAAAAATTCCTTGGCTTTTAATCCTATCTTTCATCAGACTACTTCTACCTTAACTTCCATGAGTATTAAGTGTCTTGTGGTCTCTATAAAACCTTCATTTGGTGTGTATTTGTGTTTTTTTTCCTTTGGTAATTATTTGTTTTGATATTTTGTTGTTCTTATAATTTAGTAGCTTGCAAACTAATTTTGTTTGGTTTTTGATCACTTGGATGAATTTTTGTTTGAGTCCTCATTCTGAAAAGTGTACTTGAATTAGTAATTAAAAATTTTCATATTATTTTTCTTCATGCTCGAAAATTAAGTGTTGTGAAAAGAAAAATTGTTCATTGGCATTTAGGGTTTTTTATGTGCATTAGTATAGGAATAATTTCATTGAAAGGGAAATTGTATCTTGAATCTTATTTTCTGCATATTGTGTGTTTCATATTGATTGTTTCTTCCCTTCCTTAACTAGATTTTCATTGAAAGAGAAAATATTTCTATTTTCTCATGCTATATTTTAATTTTAGGATATTCATGTGACATTCATGGTGAGCCCTAAAGATGTAACCTAATCAAATATAAATAGTAAAATTTATTGAATGAACCTAAGGAGAATTTGTAACATTAACGAAAACATTTAGAGGTCTAGGCTAGTGACATGTTTTGGCATCTGGAGAGCTTGCCGGATTATCCACAGTCTTCTGAAACAATTGTCGACGTTTCGAATCCCCACTGGGATCCATCTTCAGGACATTGGACATGTTTTGGCATCATTAAACGTAGTATATCTGTTTGTTTTACAGCATGTCATCCCAAAGGTGAAATTGCATTCCATATATGTAAGTGTATAGGATCGTTATCCACATACCTTCATGTATATCTAATGGCACTCCATGCATGAAAATTATATGGGAACACTCTCATAGCACAGTTATGCATTACACAACACTACTACGTACTGCACTCCCACATAATGTCAAGTATATTTTTGGAGTCCCATATAGGTTACTATCCATCCATGGGTAATAGAGTCTTCCTCCTTGTATATCTTGATACACGGAACACAAAATTCTAGGTGATTGGTTGTCATACGTTAAGTCCTTGGTTTACCAAGGTGTATATTGCATGTCACACTTTCTTGGTAATCATTTATTCCTTGATTACTATCTTTTTGATTTATTTATTTTTTTCTTAATAAAATTTATTATCCAATGTGGAAGAATGAAATCCCCTCCCTGTTTCTCGCGTAGAATGAAAAATAAGCCTTGTCTTCCTTAAGGGGCTGCTCCTAACTGACGTCCAAAACATAATAAATTTAGGTACTACTTATGGCCCTCCTCTTGACACTAATTCACCAGAATCATCTATCCCTTTCAATTTCGAACCCAAGATTACATCTAAGCCTATTGGTGACACTAACAAAATTGAAATAGAAGTCCCTAAAACTTTATTACCTAAGGTCATTGAACATGAACTTCTTCAATCAGACACATTGTTCCCTGAGGTTATTGAACTTGCGGAGCCTAAACCATCTTCACCTAATTATTCGAGACCTTCCTCTTCTCTTTTGTTGTCTCAGACATAACTAATGTATCTTTGACCCGATGGAGAACCTCTTCCATAAAAACTTCTGAGTATTGAAGAGATCCCTAAAGAAGATCCTCATCCTTCTACTAATGTTCATTGGAAAGGAATTCATTTTTATCAAATCGATCCTATCCATCTCTTCAAACTCTGACACAATGTTATTTAAATTATCCTTTGGGCCTATCTGTGGCTACCTCATGACAATATTCATTGGGTTTTTCAACCATGACTAGAAATTATTCAAACTCCCAATCCATCTCCACAACTATGGTTGAGACATCAAGTGTCACTTCCTCGGCTATGTTTTCAACATCTCCAAAAACCCATTTGTATGGTGCCCCATCTATCCCGCCTGGTTATCATTTAAAATGTTGTACCCTTTCTAGTGCACCTTCAAGTCCTTAGACCTCTGCCATGTCATCCAATTTGAGAGTAATATCTAGTGCTTATCTTATGAATGCCCCACCATCTTCTCCTCTTCCTCGGACTACACCTACAATAGACCAACAGGCTGGTTCGTATATTAGTGGAAAATGATACTGACAACAACATAACTCTCCTTATGTTTGTTACCTTCCATCTAGATCACAGTTTCCTCCATAATCGTCTCCTCCTTTGGTAGGGGGGGAACCTATTGTTGTTATTCCTCAATATGGTAATCCTCCAAATTATAGTTCAGGCTTATCTTGCAATGGCCTCTAGTGTTTGGAAACCTACTTTACCTATTCAACCTAGTTCGTTTTGGGATCAATTGTTGAATCCTCAAACTGAGACATCCTCATCGCAAATTCCTATTTATCCATCAAGACCTCAAAAATCTCAAATACATTCGAGAAAAACTTTGCATTCCATTCCAACAGTATCTATTTCTCCCTAGATATGGCTTAGTCAAATTGTACAAGGTTCCTCACTTTCTCAATTACTTGTGCAAGGTACTCCTCAAGTTTTGGTAGGTAAAATTTTTCACAATTTGATGAAGTCTCAACTAAATCAACCATATAAGGGGGCAATATGAACCCCTATTGGGAAACAATATGGACTTCATCATGTACCCTTTCAATATTAGCAAGTCCATACCCAACCATTCTAGCAACTTTATCATCATCTGGGGTTTGGCAACAAACTCACTTGAATGTTGGCTATCAAAATCCTCCATATCCTGGTAACTAGGTTCCCTATTATCAAAACCCTCCTTATCCCAGAATGAAAGTACCCATTGCTTGGGATATTACTTCTTACCCAAGTCATCCTCCTCCAGAATTTAATCAACAGTTTCCTTTTGTGGCTACCTTGAATTACCTGACTTAAGTCAACTTACTAATGACCCCATTTCTCATTCGCCATGGCGGATGATTATTCCCACAAAGTTTCCTTCTGATATCCCAAAATTCAATGGTAATCCTGGAGAAGAAATATTAACACATGTCATGAAATATAATCTATGGTGTTCATCTAACTCTCTAAATGACGATTCCATTCGACTTCATATTTTCCAACGAACGCTTACAGGTACCACAACTAAATTTTATATTGAATTACTTAGAGAATAGTTTCATGATCTAAACACTTTAGCCACCACCTTCCTCACACATTTCCAGTTACCCATCAGATACAAAACTAGAACAGAACTATTAACTAACATACAACGATGATATTGCATTGACATTTCAGATCACAATCATGAGCAGAGGCATTGTTGCCAGTTGGTTAAGACATTTGTTCTTGATGAATTCTTAGCGGAATGGTTTGTCAAATATTTTTTAGCTACCATACAAGAGATGATGCCAAAGCTGCAGTTTATACCCAATTTTCGGAACAGGGTCTCCTACAAGTTGTGAAACTGGTCCGATTTTGTATATTTTTTATTATATTTAGTCTAGCGCAGGGGTTTTGGGGTGGGTCAAAGCCCCAAAAGCATTGTAATGGGTCAAAGGGTAACCCAGAAGTCCGAAAACGATGGTGTGCAGACCATAGGAAAGAATAGGCTAGATTGTTATAAATAGAAGGACATTTTGAATTATAAGGCCAGAAGATTATGAGATCTTAATGTGAATTGTGGCTTAGTATATCTATTTGGTTTTTCGGGGAAGGACTCCTGCTAGCTGTGTGCAGACCCTGCTGCTATCTGCATAGGTCGGGTTTGGGTATTGTAAGAAGGATCTCAAGGATTAATGAATGAGAAAGTTTGTTGAGTAATTGAATCTATTTTTACCGTTGATGTGAATATTCGATAGCTGTTATGTTATGCATATTATGTGTTAAGATGTGAAAGTAAATGTGTTAATTTTTTCTTCCACGCAAACCTTCGATCTGGGTCTATTCTATTATGTTTTATGCAAAGAATAATTGTAATGCTCTGCTACTATTTTAGAAGTGAATGATTTGTTGAGTACAGTAAGTATAGTTGACCTTGTGCACGTGGATGTGAAGGAGATCTATAGATCTAATTCTGGGATATGCAATCAGGTCATTATAAAGCTGGACACAACTCTACTTGGCTTACCTATCCTCTCTCAGGGTGTGGAAACCTGGTTCCAGCACCCACCCATACTGCTTCGAGAAAGACTTTCACCTACGCACACAGGTCACTGTCAAAAGGACCAGTAGTATAGGGTTTTGTTGGAAAACCTTAACCTCTAAACCTAGGTCAGGATCCCTCGAGCCAAAAAATGGTTCCTTTGCTGGGACCAGGAGCATTTTGAGAAGGGGATCAGGTAATGCTAAGAAAAGTATTGGAAACCTTAGAAAAAAGGAATAGTAGGTACATTTCAATGATCTCCAGTCTCGATGAAAGTACAACGCGAAGCAGTAAGTACTATCAAACCAATATAGAAGGGAATATATCTGTCTATGGCCCATTAGAAGGAACAGCTACGCAAAGCCCGCTAGCTACACAATCTTCAGAACCACATAAGGGTAAAACCTCGCACGAAACCTCACCTGAAGAAGATATGACAGCGCACTTGAAATTACCTACCTTCAAAGGTGCGAGAGATGAGGACATGGACCGATTTTGGTTTGTTGCAGATTCAGTATGGACTGCACAAGGTGTGGCAAGTGATACTGTGAAAAGGGCATAGCTATCCCTGGCCTTCGAAGAGAGAGCTCTGGACTGGTATATGTGATACATATCTCAAAACAGAAGCACATCCATTTAATAAATAATGGATGCTCTGAAACAACAGTTCCGAAAACCTAAGTCCTACATTCAGATCATATCAGACGTGAAATATTTCAAGCAAGGAACAACTAAGTCTGTATGGGAAGCTGATCAAAGACTAAAGAAAGAAATCGGAGAAGGAGGATTTAAGTATGACGATAGACAACATACAGAATGGTTCATCACTATGCTGCTACCTCACCTACTTATACCTATGGGCCACCAAACTTTTGAATCACGGGAAAAAGCTTTGGAAGCCGCCATGAAACTTGAAGCTGTGCCCAGAGAAGATACTTCGGTAGGAGTACAGAAAATTCAGGAGCAACTCGGAGCTATGCACATGGAGATTCAGAACTAATGGAAGGAACGAGGAAAAGGAGCTAGCATAGACCTATGGTGCATACGATGTCAGGCATCTAGACGTATGAAGGATCAGTGCCCACAACTAGCAGATTACATGCAAGCATGAGGACCTAGTTCGTTACATCCAGGAGCAAGTGGAGAACCAAAACTATTACGTCCAGGCTCAAGTGGATCTGCATTTTGGTGTGATGACTGCCATGTAGCAGGGCTGCATGATACAAACCATTGCCCCCGGCTAGGTGCGTATGTTAACTGAAGCAACAATGGTGTAGATTCTGTCAGTCGGTAGGACATGATGAGAAAAAATGTCGAACTTATGATCTGATGATAGATCAAGGAAAAGTATATAGGGTGCAATCAGACCTTGCATCACCCAGATCTCCCACAAGCTTTGGTGGCTCTCCAGTTAGGGGCAGGGGAGGTCGGGGAGGAAGTGCAGGTCGAGGACATATATAGCCAATTTGTTATAACTGCGGGGAAGTAGGACACTTTGCAAGGGACTACCCAAATCCTACAAGGCAATCCTGCTGATATTGTAGACAACTGGACCATGTGATTGAAGATTGTCCAATCTTAATAGAAAAAATGCAAGAAAAGTAGCCAACACCGACACAAAATGTACAAAGAGTTAAGGCTGAACTATAGGACAAAAATACTAGTGAGAATGGTGTAACACACAGTAGGATGGCCACCAGGGGACCTAAGAAAGAGGCTACGAGGGGTCCTCTAATCCTCCATGCACCTATGAACCAAGAAGGGTTGGACCGAAAAATGGGACAAGAAGCATTTGTCGTAGTCCACCAGGACCTTGCTAAGACAGGGGAAGCTACTGTGTAGACACTTCCGCACTTCAAGATGGGTGACGAAATGAGACCATTCCTTCAGGCGTTTATGAAGCTATTGTGCAGCCAACAAACCGAAGAAAACCTTCAGGCATTGATAGATAGCTGCGTAGTGCAGCCCCACCTATCTCTAGGAGCCCAAGATGTGCACAAGCTAAGCGGATATTGGAAACACATTGATAGGGAGATGAGATTAACTGTCCAAATCAGTAACTATTAAATGGATCAAGTTGTCTTAGACATGGGGTATACCTAAGAAAACTTGGTAGAAAATGGAAGAACCCATGTTGGAGTGGTGTAATATCCAGCTGCATATGGTAAACCAACAGAAGATTATACCTCTAGGGAGACTATCAAAAATCATGGTAGATATCACCGGGGTCAAGGTCCAGGCTGATTTCGAGGTAATTCAAATTGTAGAAGATGCAGAACCATACCCTACACTCTTAGGACTGGACTAGGCCATAGATATGGGTGGTATCATCAACCTTAAAAAGAGAAGCATGTTGTTTGAAAATAATAGAACAAGGGTGATAGTACCATTAGATCATATGGAAGGTGAGTGCTACACAGAGCCAGTACGCGGTGAATAAGAGGTGGATCACATTTACAAATTGACCGCACAGAACGAAGATTGAATCAATCCCATGACGGACGAGGTACTATGTTTGGTGGCAGACAGTGAATGCTTCTCTGACTCTAATGAGGAGATGGAGAATTGGAAAAACTGGTTGTACGATGTCTCAGTGCTACGACGTCTTTGAGTCACAAGGGACTTCTGTTGCATTTCCTTAGAGGTAAGAGATCTACCCCATTTTGATGAGTCCAGTAGCATCAAGGAGTTCCTGAGGACACTGGAAGCTACAGTTTTGAGAGAATAAAGGCTATGGGCCCTTAATCTAGCTATGCGAGGAACACTTGCGCGATGGTGGCACACCCACAAGGAAGCATTCCAGGATTGGGAGGAATGTTGGGATATGATGATCCTGTGGTTCGCACCCCCGGCTGACGTACGCACCAAGACGTTCCTCGGACCAGGAGATCCCCACGAGCATATGCTCACCTGGATGAAAAAATGGTCTGAATAGACTACAAAAGAGTGGGTTCATCTGTTTGTTCATGCCTTGGGGCCTATCCCCGTTGCATGGTATTTATATGCAGAGCTAAATCAACACACCCGCAACTGGGAAACACTAAAAAATGACTTTATATTAATGTTCGAGCTAATTGGGGGGATGGAGGCACTCAACGAAGCTCTACAGGAAATCGTTGCTTTTTTATTTAATGACTCACGGCATCACACTACACCGAAAGTCCTAACATGGGAAGCGCAGATGCAAGACATAGTCGATTGGCGGAGCTTGGCGATAGAAGAAGAGGAAGATAATCCTCAGAACGTCTCTGTCCCAGAATCTGAGGGAGAACGTACAATTACTAGACCCCCACTGCAGAGTATTGATTTTACCTAGCCTCTCAAGCTACACGAAATTAATATCGGATGAAAGAACATCCTAATTTGGCCAAAATTTGGGAATATTGGGATGAAGGAATCATAGGAAAAATTGCAGAGCTCCTTGCGGAATATCAGGACTTATTCCCAACAAATGTTTCTGAGCTCAAAGGCATCATAGGGGACCTAGGCATTATGCACATCACTATGAAACCAGAGGCACATCCCATTAAGTAACGGCCTTATCGGCTGAACCCTAAATATATGCAAAAGGTCAAAGAAGAATTGGACAAAATGCTTGTTGCAGGTATCATTGAACCGGTTGAACAGTCGGATTGGGTAAGTCCGATGGTCATCCAGGAGAAGAAAAAAAGTGGGAAGATATGAATCTGCATGGACCTGCACAAGTTAAATGATGCCTGCGTACGTTACCCCTTCCCTACGCCTTTCTCATACGAAATCCTTGATAGCGTGGGTAGACATGAAGCATATTCCTTCATCAATGGGTTCTTAGGGTACCACCAGATCTGAATTTTACCTGAAGATCGCAATAAGACTACGTTCGCAACTAAATGGGGATCCTTTTAGTATACGGTCATGCCCTTTGGTCTCAAGAATGCACTTGCTATCTTCTCAAGAGTAATAGTTTTCGTATTCAAGGAGTTCATCCATAATTTTTTGGAAGTTTATTTTGATGACTGGACTATATTCGGCTTGGTAAGGAGCATGTCTCCAACCTACGCATGATGTTGGATGCCTGTCGAAAGCACCAGATTTCCTTGAATATCAAGAAGTGTATCTTTTGTGTGCCTTTTGGAATCTTGCTTGGACACATAGTATGCCGACAAGGGATGATGATTGATCCTACGAAGTTCGCAATCATTATAAACCTAGTGGTCCCAAAAACGGAGAAATAGCTATGTTCGATTCTCGAACACACGAGCTACTATAGAAATTTCATTCAGGGGTACGCACTGATCATAGCACCCATGGAATAACTATTTAAAAAGGATGTTTCCTTTTTTCGGAATGATGAATGTCAGAAGAGTTTTGAGCTACTCAAAAAAAAGATGGTCTCTGCACCCATACTAATATTTCCTGATTGGTCGAAGGAATTTCATGTACATGTGGAAGCATCAGAAATCTCCTTAGGCACTATCCTAACTCAGCCTAGGGAGGGAGATATTGATCACCTGGTTCCCTTTGCTAGTCGAAAAATCTCTGGCGTAGAGCGCAACTACTCCACCACCGAACGAGAGGGATTGGCTATGGCATACACATTACAAAAATATCGACAATATCTGTTGGGAGGACACTTTAAGATGTTTACCAATCATTCGGGTTTAAAATACCTTGTGAACAAGCCTGTGTTGGGGGGGGAATATTTGCAGATGGTTGTTGCTATTTCAGGAATATAATTTTGAACTCATAGCCAAGCCAAGGAGGCCAAATGCGGGTCCGAATCATCTGTCCCGCATTGAGACGGGTGAAGAACCTATTAACTTGGAGGAAGTATTACCGGATGTGCAGCTATTCACCATTAAGGTCATTGATGAACACTTTGCTGATATCATTCAGTTCCTGACTACAATTGTGGCCCCAGTAGAATATTTGGTACAGTAGAAGAAGGAGTTCGTTACTCGGGCGACATACTTTACTATCATTGCAAGCCAATTATACAAACTAGGAGCTTATGAAGTACTGCACAAGTATGTCCTGGAACGTGAATGGCACACCATCTTGGTGGAGGTGCACAAAGAAATCACAGGAGGCCACTACGCTAGAAAGGAAACGACACAAAATATCTTAAGAGTTAGGTTATGGTGGCCTACCCTACATCATGGTTCTCATGACTATTATAAATCGTGTGATACATGCCAGCAGACAGGATGACCCTCATGAAGAGATGAAATTCCATTGCAACCTAAATTAGCTTTGTAGGCCTTTGACAAATTGGCCATTGATTTTTTAGGACCAATCAATCCTCCATGCAAGAAGACAAGTGCGAACACATTATTACTGCCACTAACTATGTCACTCGATGGGCTAAAGCATAAGCAGTAAAGGATTATACTGCAGCTACTGTTGTGCACTTCATCTTTGAGAAAATCCTCATCATATTTGGATGCCAAAATATCTTGATGAGCAATAGAGGCACGCACTTCATCAATGAAATGATACAAGCCTTGAATGACGAATTCCGAATCCATCACGCAAAAATTAAACCATATCATCCACAGGCAAATGGGGCAGTCGAGGCTTTCAACAAAATCTTAGAGCAGGCATTGAGCAAGGTCTGCAATTATGATCACGGTGATTGGGACGTAAACATCCCCTCTATTCTTTGGGCCTATCAGATGACCTACAAGAAGCTAACAAGAAGGACCCCCTTTTAGATGGTCTATGACAAAGAGGCCATTATGCCAATGGAATACATTGTTCCTAGTCTATGTATCGCAGCATTTACAAATATGGCAGAACCTGACATCATGGAAGAACGCCTTGTGCAGCTTTTGGCGTTGGAAGAAGATCAGTTCATTGCTAACTTTCATCAGTAGGTTCAGAAGGCTCATGATAAATCTTGGCATGATCAACATATTTGCCAAAAGACATTCATGGAAGGCGACCTAGTCCTCTTATACAATAGCCTGTTTGTGAAACACCCAGGGAAATTCCGACAGCATTGGCTTGGTCCCTACACTGTTAAGGAAATCATGGATGGTGGAGCATTCGGGTTAGCCACCCTACACAGTGATGTGTTACCAGGATATGTCAGTGGCAGTTGGCTCAAACCATACAGGGTTAAATGAATATATGGCCGGAATAGTTGTCTAAGGTAGAATAGGCCCACCATGGATTTGGCGCTGAGGCATGAACGTGATATGCGTGCTGGTCAGGATAATCAAGCAGCTTCGGGGACAATTGATGGACCCACGGTCACATTGACTCAGGACGAGTCACAAGATTTTGTTGGGGGACTGTTGGAACAAGGCCTCCTACAAGCTGTGAAACTAGTCTGATTTTGTATATTTTTTATTATATTTAGTCTAGCGTAGGGGATTTGAGGTGGGTCAAGGCCCCAAAAGCATTGTAATGGGTCAAAGGGTAGAACTAGAAGTCTGCAAACCATGGTGTGCGGACCATAGGAAAGAATAGGCTGGATTGTTATAAATAGAAGTACATTTTGAATTATAAGGCAAGAATATGATGAGATCTTAATGCGAATTGTGGCTTAGTAGATATGTTTGGGTTTTCGGGGAAAGGACTCCTGTTGGTTGTATGCATAGAGATCCCTAGTCTTGCTGTGTGTGGACCCTGTTACTGTGTGTGCAGGTTGGGTTTGGGTATTGTTAGAAGGATCTGAAGAATTAATGAATGAGAAAGGTTGTTGAGTAACTGAATCTATTTGTACTTTTGACGAGAATCTTTGATAGCTGTTATGTTATGCATATTCTATGTTAAGCTGCGAAAGTAAATGCGTTAAATGTTTCTGCTGTGCAAACCTTCAATCTGGGTCTGTTTTGTTATGTTTTATGCAAAGAATAATTGTAATGATGCACTGCTATTTTCGAAGTGTATGATTTGTTGAGTACAGTAAGTATAGTTGACCTTGTGCACATGGATGCGAAGGAGATCTATAGATTTAGTTCTGGGATATGTGATCTGGTCATTATAAAAGCTAGGCGTAGCTCTTCTTGGCTTATCTATCCTCTCTCAGGGTGTGGAAACCTGGTTCTAGCACCCACCCATACTGCTTTGGGTGAGACTTTGCGCACGCAGGTCACTGCCAAAATGGCTAGTAGTATAGGGGTTTGTTGGCAAACCTTAACCTCCGAACCTGGGTCAGGACCCTTCGAGCCAACACCAATCAAGCATGCTCTATGGTAAGATACCAAATGCTCTGAGACCTTTGAACAATGTTCCTATTTCACCTTGTAAAGAATCTCCTAACGCTGATGGAATTATTGGTTCTTCTAGTTCATAACCGACGAGTAAACCATATGGTATTTCTCTCATTTCTCTTTCACAAATCCCTCAATCCCACCCTCATGCAGGTTCTTCTTCACAGATAAATTCCATTTCATTTTCTAAAGGAAAGTCTCAATAAAAATATGGAAGAAAGAAAAAATAAAGGTGAGAAAAAGAATGATTTCTTTCTATGGGATAAATAAATAAATTCATATTTTGATGAGAAACAAAAGCCTCGATACCCATGCTTTATTTTCAATAGGATCACTTTACACTTGATTGTCTACACCACAACGAAGTGAATCAGTTTCTTAAATCATCCACTTCTCCTATTGTGTCGACTAACCCGTTTCCGAATCAGGAGACTCATGTGGGTTCCCGATACCCCTCTTCCTCTAACATGGTTTGATGTTTTCCTCTTCAAAGTTTAAATCCAATGTTTTGGTGACCACTCTAAATAAGGGCTATGGTAATGAAAATCCACTAAATGGTCAGGCTACTGATCAACCTTCTTGTTCGGCACTAGCCTCATATGATTCTGATTCACCTTCAGAATTGACAATCAAGCCTCCAAAGGGTGTTATCCATAATTATTATTTCATACCTTGTTCAAGAGCTATGCAAAATTATAATGTTGTTGAATACTTGGCCCAAGCTCCATCAGTTATGTCTACTCTTGAAATGTTTCAAAACTGCCCAACCAAGAAGAAGGCCTTATTTTTGGCTATCGGATGTATGGACCCATAGGATTCCAACCTAGTGGTTTCCTCTCATCAAAACTATACCCCTCGGCTTATATCATAGTTATATTTTGTTATTCATGTCACTATCCATGGTAAAAACATTCATTGTTCTATTGCGGATGAGGGAGCCTAGGCCTTCATCATTTATATGTATTGGTGGAAGGAGATTGGTTCACCTCAATTGAGTAAATAAACAACCACATTAAAATTCTTTGATTGAAGGACATACAAACCTGGTGGGATTTTTAATTCCCTACAAGTGAAGCTTGGGGAGGGGGGAATGTCTCTTTTGATGTAGAATTTATTGATGGACCTCTTGATTAAAGTATTCTACTGGGAAATACATGGGTTTATGCTATGGTTGTCATCATTTCAACTTACTTGCATATGATAAATTTTACTCATAAGGGAGGGAACATAGCCATAAATCAACTCAACTTCTTTTCCTCTGATGCAAATGTTACTGGAAGTTTCCTTATTGTAGGGGAAGCCCTACATTCCTATCAACATGTTGGAGTTCGATTACTAAAGGATTCATCTCTTATGGGGAATTTTTACTTCCACCTCCTCCCCCTTACAACTCCTCACCTTCGGTTTCCTATATCAATATGATATCATTCTCTACAATCCTACTTGATCCATGGGTTTTACCAAGTGAAACTAACATCCAAATTTTTGGCGATTGAATGCCGCTAGCCCTGTTGAGAAATATTACAAATCCATCTGCTTGGCTTGTTCGACCCATACTTTTTCTTCGATCAATTGGGTAGATTAATCATTGGATTATGGCATGCCCTTTGGTCCTTTCTTGCGTATATTCTCAACCCACGAAAGCATCATGGAGATCATGATGTCAGAAGACACACCATGGGAAAAGTATCATCATTGTTCCTCCTTTCTTGATTCGAAAGAAGATAATATTGGTGGTTTTGTAATATTCCCAAATTTTCACATCATATTTGGAATATTAGAGTCCTTGATTTTCTTATTGAATTAAGTAAATAAAAGGGTGGAGGGACCCACAAGCCTCAATAAGAATAAATATCCACTTTGCGTGTGTGAATGTGGATTAATTTAGACTAGATCTGCAAAAAGAGGTAGTTGAGCAGCTACTAATGTGAATGAGATTGGAGATCATGTCTCATTTAATGAGAGATATCATGGAAGGTTGATTCAGTCAACTAAGATCTTGAAGATGTCAAACAAAAGATCATTGGGCATTAATGATCAAGTGATGGAGGATCATGTGCAAATGAAGCAGACATGATGGAGGAGGTGTACATTGCACCTAGACTATTTGGTTGATTTGGTAAAACAGCGCAGTCCCACTTGGAGGATCTTGTCCACATGAGACTACGCAGTTGAGATTAGGGCCAAGGCTTGGGATGGCTCAAACATTATAAAGGATATGAAGGAAAAGTTTAAAGGAATCTTGGATTATTTGATGTTTGATCTTTTAGATCTAGAATTGTCAAGTGACATTCCACTGCATTCTTGGGATGTTTAGCAGAGATTGTAGGGGTTGTTTAGCACAGGGTGTTCCCAGGCAGGAATCCCACCTCTTTATTAGAGTAGCTCTAGAAAGAGGATTGTACTTCAATATAAATCAGGATTTAAGTGCCATTTCCTTTTTCTACTTTCTGTAGAACATTCATATTCAAAAATCTACAAATTTCTGAAGATCAATTTGGAAGGTGGAAGTTGTCTTCAGTACTTCAGTTGGAGAACAAGGTGAGGGATTATTCCCATCACTTGGGCTGATAGATCAGCACTCCCAGAGCCACATTGTAGATCTGGCATCAAGCCAAGAGTTATTAACCTCCAAGCAACAGTATTTTCTTCAAGAATAACACTGTCAATATTGCAGATCTGAAAGGAGGAAGGAAGTTGCTAGTACTTTAGCTAGAAATCTAGTGGAGGATCATTCCTTCACATCTCCATCAGTATTACCAGCAGCCTAGAGTTTATTGTAGCACATTTTAGCAGGCAGAAGGCCTCTCTTTCCCTCAGAGTGCAGTTTTTTTTGGCATCTGTGTTGTAGCAGTTGAATTCATCATTGAAGGATTGAGGAGGTAGATCTAGAGCTTCTAGCTCATAGATCTGATGAAGGGATCAACCCTTCAAGCATAGATATGATGTGATATCATATTTCAACCATCTATTTTTTAGATCTAGCTTTAGATCTATATTTCCCAATAGATCAAAGATCAGATGCTAGGGAGGTGGTTTTTCAAAGTTGCAAATCTGGAAAATCCTTTCTGGGTTATCTTGGGAATCCATCACGTTGGACATATCTTGAATCTTGGCATCATCAGAGCTTCAGTTTTGAGTAGATATGCATTTCTCTTTTTAGCCTGCAACCATATGTTTATATTCTACTGAAGAGAGTGCAATATTTGCTGCAGAGCCTGAACAGTTACACTGTACCTACTTCATACATGTTTTCAGGGTGATCCTAGCTCATCTTTTTGGCTAGATCTACCTATATTCTATACTTGTGTAACTGAATCATCTCCAATATAATAAAATGGCTCAGCTCTTTCTGCATAGTTTGATTTGTACTTAGATTTATTGTTTATCTTTCTGCAATTTCTTATATTGTGTGATTTACTACTGCATTCTCCCTTTTGGGATATTACAGTGGTATCAAAACATGATCTTTGGCTCAGCTTGTGGACACTTCATCTTTTTACATTGAAAGAAGAATAGATAGATGATATTTATCATGGAGGATGAAAAATATATCACTCCTTTCTTTAGATCCATGCAAGATCTCTCCACGGAGGTCTATCAAATAAAGGAGGAAGAAAAGAGAGAAGATCCAAGAAGAAGATGTGATGAGGAAAGTACTTCCTATCAACAGCATAGAAGACCAAAGAATCCTAGATCTCTTCATAGATCCACTATGCCCACTTTCATTGAAGAAGGTGAGAGGTATAGAAGTGGAAAAACGAATGAACTTGAGACTCATGAGACTCTCAATCTATATCTTGAAGAGTACAAAGCACAATCTAGAGCTTTCAAGGAGAAGCTAACCCTCCAACAATTCTTCCAGATTAGAGAAGAAAGAGGATCCTATAGAAGCAATAGAAGGAAGAGGCATAATAGATTCTATTTTCCTACATTTGATGGGTCTTCCTCAAGCAATGTCAAGGCTTGGAGGAGGGAGTTAGATTCATTTTTCAAGCTACATCCTGTGGCTAAAGAGGATGCTATTCAAATTGCAGCACTTCATCTCTTAGATAAAGTAGAATATTGGTGGTTTGGGAACCTAGAGCATGCAAAGGTGACCAAGTATTCAAATTTATTTCACAATTTGGGGAAGAATTTTGATGTAGAGAAGACAAAGATGTGCTACAAAGAGACATTTCCCAAGGAAACCGAGGAGGATGTCAATCTTGTCACTCTGGACAAGAGGTCACTACTTTCACCACCTCCTGCAAAAGTACTTGTATCTGGAGAAGAGACACTTGCATCTTTGCAAGGTAGTATTGAGCTCTTGACATATGGAGTCCCATTCATGGATCAGGAGGTGAAGGAGGAAGAGGAGAGGAAAATAGCACTGGTACACTTGAAGGAAAGAGGCCATCACTCTTACCAGCAGTTGGAAATACTATTGTCCTGATTGGAGGAACTCTTTTGTTCTATCAAGAGGTTCCCACATATCAGTTGATCCAAGGTATGCATAAGATTTCAACACATATTGTTTCAAAATCAATGCATAACCAAGGGTTAGAACCAAGTGTTGATTTGAAGCAGAGACATATCACAGTGCCGAGGACCCTTGATATAATCAAGGAGGAGACTGAAAACTATCCCTATTCATCCGTTTTGAGCTATCTTCAACCCCTTGAGTTGAGATGTAGAGTTTTAGAAAATGGGATTAGAATTATCATATGTAGAATGGATGATTATGAGATCAATATTGTGCCTTACTTTGAGACATCTTATGTATTACCTTGTAGATCTATAGCACTGTCACTTAGTAGCTGTGAAAAAGAAAGGGCTTCTTCATTCTTGGAGCATTCTAGAGGTAGCTTCATTCATGAAGCAATGGAAGAAAATATGACAAATGGTAGACATCTTGAAATGAGAAACCTTTTCTCCCTTCTAGATGACCCTTTCTCAATGAGCCTCTCATTGATCAAAGAGAAACTTATACTTGCAGCAAATCCAAAACTTCTTTGGTTTTGGAGAGCCTTTTATGGAGAGAGAATCTCATTAAGAGATGTCATTAGAGATGCATTTCAACATTTCATGAAATGCAAAGTTCTTCAACAGTTTGGGAAGGATGGCATTATACAAAGGGAGGATGCCATGATTATGTAGTACCTCATTCATCATCCACATGGGAGTGAATGGGTAAGGATGATAAGCAAGGGGTTGCAAAACCACTTGCATATTTGTATGGGCCAGCATGCTTGGTTATGTTGGTTGCCATTGGGAGATTTCTGTCACTCTCCAAAGACACCTATTTTCTGATCCATGCCTTGAAAAACACATATGAAATGAATAAGGAGGCATGGTTGCACTGGTTTCTCTTGGGTGAGTATGGATACCACCCAATAGTTCATCATTTTTTGAATCATGCCTTGTTTTTAAATGATAAATTGCAGCAAAGGAAGGCATGTTCATTTTGGTTTCACTTGAGAGAGGTTGGCCACCACATGACATCTCCTATGTCTATGTGTTTTGTATTTTGTAAAATTTGGCATAATGATCTCATGATGTGTATTAATGATGTTTCTTTGTATTGGGTTGATGTGACCTCTCATATTTCCATTAGTATGTTTTTTCTTAACGATGCACATGAGGAGGAGAGAGAGCAGCAAGATCTCTTGTTGCTTGGGTTGCTTTTGGGAGAGTTTGGCTTATCCATATTACATGGAGGAGATGGGGGGTGGCAGCAAAGGGCCTTACTCCGGTGGTTATTGTGAGGAGAATATGGTTTGACATCTTTTTCCACCCATATTACTTCTTCCCTTATTCTTTTTCATAACATTGGAATGATGAATTTTGGATCCAACAAGGCCAATAGGGCTAAGTATGAGAGCATCTCAATGCTCAATCTAATTCATGAAACATGGGATGAAGATATGTATTGTGTGATGGAGCTTTTCCTTTGTGAAGAGAACCACCTTATTGTATGCACCTCATGTATTGATGATGATGTTGGACATCATATGGTTGTCACTTGGTACTTCATGGTGGGAGGAGGAAATCTAACCAAATAATTGGAGGTCATTCTTTATGCTTTTAAAAGACAACGTTGGAACCAAACATGCATAACATATTGAAGCAAATGGAGGAATCCTTCCTTATGTGGATGCCATTTAGAGGGGAATATATGGATTTGCATCTACTTTTGGAGTTTATTGAGGACAAGCAACATTTTTTTAGGAAATTTGTAATATTCCCAAATTTTCACATCATATTTGGAATATTAGAGTCCTTGATTTTGTTAATGAATTAAGTAAATAAAAAGGTGGAGGGACCCACAATCCTCAATAAGAACAAATATCCACTTTGTTTGTGTGAATGTGGATTAATTTAGACTAGATCTGCAAAAAGAGGAGGTTGAGCAGCTACTAATGTGAATAATATTGGAGATCATGTCTCATTTAATGAGAGAGATCATGGAAGGTTGATTCAGTCAACTAAGATCTTGAAGATGTAAAACAAAGGATCATTGAGCATTAATGATCAAGTGATGGAGGATCATATGAAAATGAAGCACACATGATGGAGGAGGTGTACATTGCACCTAGATTGTTTGGTTGATTTGGTCAAAAAGCGCAGTCCCACTTAGAGGATCTTGTCCACATGAGACTGTGCAGTTGAGATTAGGGCCAAGGCTTGGGATGGATCAAACATTATAAAGGAGATGAAGGAAAAGTTGAAAGGCATCTTGGATTATTTGATGTATGGTATTTTATATCTGGAATTGTCAAGTGACATTCCACTACATTCTTGGGCTATTTAGTAGAGATTGCAGGTGTTGTTTAGCACAGGGTGTTCCCAGGAGGGAATCCTGCCTCTATCTTAGAGTAGCTCTAGAAAGAGGATTGTAATTAAATATACATCAGGATTTAAGTGCCATTTCCTTTTTCTACTTTCTGCAGAACATTCATATTCATAAATCTACAGATCTATGAAGATCAGTTTGGAAGGTGGAAGTTGTCTTCAGTACTTCAGCTGGAGAACAAGGTGAGGGAGTATTCCCATCACTTGGGCTAATAGATCAGCACTCCCAGAGCCACATTGCAGATCTAGCATCAGGCCAAGAGTTATTAACCTCCTAGTTGCAGTATTCTCTTCAAGAATAACGCTTTCCATATTGAAGATCTGAAAGGAGGAAGGAAGTTGCCAGTACTTCAGCTAGCAATCCAGTGGAGGATCATTCCTTCACATTTCCATCAGTCTTACCATTAGCCTAGAGTTTATTGCAGCACATTTTAGCAAGCAGAAGGCCTATCTTTTCCTCACAGCATATTTTTTGTTGGCAGCTGTGTTGCAGCAGCTGAATTCATCATTAAAGGATTGAGGAGGTAGATCTAGATCTTCTAGCTCATAGATTTGATGAAGGGATCAACCCTTCAAGCATAGATCTGATGTGATATCATATTTCAGCCATATATTTTTCAGATCTACCTTCAAATCTATATTTCCTAGTAGATCAAGGATCAAATCCTAGGGAGGTGATTTTCCAAAGTTGCAGATCTGGAAAATCCTTTCTAGGTTATCTTGGGAATCCATCACATTGGATAGATCTTGAATCTTGGAATCATCAGAGATCCAGTTTTGAGTAGAGATGCATTTCTCTTTTCAGCCTGCAACCATATGTTTATATTCTGCTAAAGGGACAATACATTATTTGCTACAGAGCCAGTTACGTTGTACCTACTTCATACATGTTTTCAGGGTGATCCTAGCTCATCTTTTTGGCTAGATCTACCTATATTTTGTACTTGTGTAGTTGAATCATCTCCAATATAATAAAATGGCTCATTTTTTTCTGCATATTTTGATTTTTACATATATTTATTGTTTATCTTGCTGTAATTTCTTATATTGTGTGAAGTATTACTGCATTCTCCCTTTCGAGATATTACAATTTTGTACCTAATTTTTCGAACCCTCTATGAATTTTTTTTCCATTCATGAGATCAACTCTGAAAATAATCTCTTGAATATCAAAGAAACCATTCCTCTTGCTATTTCGATCAAACCAAGAATAGTCAAAAATATTCACATCGGAGCATCTTGTTGTTTATTTGAAATCAAGATCTATCAAGCCCTTTTTCATGAGTTTAGATATGTATTTGCCTGAACGTATGAAGATATGCTAGGTATCGACCCAAAAATTCTGTTGCATGAAATTAATATGTATCCTAATGAAAATACCGTCTAGCAACGCCTCCATCCGGTCCATCCTAAGAAGTTTGTCAAAATAAAATTTGAAATTTAAAGGCTTCTTTGGGCTCATTTAATATACCCTTTTCTTTAACTCATTGGGTGTCAAAAATTGTCCTTGTCATGAAGAAACGAGGAAAAATTCGAGTATGTGTCGATTATCAGAATGTTAATCGATTTTTTTCAAAAGACAACTATCCGACCCCGTTTATTGACCAGATTGGTGATCACTGCGCTGGTTGAAATATTTGTTCATTTATGGATGGATTCTCGGGCTATAATTAAATCAACATTATCCTGGTGGACCAACCTATAACTGTATCTATCAATCCTTGGGGTACTTTCACTTATATAAAGCTCCCATTCAACCTCAAGAACACAAGGACCACATCCCAACATGCGATGGATTATGATTTTCATGAAATTAAGCATATCATGCAGCCCTACTTGGACAATCTCCTTGCTCATTCTAAGCATCGCGCTAATCACCCAGTGCATTTATGGGAAAATTTTCTCCGTTATAGACATAACAACATTCAAGGTAACCCAGAAAAATGTATGTTATGTATTGGTTCTGATTGACTCCTTGGTTTCGTTATTTCAAAACATGTAATTCATATTGATCCTTTCAAAGTCTAGGCAATCATTTATTTTCTTTCACCTTCTACCCTAGTTCAATTACAAAGACTCAAAGGGAAAGCTAACTTTTTGAGGAGGTTCATCCCCAATTATGTTGAGCTGACCAAAGGATGTAATCACTTATTCAGAAAAGGATTCCCTTCCATTGGGATGACACTACACATAAGCATTTGATTCCTTGAAATATGTACTGGTTGAGGAATGTCTCTTATATCCCCCTGACTATTAGTGCAACTATTTCATGTATTTATATGCCTCCATCTCTACTATAGCCATGGTGCTGGTCTAGAAAGACTATATCAGGACTAAACATCCCATTTATTATTGAACTCGGAACCTCACCGATATTGAGATTTGATATACTCATGTAGAAAAGTTAGCTTTGGTGGTCATTCAAGCCATCTAAATATTTTTCTATTACATATTTCTTCAGAAAAATACGGTCATTTCATATTACAACCCTATGGCATACATACTATCACATCATGTTTTTTAGGGGAAAGTAATCAAAGTGGATCATTAGTCTCTATTAGTTTGACCTATAATTCATCAAATCCATGTCTAAGAAATCCCTAGTTTTTTTCAAACTAATGTGAGATCTTCCCTCCCTTGATGTAGAATCTACATCTCAAGACTCCATCCTATATCAGTCATTGTTTCTGATCTCTTCATTTGACCTGTGGTATGGATATTTTCTAATTTATCTTTAGATCCAAACTTTCCGACCTGATACCTCTCACTATGAGCAAAGACATATTCGGTACCAATTTGTAAAATTTTTTATTATTGGTAACAAAGTTGCCTCAATGTCGAGGAGAAAGAGAAAGTTCTTAATGACTATCATTCAGGGGCATCTAGCAGAAATTTATCCGGTTAAGCTACAGTGAAAAATATCTTACACACTGGTTAGTTTTAGTCCACCATTTTCCATCACTGTATCCTCGCAGTCCAGAAGTGTCATGCCTGTCAGCTCTACAATCGTAAAGTCCATGATCTGCATGCTCCATTGCATTTTTTGTTGTTGTTGGTCCCCATAAAAAATGGGGTATCCACTTTATGACATGTAACTCTCATTTAGTCAGGGGGCATGGTTATATCATTGTTTTTTACTGACTACTTTACTAAGTAGGCCAAAGCGATGCCTACATTCAATTACACTAGAGAAACAAATGCGTACTTTTTATTTAACCATGTGATTTCTATGTTTGGTGTTATGAAAGGAATAGTTACAGATTACGGGAAGAATTTAAAAATCATATGATGACCAAATTAATTGCAAAATTGGGACTTTCACATGAAAATTCCACTCCCTATTATCCTCAAGCTAACGAAAAATTTGAAGTTATCAATAAAGTTCTTAAGACTATGCTTCAACGCATGATAAGGGTCCATAAATTGGACTGGAATTTATTTCACTATGTTTCCTTGTGGGAATACTGAAACTCAGTAGGGAATGCTACCAAATTCACACGTATTCTGTTGGTTTATGGTCTGGAACTAATCCTTCCCATTGAATGTGAAATTCCATCACTAAAACTAGATATTTAAATTCTTCCCACTACTTCCGCAAAAGAGGACCGTATTTTTCATCTGAATCATTTGGATGAGACCTGACGTGATGTCATTTTCACCAACAAAACTCATAATTGACACATCAAAGTGCAATATGACAAAATTATCAAGCCTAGATATTCTCGAAGGATATCTGGTAATCTTATATGATCAGGAGGCCGATAAGTTAGGCCCACAAGATCAAACCTATGTGGCTAGGCCAATACATTGTCAATCGTTTCCTTGCAAAATGGGCTTATGAGTTAGTATATGTTGATGGAATTCCTTTGACACAGCCTAGAAATGGGTTGTACCTCAAAAAATACTATGCTTGATCCCATGCATAGTACACTCTGTAAATATTGTCTATATATTTTTTGGGTGTGTTTGCAATGTGTTTTTCAAAGTTTCCCATGGTTTATGTTGATCCTTATTTTTATTTTATTTTTAGAATTCAACCTCTCTTGAAGGATATATTGACTATGTCGATGTTGCTAGCTATAGTACTGGGAACCTATCATCCGTAGCATGGGTTATCTTTGCTCCAAATGGTGAGCTAGTGAGTACACAAGATATTTTCATTTCCTGCTCTACTAACAATATCACTAAGTATAGCATAGTGGTTGAGCTATTATCTAATTTTATTTAGCATGTGATATGCCATATAGTCATCAATCTTGACTCACAACACGTAATATTACAACTTGGTAATGTCTATTTAGTGAGAAATACCACCATCCTTCACATGGTTTTGAGAGTGCATCTTTTGGAAAGAAATTTTGATTTCATACAATAAAAACACATGTCTAGAAATACAAACACATTAGTAGATTCCCTAGCTAATTTATTTTTGGATAGACATTTGCAATCAATGTAAGTATGTTTCAATTTACATCACATCATATTGGAATCAGAATAGGAAATAGGAAACACTGAATTACAAAATTTTACAAAATTTTTTCCTCAAGACACATATGGCTACATCATCCATACAAAAAACTACATACAAAAATCTAAGTAACCAAAAAGTGGTGCTCATGATAAAACAACACTGTATGATATACCTTGTGAATTAATCGACCAATATGACTAGACACTCTAATAGTGTGTTGCTCAAGTCATAATGGAAGTTGACCGACCATGGTATCATCAATCCCATGTGTCAATCCACCCACGTGGTGCTCTATCTCAGATAGGACCTCCAATACCTCAAGATCCCATAGCACATCCCATCCCACATCAGTGACCTCTACTAGTCCCACTACCTCCTCCAGTGGTTTTCTCTCTATGAGACAGCGATATGTAGCACCCACTGGTCGAACGGGTCAAATATATGCATGAAAACATCAAATAGTTTAGTATTGGAAACATGAAAAGACAAAAAATAATTGTAAAACATTTTGAAAAAATAATATTCAAAGTATCTTACCTTTAGCATCCCATTTATCACCCCTAGGCAGCACAAGCTCGAGACCATCATGGAAATCCATCCCTACGTAAGTATATTAATCGATCACAATGAGCTATCTATGAAACCATCCAAATAAGGCTGGAGAAAAATTGGTCGTTGAAGGACCTGCATGTCTAGCCATTTGGTATATCCACCTCCTCATCCATGGGACCCTCGGATCGGTGTGCTTGAGTACAATCTGCTGAGGTTGTAGTAATCGTACCCGCTCTAGAGAAAAAGAGACCAAAATGGCATCATAGCTGAATTTATTAAACATCCCCTACTTTTTTTTAGTAAGTTATTAATTTAAGTTGACCAAGACACCATCTCTCCAGTTGAATATTGTTGGTTTTGGACACTACTTTGTACTGCATGTATGATCTACTTGCTACAAGTAGTTTCGGACTTTCTGCTAATCTTGTGATGATGAAGAAGATCGTTCTTAAAGGTAATTGGGTCACATCCTTCATGTTAATTTTTCCATCCCTTGTAATAAGGGCTCAAGGTCTGCAATAGGTAGAAATGTATTCTTTCACCTTCTCACCACCACTTCTTCCACCTAAAATAAATATTGGGGCACCTCGCTTTGACAGACCTGTCGAAAAGTGGATATCATCTACCTGTATCTCAAGTAGATTTTCCCCAAACGTGAACACAACTTGTTCCTACACATCCCATCAACGTGCAAGGTATTTCAACGGCTCCATTTTCTACCTCATACCAAGAAACAAGAGGAATTTTAACAACCCAGTGTTTTTAAGCACATGGATCGTAGCAGGGTTGTTTTCCACATTTAAATGTTGTGCTTCATGTTATATTTTTCTCCAAATGAATTACATTTTGTGCTAATGGGTACTTGAAACATAACCAAGTGATTCATTGGGCTCTTTCCCATGCAAAATACCTAAAAACATTTCAGGAAAAACCAAAAAAAAAGTTGGATATTTGTGCCCAACACTCCCCAGAAGTGTATGACATAGCATTTCACCTTTGTCTATAGTGTTTCTCTACCTAAGTGGAGTGCCCTTCTCGATGATGAGGGGGTGCATATGTCCCAGGGAATTTCTTATGAACCCTAGGGGCCTCAAAACCTTGAACAATTTGCATGGAAACACAAACAAGAACAATGAAAAGATTGAGAAGATTTTTAACTCCTATATGGATCCGATGACACTCAAAATGGTTCCTTGGATTGGTAACAATTAGCGTAGAAGATCAAGGGAAAAAGGGCTCCAAATACTCATTGTTGAAGGTAAAGTGTGAAACGGTAAAAATTAAAAGTCATTTTGAATATTTAAGGTGATTTTCTCAATATTTTATTCATATTTGATATTTTTACCTATGTATGCTTCATTTTTACTATGAAAAATGCATGTTTAATCCTTCCTGTGTTTGTTTTAGCGGGTCGACAGTTGTTAGTAGGTTTTTTATTATGTTTTAAGAAGTTAATTTGACCAAAGAGTATACTTCTATCTCTTTCTCCGACTCTATAAACCAAAGAAAATGAAGTGCCCTGGATTCTTCTTTCAACCATTTTCAGACACCCAAAACATGAAAATATTCTCAAGCACTTGTATTTTCGAACTTGTAAAACTAAATGAAAATGTGTCTACTCAGTATAAGTTTAACCCTTTTCCGGACTAAGATAGACTAGCTACAAAAAAATTAATACCTTGGTCAAACATGGCTAAGAGGTTCTCTTGAGTCTTATTTTCTACCTTTTATGACTTAAGAGACTATATACGAAAAGGGACATGCGGATTTTTCTTTTCTGCCTCTTTTTCAAACTCTCTAGACATGAAAAAGTTGTCGAGTTTCACCTTCGCTGGACTTGTTAAAACATCAAACATTGATGGACCTGTTGAACATGAAAATACCAAACCACTCCTTCTCATGATTCATTAAAAATAGTTAGGGGGATTCATCCGAAGGATGAACTTATAGATCAAGAATAAGTTATCCTCCTCAATATCGTTAAAAAATATAGAGGTATTAAACAACATGGTTGGGGAAATTGGGAAAACAAGGGATTCCATTTTACTAATGGTAGTGAGTTTCTCTTGAACATGACACTTTTTCCACCTCATATTAGTGGCCATTGGGTTGGGTAATCTGCTTGTCTCTTGGTTATCATATAATTTTTTAGAGACTCCATCACATATTTGGGTCAATGTTGCCAACTCCATTAAGTTTCGTCGGTATTCAAGAGAATTCATTCAGTTGATCTCCAGTATAATACTCTTAAGCCTTCATTTCATGTATGCCTTTCCTAATCCAGCTCCATATTAGCCTCATTCTAATCATTTTGTCTCACTCATGATACTTTTTTCGTGTCGTTGATGAGGGATACATTAAGGACCTCCTACGATGGGTCACTTCTTGTCGACATCATCACATCATCCAAGAAGTCAACTTAGAAACATGGCTTTGGTACCTTGGTGGTTGCGTACATCAATGGAAGGTTCCGTTTCTATCGGTGATAGGTTTACATCAATGGCCTTCAACAGAAATTTTATTTTTAGTGTTTGACATTAGCTCATTTACTCACGCCATACCGATTGTACCATAGTACCATGAGAGCCATTATCATCATCAGTGGTTTCTGTCATGCCTTTTAATGGATTACATCATTGGTTGGCAATCAGATGGTGTATACCATGTTCGACTCTAGCTCATTGATTCACATGGTTCAACTCGTACTTTAGTTGGTCGTGTCATAGAGATAGAAGATCGAGGATTTATTTTCATCTATCCCAACTACGATTTCAGAAGTTATACAAATATCACAATATATGATGGCCATGATCATATAGACAATCATCGAGTCATGGGTCCACCAATTTCATTTGTGGATGCATATTTTGATCATCGTACATGTTATGTTAGCTTATGAGTTGGGTATGGGTATGTCTCTCTCAATAAAAATATTTCATGATAAATGTATTGTAACAAATGAAGCTCATCGGTTGTCTTTGATCCCTACTTATCACAAGGTAAAGCACTTCAATCATTAATCATCACCTTGGAATTTTTTCTTTTAGGGGGAATTCTATTATACACCATTTTGTCTCATCTGATCAGTGAGTCTCCTAATGGGATCAGTCAACTTCTTATTCCCCCTTTTTATTATCTTGCATAAATCTCTAAGAATGTACCTTTAACCCCCCATAATTTTAGCCTTAAACTGCATCATCTGAGCCAGTCTTAGGACCAACACTCCCTGTAAGCCTATTGGGGTGCAACGACCTACAAATTGTTCCATTGTTTCCAGTGTTGGTCACCAACATGTTTCTCCCCTTTGCACTTATGTTGGTTCTATAAATCTTGGAGAATGATTGAGACTCCAAAAGATTCACTTTATAGGAGTTTCAAGAATTTGTTTCAACCACTTACCTTGGATTAAAAATTTAGATCCTATCCTACCCTACCTTGAAATTTTCACAACTTATCCATTGATTCTATCTCTCCATCAAAGGTGGACCTAAAAACTCAGAATGGTAAATATAAGAACACCAAACTTACCCTAATATCCTACAGATTTACCATCTTGCCTATGCAAAGGTTAGAATGAAGAATGAATGAATAATTGGCTTTGGAAAAACTATGCTCTTTTATTTTTGTAGTGAGTGGTTATCATCTCATGCATTAGGGTGATGGGGGGTGCACATTGTGACAAGGAAAGGATATGTTAACAACTTGGAGAAGCCCTTCTGCAAGATCAACTTCTAGTTATCGTTGTAATCTCCTTCTATTTACATTAATGCAAATAATTATCTGTTTTACTATATGTGATTTTGATTCATGCATTTAAATACCATTTTTATCTATTGAATATAGTATTTAGATGATACTCTATATATCTCATAGTTTCTTCGCTTGTGTTATCTAAATGTCTAGGTTCTAATGTTGGAAATCAAAGCTTGAATTGGAGCTTCCAAGATAAAGGAGTGAAGCATGTGATAGGTTCCATGTAGGCCTAACTTCGTCATATATTTACTTTAAGGAAACATAATTGGGTTCCTTCTCTCTATGTTTTTCTAGGTTGACCACCAAACCTAGGGGAGATAATTTTGTCTTCACTTGTAAATCCAATATAACAAAGTTATGAACATGGAATTTGACAATATTGTACAACCTAATTGGTTTAGTAATTTTTTAGTAGAAAATAGGAACTAATGTATTAACTTATAAAATAAGTCACTACACTAAATGAACTCCCTATCACATTACAAAATTCAAGCTATAACAAGGGCAATAGAAATTGAGAATTGAAAAATTAAAGGTTTATAATAAAAATGTTATTAATAAAATATAAATAGATGTTGTTGTTTCCATCATTGGACCCACGGGAATCTTGAAATTACATCAAGGTATTGGTAATGCACTTGTAGAGTCTATTAGGGAATAATAAGCAGAGAACCTCATATACTAAAAGCAAGAATAAATGAGCTAGAAGATGCTAAAATTATGGGTCCTTTTTAATGACTCCAATGGAAATACAACCACCACCATCAAATTTTTTTATCCTCAATAGACCTCATATATATAATAACATTTTCAAACAACCTAATGTATTTAAATATTATATTATCACTAACGTATGCCAAATATTGAAAATTATTGAGAATGAATGACAAGAAACTTCTGATATGCATCATTTAGCACAGAGAATTAATTCATTTTTCAATTTGGCTAAAAGTTATCTCAAGGAAGACATATGTTTCATTGAAAATTACTTACTTTTATGTAGAGGCTTGGTTTGTTTTCTGATCTATAGAAATAAAATCAAAGGACTCACAAATTCTACTCGAATGAAGTAGATCAAAGCTATATGGTCTAAGAGAATCAAGACACTAGAAAACATCATTTCTAAAAATGAAAGCATAGACATTAGAAGAGGTAATTCCCTTCTCAAGGTGGTAGATATTTTCAAGAATAAATAGTTTGTGAATCACATACGATTATGAATCAATTTCAATAGATATGCTAATCATTGAATTGGAGAAGCTAAAAGAGTCAAAGGCAACATTGTTTGATAATATAATTGATTTTAGTATAGAAGATATTAGAAGATGGATCATTATTTTTGTTAGTATTAATGAAAAAAAGTGTGTATTGGTTGTGCAATTGAAATAAGGGGCTAGAGAAATTGAGAAGAATACATTTATTGAACATGTCAAAATGGAGATTATAGCCCCTCTGATCAAAGATTTGATTAAAAATATGATGCATAAATTCTTCAACAAATAATGAATCTGAAAGACAACTGAAAATCAAATTATCATGCTATATTTTTTCAAATATTTTGAGCAGCATAAACATATGAAAAATATGATTTAAATGTTTAAACCCAAAGGGGAAAAACCATCAATATTTGTTATGATGTAAATTGTTCGTGAGCCACCCCTCACAGGAAGCACCAACTCACTTAATTTTTTTTCTAACACTCACTAGCAAGAAGCCCCAAATCCCTTCTTTGTAGACACCTGATCAAATTACCATGAAGCACCAACTTCATGGATTTATTTGAGCACCCACTTCTATGAGGCACCAACCTCAAAGATATCCTTATACACCCACTAGATGGAAGCTCCAATTCCCCGTTTTGTAGGCTCCAACCTAGACTCAATAGCCAATTATTTTCTCTTTATAATGGCACCCACTTAACATAATTTAAATTACATATTATTCAATCCTTAGCCCTCTAAACTAGAACTCAAATTTCCTAATTTTATTCTATTATTATCACTAATTATCAACCCTATATCCTTAGTGTTATAGATATTTTTTCCTCTCAGCATCCTTTGCTACACTCGGTTCATGCAACACTCTATCTTCTACTCAGTTTCCTCACTCTGCAACAATGCATATTCTGTAGAAAATGTACATATATTCAACTAATCTTGTAATATACTAAAAAAAAAATACATGAATCTATTCTTCAAATTGTGGAAATCAATTACGATCGCACAATCACATGAACAAGAAAGAGAAATAATTTCAACGACACAACAAAAATATGTATCTAGGGAAATCCTCAACTCAAAACCACACTATCTGTATATTGCATTAACTCAAGAATATGAAATGATACAATGCTTCTCTTAGGGTTGAGATCTCTCTTCACTATCTCTAACTATATCACTCTAACCCCAACAAGTTTGGTCCAATACTTAACCAAAAACTTGCCTCTAGGTTTCTCATCTTTGATTACGCTTTCTTGAGGGAATTGAGACCCTATTAATTAATAAATTCCCAAGAATTGTTTCCGTAATTAATCTAAGCCATCTGGGTAACCTCATGCATGACCTGTAAAATTTTCTAATAGTACAACAGTTATTCTACATCCCTTT
The DNA here is from genome assembly GCA_034641835.2 of Pinus albicaulis. Classification (NCBI taxonomy): domain Eukaryota; kingdom Viridiplantae; phylum Streptophyta; class Pinopsida; order Pinales; family Pinaceae; genus Pinus; species Pinus albicaulis. Next base: position 1,062,778,276 of record CM076574.1, on the reverse strand, counting down.
AACTCCAATATCAACTCGGTCACTCTTAGAACTGACATGAAAAATCTATTTATAGAGAATTATTATTTATCTGATTTATCATTGCATGTGAGTTGAATAAAATTTTATTCATTGGACCTCTCACTAGATCATTCTTAAATTAGAACTAATTAAACTCATTTTAACTCAAATAATTAAGTTAAACAATTACAACTCAAAATAAACTACAACTAGACCCTCTAAAACTTCGAGTGAACTCTACATGCCTCAATTTTGACCCCCAACTTGAATTGACTGAGATAAATAAGTCTTCATGACTTATTTAAATTGTACAAGCTATCACACGATGTAGAATTACAATTTCCTTCTAATTTAATTAAGGAAAAATAAAATTAGAATCCCTTCTTGTTTCCAATTTCAACACTCCCTCTCAACAAGAAAGGGATTGCCTGCTACCCTAATCCTGCCTCTATGGAACTTGAATTTTCTTTTCTATAGTGCATTTTCCAAGATGTCTGCATCCTTCTCCTCCATCGTAATGTAATATAATGACATAATCCACCTTTGCAAAAAAAACCTGAGATAATGATAATAGATATCAATATTCTTGGACCTGTCATGAAAAACTGGATTAACTGAGAGTTTCATGTAACTCTGGTTATCCCAATAAATCACCGTCAGATCGATTTGTCAATCAAACAAAATGAAAAGTATCTTCCTCATCCATATGGCCTCACATGCTTCCTGACTATCCGCCATGTACTACGCCTCTAGTGAACTGAGTGAAAATGGTCTCTATTTCATGTTGTATCAGGAAAATGCTACTGATCCAATGTTGAAGATTCCCCTTGATGTGCTCTTCCTATCAGATTGACTCCATTCCCAACATGCTTCTGTGAAGCTTTGAAGCTTCACTCCCTCTATTTTTTTGTACCATTTCCCAAACTCTGTAGTTCCTTTGAGGTATCTCAACACATGCTTTCCTTCCTTCCAAAAGAGCTTGGTAGGCTTAACCATAACTTGAATCATTTCATTAACCGCATAACATATGTCTGGTCATGTGTTCACAAAATACATGAGTGAATTCAAAAGCTTCCTATAGATGGTATGGTGGGCTAGATGTAGGTGTTAATGACAAGCTCTCAAAATTTGAAAGAATTTCTCCTAAGTCAGGAGTCAACTCTCACTGAATCGAGTCCTTACCTTTATCTCTCATTCATGTATTTTTTCTCCTTTAGTTAATTTACCAATATTGGAAAACCACTAAACCTTTCAAAAATGGCAGAATTAAACATAGAAAATAAGCGCATTTTCTTATGAAATTGATTTCTTGACAGACGCAAACCACATTAAAAACATTACAATAATTCTAGCACATCCATTTAAGACTTTAAATAATGCGTAGATTTATGTGCGAACACCATCAAATATCTAATCCATATGTGAGGCTCTTTAGATTAAATCACTACTGGATGGTCAACTTAAACAATTAAACCAGATTTATAAATCATCGCATCCAATTTTAAATTTAAACTCCTCGCATATCTAAATGCGATATCCATTGATCTAAGTGCCACCTTGATCAGACTATTTTGATCCCAATTGGATTGATTTGTGAATATGCTATCATTCATTTATTACTTCTGCCAGATTCACATTTCCACTAACTTATTTCTCGAAAATCAAATTTTTGCGTGGAACATCACAACTGATCTCTGTAATTTAATAATACAACCAGACTATCTAAAACATCATAGTGGTTGTGGATTTAAATGAAAACATACATATTTCATATGATTTAGCACACACAGAACTCAACTGAAAACCAAATAAACTCAGAAATTTCGAAGGATAATTAGAACCCTCTGGGATTTGACATTCACACACACATTTACCAAGGTGCAGAGGAAATACAATTTTCTTCTATTCTATTATTTTTCCATCAAATCCTCCTCTCTCTCGATACATTCCAAACTTACATATAAATATATTGTTCATACAAACATTCAGCTCTGAGTCAAAGGGATCGAATTTGTCCAATTTGGGATAAAATCCTACTGCACGATATTTTCCCTAAATCTATCAACTAAAAAATAAATACAATGAATCTAATACAAAGTGGTTCAAATCCCTATCTACCAAAACAGTAAATTTCCAGCTAAAGGAACCCACTCCTTTTCTTGTAATTTTTTTTGTCTTTTTGGAATAAAATTGAAGTTTTTTTATCTCGAAGCCTCATGCTCCTCCATCAAATTCTTGAGGACAGAATTCTTCATGGGCTCCTGTCCATGAGCTCCTCTACAGAACTGCCCAATTTCTATAGCATGGTTTCTGTCATCCAAGTAGCCTCTGTGATTGGTTGATCTTTTCATTTGACCAAATACTAAATATATTTCCCTCCTCTTGTCTTCTTAGACAATTTTTTTTTCTAAAATCTTGTCTGGCTACAATGTTTTTTCTGTGGGTAACTGTTTCAACCAATCAATCTCTTCTATTGTTTTAGTTGTATCATATATGTCTCTGCCTTCATACCTATACAAATAAGTAACATTTAATATTGGAGATATTCCAATGTCAGCGGGTAATTCATATGCATTTGCAGAAAATTTTCTCAATACTCTACATGGTCCAATTTTCTTAAATTTCAACTTATTATATGCCCTTTTTTGAAATATTTCCTTTCTTAGGTGTGCTAGAACCAAATCTCTAACCTCAAAGTTAGCTTCTCTCTTCTTCAAATCTTCTCTACTTTTGTGCTTGATGTTACTTTCCTGTAACTGTTGTTTTACCTGGTCATGTATTGTTTGAATTCTTGAAGAAAAATATTATGCTTTAGCACTTCTAATCTTTGATTTTTCCAAACTTATTAGTTAATACACTCCTATTGGGTGCATTCCATAAACTATATGGAATGGATGATGCCCTGTACTCCTATCAGGAGAGTTATTATAAGCATATTGAGCCTGTGCCAAAATCTGATCCCACTGTTTAGGATGTTCACCTGCAAGGCTTCTCAAAATATTACCCAAGATTTTGTTCACCACCTTAGTCTGTCCATCAGTCTGAGGGTGATAAGATGAGCTAAAAATTAGTTGAATACCAAGATTTTTCCACAATTTCCTCCAAAAATGACCAACAAATCTAGTGTCCCTATTAGAGACAATGCTTTTAGGTAACCCATGCAATGTTACAATCTCTTTGAAAAAAAAATTAGCAACATGAGTAACATGGAATAAAATGTGCCATTTTAGAAAATCTGTCAACTACAACATAAATTGCATCATTCCCAATCTGTGTTTTAGGTAAACCCAAAACAAAATCCATACTTACCATATCCCAAGATCTATCTAGAATAGATAATGGAACATACAAACCTATGTTTTGAATCCTTCCTTTTGCATACTGACAAACTTTACAATTTCACACATAATTCTCCACTTCAATTCTCATCTTTGGCCAAAAATAAAAATGACTCAGTTGTTCATAAATCTTGTCTACACCAAGTCCACCACTATGTTACTCCTTAATTAAATTTTCTCTCATAGAACAATTTGGTATGCACAGCTGATTTTTTTAAAATAGTAAACCTTCTTGCAAGAAAAAGTCCAGCCACTTACTTTTGTCCAACAAAACAGGATTATTCCATGCTTCAAATTATTCTTTAAAATCCAAATCTATCTTATACAATTCTTTAAGAAAATCAAAACCCAACACTTGAATTTGACTTTCTCGAACTAAAATTATTTTTCTACTTAACGCATATGCTACTTTCTTTGCTTGGCCATTTATATGTTTCAATAAACAATTGAAACTCTAAAGATAATCTACCCATTTTTCATGTTTCTGATTCACTTTTGGTTGCTGCATAATGTACTGTAATTTATGATTGTCTGAATAAAGCACAAACTCTTTAGACATCAAGTAATGTTTCCACATATTTAATGACTGCACAACTGCGTTAAATTCCTTGTCATAAGAAGAATATTTCCTTCTTGTTTCATTCAGTTTTTCACTGAAATAAGATATAGGTATGTCTTCTTGACTTAACACAGCTCCAATAGCTTCCCCACTAGCATCACATTTCACTTGAAAAGGTTTGTTAAAATCAGGAAAAATCAATATGGGCTTTTCTGTTATCCTTCATTTCAACAACTGGAATTTTTTCTCTACTTCATCAATCCATCTAAATGGTTGTCTTTCCTTATTTATTGTATCAATAATAAGAGCATTTATCTTACTAAAATTCCTTATGAATTTTCTATAAAAACTAGCAGGAACATGGAAGCTTCTTACCTCAAAAACACTCTTAGGTGAAGGCCATTCTATGATTGCCTTTATCTTCTCTGGATCCATTTTCAATCCATCAGTAGAAACAAAAAAGCCTAAATATATCAACTCTTCTTTCATGAATGAACATTTTTTTAAATTTATCAGCAAGTTTTTCTGGTGCAACTTCCTTAAGACATAATTCAGGTGTCTCATGTGTTCTTCTTTAGATTTGTTGTCAATTAATATATCATCTAGATATAATATTACAAATTTACCAATAAATTCCTTCAATACTTCATTAATAAGCCTCATAAATGTACTAGGAGCATTTGATAATCCAAATGGCATTACCATCCATTCATACAATCCTTCATTTTTTTTAAAGGTTTTCTTCCATTCATCTCCTTTCGTTATCCTAATTTGATGATAGCCATTCTTTAAATCCAATTTTGTAAAATATGTTGCCCCACTTAAACAATCTATCAAATCTTAAATTATAGGTAAATGAAATCTATACCTGATTGTTATCTTGTTGATTTCTCTCGATTAAGTGCACATTCTCGAGCCTCCATATTTTTTTGAACTCAACACTGTTGGCATTGTACAAGGACTCAAACTCTCTATGATCAGTTATTTATCTAATAGTTCATGCACTTGCTTCCTAATTTCTTAATTTTATATGGGAGTCATCCTGTATGCTGCTTTATTTGGAAAATTTGCTACTGGAATCAAATCTATATGATGGATGATCTTTCTAATATGTGGTAATTCATCAGGCAAATCATCTACAATGATATCACAGTAATTTTCCAACATCTCTTGAATTTCAATTGGTAAATAAGAAATTTTAGTGGAAGTAATTACTACCTTAGGTTTGCAAATTAATGCAAAGTTTACCTCATCATCTTCAATATACTACAGATATTCTTTTCCACTCAGTAATAAAGTTTTCGGATCAGGTCTTCTTGATGCATATTCTTCTTCTATAGGAAAAAATGTATAATTGACACCTTCTTTACAAAACATGTATGTGTTCTTTTTCCCATCATGCATAGCTCCTTTGTCTTATTGCCAAGGTCTACCCAGTGTTAGACTCCTATACCAATAGGTGTCATATATCATGATTGACTTGATGAGCTATGTAATTTGTTCATACCTTTTCTTGTTGCAAAGGTTTTACATATTGTCAAAAAATCAAAAAATTTAAAAAATGGAAAGAGGGTATACCCTAAAAGAAAAATCAAAGGGTGAAAAGAATAAAATGGCCAAAAAAGTGAAAGAAAATGAACCCCACCAAAAGAAAGGCCAAGGAAAGTGTGCAAGTCTAAATGCCACTTCTTTTTTTGCTCTTATGTAATAAATAAAATTGTGTGCAACTTGTATTCTATGCCACAATTTATGAACAGTCAAATAGTTTAAGCTTGGCTAGTTCATCTTTCAATTTTATGTTTTAGAGATAGAGAATAAAATCTGACCAAACTGTTTAATCTTTGTAGATAAGTAGATAGGTAGAGTAAATAAAAGGAGCTCAATAGTTTAATGTGAGCCCTTGGATGTAATAAATATAGAATTAGATAGATTTCCAGATGTAAAATAAAAAGTGTGATAAGGGTTTTCTAGTCTAAGTGCACCCTAATAAAGAAGAAAAAATGGTAGGGTAAAGTAGGTACGGTAGGTAGATGATGTTGCATAATTACATGTGATGGATAATGACTCTAGATGTGTTAAATATTTACTTTCATCACAAGTGCAAAGGCAGACACTACAGTGGAAGAATTTCAAGTAAAGAAAAGTCAGATTATTAACTTCCCTTCTCATTTTTCCTTAAAAATTTCACTAATTTCCCCTAAGTACTAAGGCATTTGAAAATTGGAGGGGCTAAAGGCATTTCCTTGACTTTTGGAGGGACCAGACCCTCAGCCCAATAATTGGAAAAGCCTGAGTACTTAAAATCATTCATCATAACATTCATTCACTTCTAAAAATCTTTTCCTAAGTAAAATCCTATTTTACTTAGGAAAATTATGCAACATTTCATAAAAACCCTTCTCATTAAAGCATAAGTTAAATACATTACTTTGATGTTTTACACTTGGCACTTCTATTCATTTCCATATTAATTTCTAACTTTTTATTTAAATCCCTACAAAAATTTCCCCTTTTCTCATATTATTTTAATAACAAAATTCCCAAATAATATATATTCCGCCCATTGGTTGAAAAATAACCATATAAATTTAATTAATTGGTTGAATTTCCAATTAATAAACAAAAACGATACTCCACCGTATAAAGGGATTAATTAACCCTCCTGGTTAATTAATAACCTAATCTATCACTCAAATTTCCCCCGATGTGATTATTTTATAATAAATTTCATTGGGCCCGGCTTGTTATCTTCCCGTCATCTCACCTCCCCAACGAACATTCGATCGGTTAATCAAAGGTCTATGGTTATCGTTGATATCGCTGGCCATCCTCGTCCAAACGATAACATGAGATGGCCAAGTGTTTTTCTAAACAATTCAGAGCCACGCGTTGTTCATCATATGGAATCGCTCGCCCTCTGCTGAAAACCGCCTTTCCCCAAAAGCGGTGCGATGGAAACCGCTTACTGCTTACCTCCCATGACGAAACCACTGTACTTGCTGACGTCATCCATTCAAATAATAAAAAACTTGCGAACCTTTGACTTTGTGAATAAAACAAATGAACCCGCATCATTTTCATTATTTCACACAGTGACTAGTGTCCCATGCACACAAATTTCGAGATCAACTATCGAAATTTTCCAACCGCTACTTTGCTGAAGAAAGTTGCAGTCGAGCATCCAGAGTTCACTCGCCATAGACAGCACCTGTTTAGTCACTATTTATTTCCCGGAAAATAGGTATTTACCCTAATTCCCATTAAACTCTATAAAAACCTAGCTTTTGTTTTAAATTCTACACGAAAAACTGAAGCAGGGTTCATAATTGGTCTTTAGTTCTTTCCTCAATTCCAAAAACTACAATTGCATTCCCAAACCTGTGATTGTGCCCATTTTTTCATCAAAACCCGCAATTCATTTTTTAATCCACAAGAACCAGAAATGGAAATTCCCGTGGCTTTGAATGTCGCACCCCTAAATGCCCCTCACCGAGATTTAGACCATCTACCTCTAGTAGATAGAAATTTTCAAATTAAAGACCTTGCTCTTAGTGAAAATCCTCTTCGAATTTTTTGTCGCTGCAGAGATAACTACCTAAATGGCTCTGACATTTTTCGATTATGGGAATCCAATCTGCCCATGTATGTTCTCCCCTCAGTCCACATTTTTCCTGAAATAATCCATTACTGCCAAAAAATAATTTATTCCCAATTCAACCTAATTTCTTCAAATATATAGAGATTGATGGAACTCTCAGAAAGCTGCAAAGAAACAGAATACCGGAAGATAAATGGTGGGAAGAAATGTTAGAACTTTTGTAAAACTATCCTTATATGAATTTTTGATCATTTACTACAGTAAAGTGATAGTAAGAAGGATATAAGGGTAAACAGAGGTTAAAGAGTATCAGTGCAGTTAAAGAGTATCAGTAAAGTGGAGCAGCCAACACATAATTAGTAAAGAAGACAACAACAAGCCAAATCATAGGGCCTGCCTCTAGCACATTCTCAAAAGAAGGAAACAACACAACATCAGTTATCATTTCTCTTATCTACGAGACCATCTGTCTCTAGTTTGTTGTAAAATACTTATGAGTCATCTTAGATTATATCTCAAGTTGTTATGAGATATTTTTATAATTTTTTGTATAAATACTCTCTCAATCAGAGTATTGAGGGGGCTGGATTTCTTAGACTTTGTTGTAACATTGACTATTTTGGAATAAAGTGTTGTTGGAGAAATTTTGTGTGGCCAGCTGGATAAAGAATTGATGCAAAAGACTTTTTACAGGATTCTTGCGTCAAAAAACGGATCAATAAGTCATCTATCTCTTATGTTTTTAAGTTTTATACTTGTTTATTATATCATTTGTGTTTCATATCTGAATAATTAACGAAAAGGAATAAATCAGAAAGTGCTTAAGTGAAATATGCTTTTAATCGTTGTTATTCTAAATGTTTTCTTCTGAACTGGTTTAAACAATGAATTCTTAATTGCTCATGTTTTGCTAGTTTATGCATTTTGATTATTTAATAAAGAATTCTTAATTGCTCTTTGTTAATAATCACTCAATTTCCCTCTTTCAATTGTGTTGAAGGATTCTTAATTTCCCTTTATCCATTTTGATCCCATTCCATTCACTTTAGATCTATAATTGTTCCATGTTTGATTACCTTGCCCTGTGAAACCATCTTTTGCTGAGAAACTTGATCCAGTTAAGCTATCCTCTTTGACTCCATTAGCCCAATGGCCTAAAATACTCAATATTACCACAAGATATTTAATTTCATCACCCAAACTCAATCAAAATCCCTGGGCTTTATAACTAGCCTAATATATTTCAAAACAAAGCTAAATTTTACAGAGAGAGCCCTCTTTGGGTACAGATTGGCTAGATTCTATACCTAAAAGTTGGTTTGTGGTTACCTCGGACCCCTTTCCTCTTCCCAAAAACTTCAAGGAAAATCTGAGTGATAACACCCAACAATATGTGACATACGTCCATAGGCATCACATCACATATCATTTTGTCTTTGTAGCTACCCAACTAGAATTCCACTTCACACTATTCATTCACTAACAACTGACGTCCTTTCTGAAGCCATGATACCTTGTAGGGTGTTGGATGTTTCTTTGTCTTCAATTTCAATTTCTCCACCACTTCTACAAAAACCAAATTATCAGTGCTGACACTATCAATTACCATTTTACAGTATTTTCCTTGAACTTTGCACACACTTCTAAAAAAAAATTTCTCTGTGCTAGTTCAACAACTTCCTTTGTTGGTTTTAATAGAACTTTTTTAACTACCAAAGATTCTTCTTTCTCTAGTATATTCTCTGCTTCTGGCACTTTTGTTGCTTCTGGCCCTTTTGTTGCTTCTAGCACTTTTGCTACTTCTTCTTCATTCTGAGAAACAATTACATTTCTTTGATTTGTCCCCATATTCTCTAGACATTCATAAGCTTTATGTCCCAAATTATTACATCTATAACATATTATTTCTATTCCTTTGCCTCTGCCTCCTCTTCCTCTAGAAAAAATCCTTCTACCACCTGCATCACCTTCTATGGGCGTATGCTGACTTGAGCTGATGCTAGCTCCTTCTCTAGGTGTTGTATATCTTCCTCTATGACCTTGAGTTCCTCTTCCTCTGAAAGTACCTCTATCTATGGCAAATTTCTTCCTTATGAGTTTTTCTTCAACCTTCAAGGCCATCTGATAAGCCTCTTCTACTATTTTAGGAAATAGAAAACTTATCTAATCTTGTATCTCCATTCGAAGACAATTTATATATCTTGCAATATTCTCTGTTGTATCTTGAATTTGTCCATCTCTTATGCTCACTTTGTAAAATTCCTTTGTATATTCTTTGACTGTCATTGACCTTTGTCTAAGATTTTGCATCTATCTAAATAATGAAAGTTGATAATCACTTGGAAAAAAATTACCTCTCAGCTTTGCCACCATCCTGTTCCAATTCTTTATTTGCTACTTACCAAGTCTCCTTCTTTCTGCCTGCACTCCATCCCACTGAAGTGTTCCATGTCCCTTCAATTTTTGTGACAGAAAATTTCACCATTTCACCTTCTTCCATTTATTCATAATCAAAGAACTTATCCATGTAATTAACCTAATCTATCAACTCTTATGGGTTTAAGCCTCTTGTAAAAACCGAAAAATTCAATTCTGGGTTTAGATGTGGATCCCAACACTGATTTTAAAAATCTCATTTCAGGAGTAACTTTTGCAGGTTCTCCCTCTTCTACAAATTCAACTTCAAGCTCACTGACATCTCTAGCATTTGCATCTCTTTGATTTCCCAGTTCCATTGCTTCTAATCTAGCTTGCATCTCTTGCATAACTTCCATCACTTCAGCATTTGCAACTAGTCTTCCTCTTCTTCAACCAACACCACCTCCTCTTCCAAATCGATAAGCCATGTTGGATTTCTTTTCTTGATCTTTGAGATCTTGCTAAATGTCTAAAGGCCTCTCTAATGCCACTAATGGTGGGTTGGATGCAGGTGTTAATGACAAGCTCTCAAACTTTGAAAGAATTTCTCCTAAAGTAGGAGTCAACTCTGACTGAATCGAGTCCTTACCTTTATTGCTCATTCATGTATTTTTTTCTCCTTTATTTAATTCACCAATATTGGCAAACCACTAAACCTTTCAATAATGGCAGAATTAAACATAGAAAATCAGCGCATTTTCTTATGAAATTGATTTCTTGACGGACACAAACCACATTGAAAACTTTACTATAATTCTATAGCATCCATTGAAGACTTTAAATAATTTGCAGCTTTATGTGCGAACACTGTCGGATCTCTAATCCAGATGCGAGGCTCATCAAATTAAATCACTACTGGATGGTCAACTTGAACAATTAAACCAGATTTATAAATCATCGCATCTAATTTTAAATTTAAACTCATCGCATATATAAATGAAATATCCGTTGATCTGTCTGCCACCTTGATCAGACGATTCCGATCCCAATTCGATTAATTTGTGAATATGCTATCATTTATTTATTACTTCTGCCATATTAACATTTCTGCTAACTTATTTCTATGAAAACCATTGTTCATGTGGAACATCACAACTGATCTCTGTAATTTAATAATACAACTAGAATATATAAAACTTCATAGTGGTTGCGGATTTAAATGAAAACACACTGATTTCATATGATTTAGCACACATAGAACTCAACTGGAAACCAAATAAACTCATAAATTTCAAAGGATAATTATAACCCTCCGGGATTTGACATTCACACACACATTTACCAAGGTACAGAGGAAATGAAATTTTCTTATATTCAATTATTTTTCTGTCAAATACTTCTCTCTCTTGATACATTCCAAACTTAAATATAAATATATTTTTCATACAAACATTCATATCTGAGTCAAAGGGATCAAATTTGTCCAATTTTGGATAAAATCCTACTGCACAATATTTTCCCTAAATCTATCAACTAAAAACTAAATACAATGAATCTAATACAAAGTGGTTCAAATCCCTATCTACCAAAATAGTAAATTTATAGCTTAAGGAACCCACTCCATTGTTTGTAATTTGTTTTTTTTTTTTGGAATAAAATTGAATTCTTTTATCTCGAAGCCTCATGCTCCTGCATCATGGTAGCATCTACTACTTCTCCTGAAGTAGCATCCTCCTTCATCCAATTTCCTGCTATAGGAGTCTCCATGGGCTTTCTAACCTCCATGTGGAACTTCCTTAGAAATGCGTTGGAATACCTGCCTTGCGATACAAATATCTCCCCATATCTTTGCAAAATTTCAAATCCCAGGAAATAATGCAAGAGCGCCATGTCCCTAATATCAAATTATCTTACAATAGCCTCTTTTCAAGACTTGATTAGTTTCTCATCACCTGTCAGTATCAAATCATCGACATAAAGTACAATTATAAAAATTTTACCTTCTACCACAATATGGTAAATGTTCGCATATGCTTCACTCTTGGTGAAGCCCAACCTGGTCAAGTAGCTGTCAATCCTAGTGTACCAAGAACAAGGTGATTTATTCAACCCATATAGTTCTCTCTTAAGTCTGCACACATGTGGCTCTTGGTTGAAGGTATCCAAATTTTTTGGCTGCTCAATGTACACCTCTTCCTTAATCACTCCATTGAGGAATGTTTTATTTACATCCATCTAATGTATTTTCCATCCCATCTAAGCTGAAAGTAAAATGATAGATCTAATTGATGTGTACCTTTCCAATGGTGCAAAGGTCTCATCATAATCAATCCCTTCCACCTCAGAGGACCCCCTGTTCACAAATCTGCCCTTATGTTTTGTTGGGTGTGGAGCCTAATTATCATCTTCATTTAGAGGTCTTTGTTTCAGCTAGATGTATACCCCAAGAATACTATATACCCCTCCATGCGGGAGGAGTTTTCCACCTCGCGGCGGTTCGGAGGGGGGGGGGGGGGGGGCATCCCCCCCTCGACTAGGGGTTAGCGGTCCCCCAGCAGGGGTTCAGGGAAGCATCCCCAAAGCTAAAAATATATGTAAAATTTTCCTGTTAAATAATTTAATTTTGTTGTCAATATCGACCATTCATTAGGCATATGACATGAGGGTAGAAATTATGTTTAATATAATGTTTTTTCCCTACAATGCAAACCCTCTATTATATGAGGGAATTTTATTGCGACTATGTGTTGTGAGTATATTCTGAGTGATAAAGAGAAAGGGGGACTCTATGAGAGAGTAGAGGATATTACAATAGATTTGTTGTAGGTTGTGTATCTTCATATTGTTGGATAATATAAAGGAAGGACTACCTGTTTCTCCATGGACATAGCCTAATTTGGGTGAACCACATATATATGTGTCTCTCTTGTTATATATATATATATATATATATATATATTTTTGTATTTCCGCATATTTTATGTGTTCCATTGCTTTGTAATATTTAATTTTCTAACAACTAGTATAAGAGTCAAAGATCTATTTGGCTGATAAACTCACAGGAAAGAAGGGTTCATAGTTTGAGTGGGAGCAATGGCAGAATATGGAAAGTTTAGGGTTGAGAAATTTAACAACCATAAATACCTGTTATGGAAGATGCAAATGGAATATTATTTATATAAAAAAAAATTGTACCTACCATTGAGGGGCGGAAAAAATTTGAGTGTGACAAACTCAAAATTGGATATTCTTGACAGAAAGGCACTTGGAACAATACAGTGTGCCTCACAACATCGGTAGATTTCAATATTTCGAAGGAAACGAAAAAATAGGGTTTAATAACAACATTGTACATACAATATAAAAAAATCTCCACCACAAATAAGGTATTTCTTATGAAATATTTAGTTAATGTGAAGATGTCAAAAGGTGGATTTGTTGCTGACCATTTAAATGAATTCAATACAGCTACCAGTCAGTTAGGTTCTGACGTAGGGGTAAAATTTTATGATGAAGTTAGGGCTTTGTTATTTATATTCTCATTGCGAAAAAGTTGGAATAGTTTAGTTATGGCCATTGGTAACTTTTTCTCTGGATCTAGTACGTTAAAGTTTGATGATGTTGTCTGTGCTATCCTTATCGAGGAAATGTGATGGAAAAGCTCCAGTGAGACATCAAGTAATTCTTTGAGTGTAGATACTAGGGGAGGAAAAATGGAAAGAGGAAAGTGAAAAATATATCATAGTAAATAAAGGAAAGGTAGATCCAATTCTACATCAGGGATAGTGTGTTGGAAATGCGAGAACAAAGGACACCTAAATAAATATTGTAAGTCTCAAAAGGGAAAAAAAAAGATACACACAATAAGAAAACAATCATGAAGTGAATGTGACAGGTAATGTGTTACAAGATTCTTTCATTATTTATTTAGAAAATTTTATTGATGCCTAGGTGGTAGATTCATGGGCCTCATTCCATGCCATGCTAGATAAGAAACATTTTCATGACTATTTTCAAGGAGATTTTGGACAGTTACATCTGGGTGATGATTAACCCTGTGAAATCATTGGAATGCTTAAATTTATTATAGAATAGCATAATGGAAACCAATGGTTATTAAAGGAGGTAAGAAATGTTCCATATTTGAAGAAAAATCTAATTTCAAGAGGGTAGTTAGGTGGTGAAGATTGTGTGACAAATTTTACAGATAAAACCTGGAAGTCACTAAAGGAACCCTGGTAATACAAAAAGAAGAAAACGTTGGTGCATTGTATTTATGCAATGGTATTTATAATTTTCTTAATTCTTTAAAATCCACAGGAGCAGATGAAACATTATGGCATCAAAGGCTCAGATACATGAGTGAGAAGGGGATGAATATTCTTCACTCAATAAATTTGTTGCCAGGTTTGAAGAATATTGATTTAGATTTTTGTGAGAATAATGTTTATGGAAAACAGAAGAGAGACAGATTTCTTAGAGTTGGGAAAGAAAAGAAGAGTGAAAATTTAGAGCTTGTGCATACATATGTATGGGGACTTGATAAGGTATCATCTCTCGTTGGCTCTCATTATTATGTTACTTTTATTGATGATGCAGCTAGAAAACCATGGATTTATTGTATTTGGAATAAACATGATGTATTTGATACTTTCAAGAAATGGAAAGCTTTGGTTGGGAGTGAGATAGGAAAGAAATTGAAGTGTCTCAGATCATACAAGTGAGGTGAATATTGCAGCAAAGAGTTTGATAGGTATTGTTCAAGGCATGGAATTCACAGAGAGAAGAAAGTTCCAAGAACACCATAGAAAAATGGTATCAGAAAGGATGTATACGAAAATAATGGAGCATGCAAGGTGCATGAGAATGCATGTATGATTTCCTTTACAATCTTGGGCAGATGTTGTAGATGTTGTTGTTTATCTAATAAATAGAGGGCCTTCAATTTCCTTGGATGGTGCTATTCCACAAGAGGCATGGACAAGTAAAAATGTAAACTATTCTTTTTTAAAATCCTTTTGGCTGTGAGGCATTTTTCCATATTAATAAATAAAATAGAACAAAGCTTGAGGAAAAATTAAATAAATGTACCTTTATTAGATATGGTGTTAATGATTTTTTTTATCTCTTATATGATTATGAAAATCACAAAATCGTTAGGAGTAGAGATGTAATATTCAATGAAAATGTCTTCTATAAGGATCAGTTACAAGAAAAGAAACTGGAAAAAGAAAACAAGGAATATAGAGTTCTTGATGAAATCAAAGAAAATGTAAAGGTGCCTTAAAATAATAATAATCAATACCCACCACAAAAAAAAACACAACAACAACAATACGTACCTCAAACTCTTGAAAGTGGTGTCAAAATATCTACCAGGACAAGCAGACCCCCTGAAAAATAAATCCTTCATTATATTTTTATTGTTGAATGATTATGGTGAACTAGAATGTTATGAATAAGCAAGGCAGGTAGAAACCAGGAAGAAGCGATATCTAGCCATGAAGGAAGAGATTGAATCCTTGGTACATAGCCAAACTTGGGACATAGTCAGGTTGCTTGCAATTTAAATAAAATTGAAAAATAAATGGGTTTACAGTTTAAAGGAAGAAGATGGAGGAAAACAGAGGTACAAAGATAGACTTGTGGTGAATGGGTTTTAACATAAAAAAGGTATTTACTTTGATGAAATATTTTCTCCTATTGTTAAAATTACTTCAATCATAACTATTCTAAGTCTTGTAGTAGTGGAATTTATCCATCTTGAACAATTATATGTAAATACAACTTTTCTCCATGGATATTTAGAGGAAGAGATATATATGCAGCAACCACAATGATATGAGGTCAAAGGGAAAGAAAAATTAGTGTGCAAGTTGAAGAAGAGATTGTATGGCTTAAAACGGGCTTCGAGGTAGTGGTATCTAAAATTTTATAGGTTTATGTCTGAACAAGGTTATACTAAATGTCACTATGATCATTGTGTTTATCTGAAAAAGAAAAATTATGGCACCTATATTGTATTGTTATTGTATGTAGATGACATGATTTTTGCAGGTTCTAATATGAAAAAAATAAATGTTCTCAAAGGAAAATTGACAAATTCATTTGCAATGAAGGATTTGGGAGCTGTAAAACAAATCCTTGGTATGAGAATAACTAGAGACAAGAAAAATAAAAAATTAGCATTGTCTCATAATGACTACATACAAAATGTGTTGGAAATATTTAATATGAAGAATGCAAAACCAGTTAGTACACCTTTGGCTAGCAATTTCAAACTTAGTAAAGAGATGTGCCCCAAGGGCAAGAAGAAATGGATTATATGTCTAATGTTTGATATGCATCAACAATCAGAAGCTTAATGTATGCAATGGTCTACACAAGGCCTGATATTGCACATGTAGTGGGAGTTGTAGGAAGGTAAATGAACAATCTAGGAAAAGAACATTGGATGGCAGTGAAATGGATTCTTAGGTATTTTGGAGGTACCAAAAATCAGTCATTATTATTTGGTGGTTCAAACATTTATCTACAGGTATATGTTGATGCAGATATGGTAGGTGATAGAGATAGCATGAGGAGCACTACAGGGTATGTATTTTCTGTAGGTCAAACAACTGTCAGTTGGGTTTTGAAAATGAAAAGTGTTGTTGCACTTTCAACAACGGAAGTAGAATATGTTGTTGTTACAAAGGCTAATAAAGAAACAATTTGGTTACAAAGTTTTATGGATGAATTGTGTAAGAAGCAGGAAATGGGAAGGTTATACAATGATAGATATATTTCCATTCATCTTGCAAATATGTCAGCTTTCCATTCCAATACTAAACACATACAACTCAAGTACCATTTCATATGGTCAGTGTTGGAAGATGGCTTGTTGAAGCTCGAAAAGATACAAACTAGCTAAAATCCTATAGATATGTTAGCAAAAGTTGAAACCAGGGAGAAATTGAGGTTCTTATTAGTTTCAATTGGTCTTCAAGTATGATGATGAAGATTAGAAACAACCAGATCCAAAGTGGGGTCATTTTCGAAAAAATGAAGGAGAGGTGGAGTCACTACAATCAGCCTCCAAGTGGGATATTGTTGGGTGTGGAGCTTGATTATCATCCTCATTCATAGGTCTTTGTTTCATTTGGATGTATACCCTGGAAGACTATACACCCTTCCAAGTGGGGTGGGGGGGCGTGGAGGGACTTTCATTGTAAAATATTGTAATTTTGTAGTCAATTTGGGTCATTCATTAAGTGTATGATATGATGGTAGAAGTTATGTTTAATTTAGGTTTTTTAACTGTTGAAGGAAACCCCTATGTTGTGTAAGGGAATTTTAATGTGGTTGTGCGTTGTGAGTATATTATGTGCAAGAAAGAGAAAGGGGGACTATGTGAGAGAGTATCGGATATTACAATGAATCTACTATAGGTTGTGTCTCTTCATATTGCTCGATAATATAAAGGAAGGATTCATTGTTTCTTCCTAGACGTAGCCCAAGTTTGGTGAACCACATATATTTTTGCCTATAATTTTTTATATGTTTTTTCTGCATATTTTTATGTGTTCCATTTCTCTGTAATATACAATTTTCTAACATTTTTCTCCACACTCCCATCTGTTGCCTACTTCACATTTTAGATGCACCTGGATCCTAAAATAGACTTCCCCTCCATTCTTGGGACAACTTCCCATGCATTTTTTCTGATAATGGAGCCATAATCCTCAACCATGGCATAAACCCAAATTGGTTTTTGCATCGCTTCCTCGAAAGAGGATGGATTTATCTCTACACTCTTGCTCATAAGAGCCATGTAGCCAGTGTACTTCTCTGGGTACCTTCTCTTCCTACGTTGTGATGTGGGTCCTCGCACATTCTCTCTAGCATCTATGACCAGCCTATCAGCCTCTCTGGTTTGCTTCATTTCATCTTGAGATTTCTCTGCATGATTGGGTGCTTCCACTCTCTAATCCTTTGCAAGGTTTCTCCACATCTAGAGGTTCTTCTTTTGGATCCAAGAGCTCCTCAACTGCATGGAACTGAAGCTCCCTCTCAAGGGAAATTTACATGGAATTATCTTCAAGTAATTTCACATTTCTTCTGACCACTTTCATCATGTGTGATGGACAGTACACCTGATAGTTGCGATTTTTATCGGTATACCCCAAAAATATCACCAACTCAGTTGTTGGCTCTAGCTTTTTCATGAAATATTTGGTTACATGGAAATAAACTGATGAACCAAAAATTTTAAAATGTGACACATCTGGTCTCCTACTTGAAAAATCTTCCTCTGGTGTACTTATCCCAAGTATATGATGAGTATTTCTATTATGCACAAATATCCTTGTGTTGCATGCCTCCACCCACAAATACAACGGTAGGCCCTGATCATGCAACATCGCTCATGTTGATCCCAAACTAGTATTGTTCCTCCTTTCTGCAACCTTATTATGCTCTGGGATATGAGGTGATATATTTTTAGTCAATTTAGTGTTCCTAAATAGCTTCCATTAATTATCAACCAGGGCTTGTAACTTTGATGAAGTTTGGTGCACTATATGTGCCTAAGTGACCTTTTCCACACTTCATTGTATGTGTTTTTCTTATTGTTTTGTGGGGTTTTTTATTTTTAGTACTTAGTATGTTATTCTAGGCTACTCTAGAAAAATGAGAATGAATCTAATTAAAAAGGAAGAAAAGGAAGTGTTATGGAACTAAGTTAATCTTCTATGAAAGAAGCCAAAGTTTTATAAACAAGTTCTAAGACCTAGTTCTTGACAAAAGATAAAGAAAGTACTTTCAATTAGTGAGTAAACCTAATCCATGGATCTATGACTCAATTGAGATTTGGAAAATGAAATCAGGGAAATATGGCAACTATTGTACATCAAATTGTTTCAACATTCAATGATTGAGTCAAAGCCCTATGAGATGAAATCAATTGTTTGTACTTTAGTTGCTAAAATCCAAAACAAAAAAATGAAATTGAGATTTATCTATCATGCTTTAATTACTCCATCTACCTAATATGTGGACAGTGACCCCCTTGAGGTAATGTATCTAACTAAAGAATTACAATAACTCAAACACTGCATGGAATCTAATCATTTAGTCATTCTTGCAAATTATATTCAGATTAGTTTATGTCAGAATGACCTTTAATGAAATTTTTTTGTGGCAATGGAATGAGGATCTTCTATCTATAACCAAATAAGTAAAAAATAACTCAAAACACTGCATTAAATCTAATCATTTAGTAATCCTTGCTAATTATATTCAGATTAGTTTATGTCAGAATGACCTTTAAAGAGATTGTTTTGTGGCAATGGAATGAGGATCTTCTATCTATAATCAACTAAGTAAACAAATGATAGAAAATGAAATCTATTCAATCACTGTACCTATAATTCATCAACCATTCAGTATAAGATTGGGTAAAATAGGATGGCTTTACTTGGTTGGACACAGCAATTGGAAACTATGAAAGGAATGACAGAAAATAAAATCTATTCAATCACAGGCATTAACCATTTCAGTATAAGATTTGATAAAATAGGAAAATGGCTTTTACTTGGTTGGACACAGCAATTGACAACACAGAAAGAAATGCTAAACAGAATTTAAAGCAAATCTAACTAGAAAGCATGAAAAACCTCCTTAGGCAGAAGGGGCCCTCTACTACCAAGTTGGTGAAATCCTTAGCTTTTCAAAGGTGCAGTCAAACCAGCATCTAGTAGCTAAAATTCTTCATTAAAAGAGAGTCTGGAAAATAGAGTATTCACTGCAAATCTAAACTGTACTATAATTTTTTTGAACTGTCTTTTTGGTCTTGTACAACCAATATTTAAAGGGAAAATACATAACTGATTATGATATATACTTGCTACAGGTGGCTAATTCGAATTAGACTTGCAATAGGACTATTGGACTCTTTTTAATTTGAATTTAGACTTGCAATAGGACTGTTGGACACAAATCAAGAATCCTAATGCATTTGGATGACATAGTTTGACTCCACCTTTGACCGTGAGTTTAGGCACGTTTTTCTGTTGATCTGGACTGAGTGAGTAGGATAGAATCCATGTAGGCATCATTCTAGAAATGCCCATGTGACCCAATCCTCCAACTGACATGTGGAACATATTCAACCACAAAAATAGCTACGGAACGCCTGATCGGCTATGAAACGTCTGTATTCTGTAGCTATACTGCACAAAATTATTAAAATAGCAAAAATGATGAAAATAAAATATGTTAATAATTTGTATGTAACCTTTAAGCAATATTAATCATTCTTCATTGATTTTTACGCTTATGAAGTGATAAAGGAATGATGAAATGGAGTGAAGTTTTGCAACAGAGAAGACAATTTTAGGGCTCAACATACCCCCACTACAAAACTCTTGCATGTCCTCATGAAATTTCATCAAAAATTATTCCATCTTCTCTGAAACATCTGTTAGAACATCCAACACTATCTTTCTGCTTCTTTTGCTAGTTAGTGTAATTCTAGGTTTCTTGATGAGTAATTTAAATTTGAGATTTATGAGGGCTCTGTTCAATTTCTTATTCCTCTTCTTTAGCTTCCTGTTTTCTTTGTGGAGTGTCCCCATTTGTAGAGTGAGAGTATTATTCATAGCATTCTTCAATTTAACTTATTCTCTCAAGATTTCATTCTCATTCTTAATGTGTCTATTAAATATCTCCAATTCATAATTATCTTTCTTCGGGGCTTCTATTGGAGGTTCTTGTGGACTGAGGGATCTTTCTTGACTCTCTGAGGCCTTTCTTTCCAAAAATTCCACATAATCATATATTTTCTGTTGAGCTGGGTCTATATCAGGAGTTCCACTATGCGGGTCTTCTTCAAACTGATGTAAAGGAGATCTATCATTTGGTGTTTGAACCGGAGTTTCTTCATATTCAACATTTATAATTCATGTTTCCTTAACCAATGCCTTTTTCATTATTTCTTTGAGTCTAGAACTTATCCTTAACTTTGGTGGATTTTCATTTTCTTCATCAGTATATTCACTTGTTATCTTCTCTTTTCTTTTGACCCTAATCTTTTTTCTAATCTTTGTCAACTTTTCAAAAATCAATTCTTTAGTCTCTTCTTGTGATGGTGTATCATGTTTATTTTCAACAACTTTATCAATTTTTATTCTTCTACTTCTCCTAACATTTTCTTCTTTAGATGATGTTTCTTCTCGGTCTTGAAAATGATTTCTTAAAATAAACTCTTCCCAATTATTTCCTATTTTCTTCAAGTGGAATTCAATCAACATTTTTACTAAGCCATGGTGGTGGAGAGTAGTTTCTAGAAATTGAACCCTCTTTTGAGCATTTGAAGCCATTCTTTTCAAGCTATTGACTAAAAAGAAAGGTATATTTCTCTCTCCATCATCTAAGAAATTCATTAACAGCCTGATATGGTAAAAATTCATTGTACCGAATCTACCTTCACATGTTATAATTTTTTGAAAAATTAATAACATGTTTCTCCAATTACTTTTCAAAGTAGTGCTTGGAATTCCTTTTCTAAAGATTGAAACATCCATACCTAGATTTTTTAGTATCTCCTTCCAAGACTCATTATGAAATTCCTTGTTCTTGAACCACCATTCTCCTTGCCTTGGGATTCCTATTACCTCAGCCAAAAATTATTATGTTATTGTGAATTTGATATCTCCAATCTCTACTTATGCTCCATCAAAAGATCTAGCAAATAATTTTGTAATCTCCTTATGGAAGCCATCAAATTTTTCTATAAAATTCAACCATCCTGCTTGTTGTAGTAGCTCTGAGACTAGTGGATATCCCTCCAGATACTTGACTCCTACTGCCTCTATTCTAACAATTAGACCCATTCTTCACATGTGCAGAGTATCTTCCCCTTCATATTTACTTTCATATGCTTAAAGATAAATTGACTGCAAAGTGTAATGGAGGTGAATGGATGGAGGTAATTAAGCTATGAGGGAAAATGAAGTGGCTACAAATATGATGCATAAATTATGATGAAATTGTGGTGAAATAAGTGAATGATACAATCTTAAGGAGACGTGGACTAGTAGGTTACGTTTGTGATTATGACCGTTATTCATTAATCAAGGTTTTAATGAGGACCGTTATGGAATGTTGGACAAGGGATATGGCCAGGATATGTTAATCAATTCGAATGATAGGTTGTTTAGGAAGCATATGATTATACATATTGTATCTATTTCATGTTTTAACTTTTTGCTATTAAAATAACTTTCACAATTTACCTCATAATTTCGACCTCGTTAATTGTTGTGCTTGATGTTGTTCCTTTGGTCCTCTTTTAGCATGTTGGTCTTCAAAACATAATCCTTCAATTTCCTGTAATCATCTCTTTGTAGGCTATACAATTATGTTAGAACTGCTGAATAAGATGTGGTTGCAGCATGCAATTTTTAAAAACAAATGAAGTATGGCTATGGAATATGGATGTGAAATGAAATAGAGTGAAAGTGGAATATGACTTGTGAAATGGAATGAAAGTGGAGTGAGATGGAGTGGAATTGTAAAATGAAATGAATTTTGCAATTTCTCTCAAATGGTACATCAGACTTCCCTGAAATTTTCTGATGTTGTTACCATTATTATTATGCATCTTCCGACAAAAAATTTCAGCGATTGGTTGCATGGATCTCCCGAAAAATGAGAAATGGCTGTAGGTGAAAGTGGCCAATTTCTTGAAGAATACACACTGAAATTTTTTGAAATTTTCTATGTTTATTTTCCTACCTCAATGCAATGGACACACGGTTTGAAAGTTATGATAAAATCAATTTCTGCCCTGTTTCACCCTTTATGTTGCCCAATGTTGCAACAAAAACAATATGCCACGAACTCATTTTAAGGCGAAATTGAGTGATTCAAAAGGGAAACTATGTATTTTTATCTTTTCTATTGCCACATGCTTTCAAAATTTCATTTTGATGAAGAAAAGGTGTTGTTGTGCAAGAATACCAAAATCTGTCCTAATCTGTCCATAATGCTGAAAAATGAAAATCTGCCTTAGAAACCCATCTGAAATGTCCTTCAAAATTGCTTATTTTTTAATTCTGTCCACCTATTAATCAATTTATCATATTCTGAGAAAACCCATAAGCTCAAAATTTTTTATTTCTTCTCCAATCTCTTGCAATATTTGCACCAAAACTGCCTCTGGAAAAAGTTTAAAAAGCAAAAATAGGCTGCTACAGAAATAGCTGTAGAAACTACCACTTTCCACAGTTGTTGTTGAATTGAATAAAATATGAACATGCTGCTACAAGAAACTAATAAAACGTACTGCTGCAAGTTGTTTTTGATCCCATAAAACCATTAGTCTTCATCGAAGCCAAAATTCATGGTACAATTATTACCATGCGAATGAATGTGTCGAAGTCGAGCATGGGAAGAAATCATTGGATTATCGATCAACGATGAAAATTATTAACCAATGCGAGACAACTCACCGATAATGTAAATGAGTTTCAAGGTACCTGAGTGCATCTTGACAGGGACGAATGAATGTGTCAAAGTCGAGTCGCCTGCAAGGTTTGAAAACCAAGAGACACTGTTGTATTCCCATTGTTATCAACGAGGAGGCTTGTCATTGATGTATGCAAGATCCAAGGCACTCCAAATAATCTCTGATCTTGATCCCAGATAAAGTGTTGAGGTTGATGGGACAAGATCTGTTGGAAGGTGGACCTTAAGGAATTCCACATCATCCAACTCGAGCATAGAACCAAAAATGATTTGAAGAACCATGAAAGATTGAAACCATCATGAAATTGCAGAACTTATTGTGAAATTTTCTCGCCAGTTTCCTATTTTTCTAGAAAATTTCATGTCTAATTGTGCTAGCAAGCTAGTTTTCACAATAGGACTTATTTTTCTCTTTACTTATTTTTTTTTTTTTTATATGTACTACTCTACTTGAAAAAGAAAATCTTATTCAAGTATATGAATACTTCCAATGGAACCATTTCTATAACAAGATGATAGAAAAACTCATATGCAGGTTTGAAAGAAACTGTTTGATATGTACCAGTATATGAGATACAAAATGTCTTGATTTAAATGATGTCAGAAGATATTGAAGAATTGAACATTGGGATCCGTTGACTGACTTGAACCAAGATTCAATGTAATCTCTTCTTCCTTGTCTTTCCTCTATCATGAAGTGCAAGTCTTTGGAGATGTGATCTTCATTCATAGAATCTGGTGATCGGCATGCATGAGAATTTTCAATCTATGGTTCCAATAACTTCTCTTTATCAATAGAAATCCATGATTCTTAGACCTTATCTGAATCATCTTCTTCTGGTCATTGTTCTTCAATGATAGCTGGTGACTCATTTTTCAATACCTCAAAATTGTATGTTGATTTAGGTGTTTTATTGTTGGGGATATGAAATGGTTGCGCATGTAGTGGAGTGGGAATGGATTTTTGGGGTGCTTCTGTGCATGATAATGGAAAAGGTTGAATTAAGGTCAAATGTGGGTGATATTGATGTTGTGGTGGAGGTAAATGGTATGGATAACATTGATGATGGTATTGAGGATAGAGAAGGAAAGATTGAGGATATGGTGGATTTCCTTTGTAGGGCCTTTGCCAAATTTGTTGCCAAGATTGATTTTGAGGTTGGAATTGAGATGGCCAAGGTTTCCAAGGTTGGTTTTGAGGTTGGGATTGAGATTCCCAAGGTTTCAAAGGAAAGGGTTTTTTCCAATTACCTTGAGATTGTTGTGCATAACCTTGAAACTGTGCATAAGAATATTGCATCATATTGGGTTGATGAGGTTGCCATAGTCCTCTTCGAGATACATAAAAAAGTTGCTCTTGTGCTTGATTTTCTCCATTATCATCCTGGTAAACCGCCTTCAACCCTGGTAATGATGGGAAATCTTCAGTAGTATGTGGTCTTGCACAAATTTTACAAATTTTAATGTTATCAAGTGGACATTCATGCAAAGCATGTTTCTTTCTACATTTAGGGAAAAATATAAATGAAACAACTTTTTTCTTGTTTTTTATTCTTAGCATGTCAGTTTGTTCATTTAAATTACCAATAATGTTTAGAAAATTGTTAGGTTCAGTTTGACTTACCAATCCTGATGCCGACTTACTTACTCTTTCCATAAATGGATCTTGACGGGATCTTACACACTTTTCTTTTCCTCTTGATATGTTCTTTCATAGTTCACAAATTTCTTGAATAGAAATTGATAGACATCTCCTTTTCCCACAAGATTAAGAAGATTAATCCATTCATCCTTTATAGCATTTAGTAGGAGAGTTTTTAATGCATCTGATCCTAAATTATGCAATTTATATCTTTTGATATTATAGGTAAATATTTCCACTAAATCTTCTAGGCTTTCATCATATTTTTGGTTCATCTTAAAGACTTCATTTCTAAGGTGATGGTACATGCAATAATATTTATATTTTTCCAAACATACTCTTTTCATATAATCCCATGTCCTTATAGAATTTGTTCCTAAAGTCATGAACCATCTAAGGGCTCTATCCTTCAATGTTTCCATAAACAAATTCATTTTTTGAATGTGAAATGAGTAGCCATAAGATCTAAAAATTATTTCAAATTCAAAAAGAAAGGTTTCTGGGTCTTCTGATCTCATACCTTTGAAGTTAGGAAGTATATATGGATGGATGTTCTTCATTTGAACGTTGATATTAGTTTCCTGAATGGGAAATCTAGAAGGATCTTCCTTATTTTCATCATCTCCACCCATTTCTTCAACCTCCTTTGTCAACTCTTCTTCTACCTACAAAAATATGAATTCATGATGTGGATGTGTGGCTCTTACTGCACCACATGATATAGTGGTTGTGGTAGGTGGTAGAAGTTTTTTTTTTTTTTTTTGGATGTAAGAAATAAGGTTACCTAGTTACACTTCCCTGGAAACGGTGCCAAAATGTTTAGTCAATTTAGTGTTCCTAAATTGCTTCCATTAATTATGAACCAGGGCTTCTAACTTTGATGAAGTGTGGTGCACTATATGTGCCTAAGTGACCTTTTCCTTACTTCATTGTATGTTTTTTTCTTATTGTTGTTGGGGTTTTTGTCCTTTAAGTACTTAGTATGTTATTCTAGGCTAACTTAGAAAAGTGAGAATGAATCTAATTAAAAAGGAAGTGTTATGGAACTAAGTTAATATTCTATGAAAGAAGCCAAAGTTTTATAAACAAGTTCGAAGACCTAGTTCTTGACAAAATATAAAGCAAGTTATTTCAATTAGTGAGTAAACCTAATCCATGGATCTATGACTCAATTGAGATTTGGAAAATGAAAGCAGGGAAATATGGCAACTATTGTACTTCATATTGTTTCAACATTCAATGATTAGGTCAAAGCCCTATGAGATGAAATCAATTGTTTGTACTTTAGTTGCTGAAATCCAAAACAGAAAAATGAAATTGAAATTTATCTATGATTCTTTAATTACTCCATCTACCCAATATGTGGAGAGTGACCCCCTTGAGGTAATGTATCTAAGCAATCATTGCATCTGTCTAAAATAAAGAATTGCAATAACTCAAACACTGCATGGGATCTAATCATTTAGTCATTCTTGCAAATTATATTCAGATTAGTTTATGTCAGAATGACATTTAAAGAAATCTTTTTGTGGCAATGGAATGAGGATCTTCTATCTATAATCAACTAAGTAAAAAATAACCGAAAACACTTCTTTAAATCTAATCATTTAGTCATCCGTGCAAATTACATTCAGATTAGTTTTTGTCAGAATGACCTTTAAAGAGATTGTTTTGTGGCAATGGAATGAGGATCTTCTATTTATAATCAACTAAGTAAACAAATGACAGAAAATTAAATCTATTCAATCACTGTACCTATAAGTCATTAACCATTCAGTATAAGATTTGGTAAAATAGGATGGCTTTTACTTGGTTGGACACATCAATTGGAAACTATAAAAGAAATGATAGAAAATGAAATATATTCAATCACTTTACTTATAAGTCATTAACCATTTTAGTATAAGATTTGATAAAATAGGAAAATGGCTTTTACTTGGTTGGACACAACAATTGAAAACTCTGAAAGCAATGACAGAAAGAAATGCTAAACAAAGTTTAAAGAAAATCTAACTAGAAAGCATGAAAACCCTCCTTAGGCAGCAGGGGCCCTCTGCTACCAAGTTGGTGAACTCCTTAGCTTTTCAAAAGTGCAGTCAAACCAGCATCTAGCAGCTGAACTTCTTCATTAAAAAGGAGTATTCACTGCAAATTTGAACTGTACTATACTTTTACTAAACTATCTTTTTGGTCTTGTACAACCAATATTTAAAGGGAAAATACATAACTAATTATGAGATATACTTGCTACAGGTGGCTAATTCGAATTAGACTTGCAATAGGACTATTGGAATCTTGCTAATTCAAATTTAGACTTGCAATAGGACTTCTGGACTCAAATCAAGAGTCCTACTGCATTTGGATGACATAGTTTGACTCCACCTTTGACCATGAGTTTAGGCACATTTTTCTGTTGATCTAGACTCAGTGAGTAAGATAGAATCCATGGAGGCATCATTCTAGAAACACCCATGTGGCCCAATCCTCCAACTGACACGTGGAACATATTCAACCACAAAAATAGCTGCAGAATGCCTGATCGGCTACGGAATGTCTGTATTCTATAGCTATACTGCACAAAATTATTAAAATAGAAAAAACCATGAAAATACAATATGTTAATAATTTGTATGTAACCTTTAAGAAATCTTAATCATTCTTCATTGATTTTTAGGCTTATGAAGTGATAAACGAATGATGAAATGGAGTGAAGGTTTGCAACAGAGAAGACAATTTTGGGGCTCAACAATATCAATTCCCAATGAACTCCTTCTTAAGCACATAATTTCTTGAATTCGTTCGAGACATATTCTCCACCATTTTCACTTCTAAGGGCCTTCACCTTCTTCGCTGTATATTTCTTGACAAGTGCTTTGAACTCATAAAACTTTGAGAACGTATGATATGTCTTCTACATGAAGAAAATACAATACTTGTGTAAAACATCCTCTATAAAAATAACATAACAACTGTGTTTTGTTGAGGAATTTGTCAAGAACATTACACACACATCTGAGTGAAATCTCTCAAGGATCACCTTAGCTTTCCTTTCTATATCGTGAAATGTGGCTTTGGTGTACTTTCCCAATTTACACGCTTTTCATGTATCTAGCTTCTCAAGTGCACCCTTGGGAAGTCTTGTAGAAATTTGTTGTGTGATCTTAAAAATTTCATGGTGTAGATGGCCCAATATTCTGTGCCATAAATCACCGAATTCTAGGCTCTCCACCTTATTTTATTTTATGCTCAAGGCATCATAGTATTCTACATCCAATTTATAGAGGTACTTTACCTGAACCCCAATCTTCTTCACCTATCTTTGGGATGAACGAATGCCTTTCCTTTGTGTTGGCTCAAGGGTCTTGACCCAGGTTCGGAGGTTCAAGGTTTGCCAACAAACCCTTATACTATTGTCCCTTTTGGCAGTGACCTACTTATGTAGGCCAAAGTCTCACCCAAAGTAGTATGGGTGGGTACTGGAACCAAGTTTCCACACCCTGGGAGAGGGTAGGCAAGTCAAGCTGAGCTGCATTTAGTCTTATAGCAACCCAATCTGATATTACAGAGCCTAGATCTACAGATTAATTTTGCATCCATGCGCTTAATCACAATGATACTCATAGTAATCAATAGATCATGAACTTATATAAAGATAACACAGCTATTCCAAATCTTCTTGTAGAAAATGTAACAGAACAGTCCCAGATCGCAGCATAAACAAGTAACACAAGTATATTCGTAGCTTGAATCAATAACACATCAACATACATTAATCAACCAAGCATCACAAAGTCATTCAAACAGATTTAGATATCCAACAATACTTCTGCATTCATTAATCCTTCAGATCCACTTACAATACCCAAATCCCAACCTGCGCACACACAAGTAGGGCCTGCACACAACGGGATGGGGAATCTCCATGCACAAAGTAGCAGGAGTCCTTTCCCAACAACCCTAACCAGATCTATCAATTCACACTTAGCATCAATCCCTTGTCTCTCTTAATCTATATTACCACTAAAAAAGGTTCAACTACTTATACTATTTTAGCCTATGCATCCAATGGTCTGCAAACCGTGGTTTGCAGACTCTTGGTCTACCCTTGACCCATTTATGATGCTTTAGGGGCTTTGACCCAGCCCAAAACCCCTACGTTAGAATAAATATAATAAAAAACTATACAAAATGGACCACTTTCGCAGCTTGCAAGGGACCCTATTCCAACAGTCCCCCAACATAATCTTGTGACTTGTCTTGAGTCACTACGATGGTAGGTCCATCATCTGCACCTTCAAAGCTACTCCGACCATGTAGTCATTTGATCCGATATGGTTTGAGCCAACTACCATTGACATATCCTAGCAGCATATCGCCACGTAGGGTGGCCAGCCGAACAGCTCCGCCATCCATGATCTCCTTAACAGTATAGGGGCTAAGCCAGTGCTACTGAAACTTCCCTGGATCTTTTACAAACTAGCTATCGTATAACAGGACCAAGTCATCTTTCGCGAAGGTATTCTGGTGAATATTCTGATCATGTAAGGCTTTATCGCGAGCCTTCTGCACCTGCTGATGGAAGTTAGCTAGGAACTGATATTCCTCCAAATCCATAAGCTGCGCTAATCACTCCTCCAAAATGTCGGGGTATGCCATGTTCGTAGCTATTGCGATATGCAAACTAGGAATACTGTACTCCATTGGCATAACGACCTCCTTGCCATTGACCATCCTAAAAGGAATTTTCCCAATTAGCTTCTTGCAGGTGGTTCGATAATCCCAAAGAACTGACGGGATGTGGATGTCTGCTGCGATCGGCATTGTAGACCTTTTTCAGTGCTTGCTCCAAGATTTTGTTAAAGGCTTCAACTGCACTATTTTCCTGTGGATGATATGGTGTGCTTTTTGCATGATGGATTCAGAATTTCACAGTCAAAGCTTGGATTGTTTTGTTAACAAAGTGCATACCCCTGTCACTCATGAGGATCTTTGGACACCCAAATCTGGTCAGGATTTGTTCAAAGATTAAGTGCGCAAAAATATCCACAGTGAAATCTTTTACTACTTGTGCTTCAGCCCACTGAGTTACGTAATCAGTGGCAGTAATAATGTAGCATGCACCCATCTTCTTTCTTGGTGGGTTGATAGGCCCTATGAAATCGATGGCCCACTTATCAAATGCTTATAGAGCCATTTGTGGTTGAAGGGGAATTTCATCCCTGCAGTATGGTCTCCCTGTTCGTTGGCACGTATCGCAAGTTTTACAATGATCGTGGGCATCATGATGCAGGGTAGGCCACCATACCCCAGCCCTCAAGACCTTTTGCACTGTTTCTTTCCCTGTGTAGTGACCTCCTGCTACTCTGTCATGAGCTTCTACCAATATAGCGTGCCTTTCATACTTCAAAACATATCTCCACAATACTTCATCTGCTCCCATTTTATATAACTGAACTACAATGATGGTAAAATTTGTTGCTCGGGTGACTAGCTCCTTCTTTTGTTGCATGGAATACTCTGGGGGCGCCATCCCATTAGTCAAGAACTAAATGATATCAGTGAAGTGGGCATCTACTACCTTAATATAAAATAGTTGTGCATCTGGAAATCCATCTTCCAAGTTGGTCAGCTCCACGCCACTCTCTATTCGTGATAAGTGATCTGGCCCAACATTCAACTTTCCCGGCTTAACGATGATTTCAAAGTCATACTACTGAAATAGCAGTAACCATTGGCAGTTTTCCCCCCCAAAAATAGGCTTATTTACCAGCTACTTCAAGGCTGAATGGTTTGTAAACATTTTGAAGTGTCCTCCTAACAAGTAGTGCTAATATTTTTGTAATTCATACACCATGGCCAGCCCCTCCCACTCTGTAGTGGAGTAATTACGTTCAATGCCAGATTGTTTCTGAGTTGCAAAGGAAATCGGGTGATCAATGTCTCCTTCTCTTGGCTGCATGAGGATAGCTCCGAGAGCAATTCCCGATGCATTGACATGGACATGAAAGATCTTCTCCCAATCAGGAAAGATGGGAATAGGTGCCAATACCATCTTTTCTTTAAGTAACTCAAAGCTCTTTTGACACTTGTCATCCCAAAAGAACGAAAAATCTTTTTTGAGCAATTTTACCATAGGGGCAGTGATCAGTGCATAGCCTTGAATGAATTTTCGGTAGTAGCTTGTGTGCCCAAAAAGCGAGCGCAACTATTTCTCCTTCATCGGTACTGGAAAGTTGATGATTACTACAATTTTGGAAGGATCCACCATCAGCCCTTGGTGACAAACTATATGGCTGAGCAGGATACCAAAGGGTGCACAAAAGATACACTTCTTGATATTTAAGGAGATATGGTGCTTTCGGCAGGCATCCAACATCATGCGCAAGTTTGATACGTGCGCCTTCACCAAGCCGAAGACGGTCCAATCATCAAAATATACTTCTAGGAACTTGTGGATGAATTTTTTGAACACCACAACCACTACCCACGATAAAATAGAAGGGGCATTCTTGAGACCAAACGACTTGACAGTATGCTGGAAAAAGCCCCACTCCGTGGCGAACGTGGCTTTACTGGAGTCCTTGGGAGATATTCTAATCTGATGGTACCCTAAGAATCCATTCGTAAAGGAGTATGCTTCCTGTGTCCCCATGCTATCCAAAATTTCATCTTAGAATGGTGTAGGAAATTGGTCATGAACGTAGGTTTCGTTTAACTTGCACAGGTCCACGCAAATCCAAATCTCCCCTTTAGCCTTTTTCTCCTAAACCACCATTGGGCTAACCCATTCTGACTGCTCGACAGGTTCGATGATACCTGCAACGATGATTTTATCAAGTTATTCTCCGATTTTCTACTTATATTTGGGATTCAACCTATAGGGTTGCTATTTTATGAGCCGAGCATCTTGTTTGAGAGTGATATGCGTGACCCCTAAGCCCCCTGTGATCCCTTTTACTTCCAGAAACTTTGTTAGGAATAAGTCTTGGTACTCTGTGAGTAACTCAACCACTTTTCTTACTTTATTTTCATCCCAATAGTTCCCAATCTTAGCCAAATTAGGATGCTCTTCTGTCCCAATATTGACTTCACGTAGCTTAAGAGGCTTAGTGACATCCACCTCTTGCAGCAGGGGTCCTGTAACGGGGTGCTCTCCTTGTGACTCTAGGATAGAGACATACCGCGGGTCTTCTTCACTTTCTTACCTTGCCAAGCTGTGGTAGTTGATGATATCCTGCATCTGTGATTCTCATGTCGGCACCCCAAATGCTTAAGTGGAGTTAGGTTCCTTGAACACAAATGTATCTATACCCTATAGAGCTTTGTCAAGCACTTTTGACCCCCCTATGAGTCCAAATGTCCCGAGGAATTTGTCCCTCATAGTTTCCCAGTGTCAGGTGCGTTGATGTAGCTCCAAATCTAGGTACCACGCAATTGGGATTGGACCTAACACATGAATGAACAAGTGAACCCATTCTTCCCTAGCTCAGTCACCCCATGCTTTGATCCATGCCAGCAAGTGTTTACGCGGGTCCCCTGGGCCAGGGAATATCTTGACTCGCACCTTTTCCAGAGGCTCAAATCAGAGTAGCATCATGTCTCTATAGTCCTCCTAGACCTAGAATGCCCCTTTGTGCGTCTCCCACCAACTTGCAGGCATTGCACGCATCGCTAGATTAAGGGCCCATATCGTTCATTCTCTTGGAACCTCGACTTCGAATGCTCACAAAATTTTTTTAATGCTACCGGAACCATAAAAATAGGGTAGTTCTCTTACCTTTGAGGAAATGCAGCAAAAGTCCCTTGTGACTTGAAGACATTGCAGTGCCATTTCTCCATCTCCCCATCAGAGTCAGAGAAGCATTCACTGTCCTTTTCCTAGCAGAGTACTTCTTCCATGGGGTTGATCCAGTCTTTATCCCGCGTAGTCAAATTATAAATGTGATCCACCTCCTCTTCATTGTGCACTGGCTCTATGTATTGTTCACCTTCCACAGGATGTAATGGTAGTATCACCCTTGTACCGTTATTCTCAAACACCATGCTTTTCTTTTTGAGGTTGATGATACCGCCCATATCTATGGCCTAGTCCAGCCCTAAGAGTGCAGGGTAGGGGTCCACATCTTCTACAATTTCAATTACTTCAAAGTCGGCTCGGGCCTTTACTCCTGTTGATATCCACCGTAACTTTAGACAACCTTCCTAGTGGGATGATTTTCTACTGATTTTCCATGCGTAGCTCAATAGTGCACCACTCCAACTTAGGCTCTCCCATTCGTTTCCAAGTCTGTTTAGGTAATACATTCACATATGACCCCAGGTCCAAAATAACTTGACTCGTCTCGTAGTCACTAATATGCACAAACAACCACATTTCTCTTCTGGTGCATTTCTTATGCTTGTATAGTTTGTGCACATCCTTGACCTCTAGAGGTAGATTGGGTCACACCGTGAAGCTATCTATTAATGCCTGAAGATTCTCCATAGCCTTTGGGTTACGCAGTAGCTTCATACATTCCTGCAAAAAAGGGCTCGACCTCCTCATCTGCCTTGAGTTTCGCAGGTGGCCGAGCAGTAGCTTCCTCTACCCCAGCAAAGTCGTTGCTAGTTGTGATAAATATTTCTCTCCCCTTTCTTAAGTCCAAACCTTCTTATTTACTAAAAAATTGTTAGATCAAAGGTTCCATTGCAGACTCCTCCTTAAGTCCCCTGGTGGTCATCCCACTGCATGTCACCACATTCACACTTGGATTTTTGTCTCACAACTCATCCTTAAATCTCTGCACATTCTATGTATGTGTTGAATTCTTTTCCTGCATTTTTCCTATTAATATTGGATAGTCTTCAATTGCATGATCCAGCTGTCTACAATGCCGAAAGGATTCCCTAGTGGGGTTTGGGTAGTCCCTTGCAAAGTGTCATGCTTCTACACAATTGTAACAGATTAGCGGACCTGTTCTCCATCCTGCACTTCTTCCTCGACCGCCTCCCCTGCCCCTAACTGGGGAGCCGCCTATGCCTGCCGGAGGCCTTGGTGACACAGGATCCATTTGTACCCTATATAAGTTTCCTCCATCTATCATCAGATTATACGTTCAACATTTCTACTCATTTTGTCCTACTAACCAGCAAAACTTGCACCACTATTGTTTTAATTATGGGATGTATGAACCTAGGTGGGGGAAATGGTTTGTATCATGCAGGCAAGCTACGCAGCAATCCTCACACCACAATGCAGGTCTGTTGGAGCCTAGACGCAACGGACTAAGTCCTCTGCTTGATCCTGGGCATAGTGGACTAGGTCCTCCTTCCTGCATATAGTCTGTTAGTAGAGGGCAGTTATCTTTGGTGCGACCATTCACCCTGCATTGTATGCACCACCTTTCAAGACTGGCTTCTACTCCTCACTCTTGTCGCAAGTTCTGGATCTCCATGTGCATTGTTTCTTGCTGCCCTTGGATCTATTGGATGCCCAACTGGGTCTCATCTCGAGGCACTACTTCTAAATTCATCACAGCTTCCAAGGCTTTCTCCTGCGAGTCGAAAGTTTGGTGACCCATAGGTATGCGTAGGTGAGGCAGTAACATGGTGATGAACCATTTTGTATGATGTCTGTCATCATATTAAAATCCTCCTCTAATTGCTTTCTTCAGTCATTGATCGGCCTCCCACACAAACTCAATGGGCCCTTGCTTGAAGTCTTTGAAATCAACCACTATTTGCGAGTAGGAGTTAGGCTTCTTGAATTGCTACTTCAAAGCATTATTAACCTCCTCAATTTTTGTGTTCGTATATTTTCCAATGTATCCCATGTACCAGTCCAATGCTCTTCCTTCAAAGGAAAGGGATAGATGTGCCCACCTCACCACATCACTAGCTACGTTTTGCGGAGTCCAACAAATTCGATGACAAACCAGAACTAATCCATGTCTTCATCTCCTACACTCTTATGCATGGCCATGTCATCTTCCAATGGTGGCGAAGGTGTAGGTGAATTCTTACCCCTATGCTGGTTCGAAAGTGGTGTGGCTGGAGGACTCTGTGAAGCTGCTTCCCTTACCAGACTGTAGATAGATCTATCTCCTTCTAGGTCGCTCTTGTAGTATTTTCCACTTTGCGTTGTGCTCCCATCTAGATCAGGAGTCATTCACTCAGTATGGCTACACAGAATACTCTTTTCGCATAATAATATCTTGATCAGCAATGATAAGGTCTTCAGAAAATTACCTCGGAACCCTGTGAAGAATATTCCCTCTACTTTAGAGTAGGATACAAACTGATCGATGGAAAATCCTGTCACAAATCCTCCTAACACATTGTCTACCCAGTGGTCCACCATGCGAGTGATGGTATTATTAGTCTTTTATAATAGCTAGATTAGTTCGGAGGTCCACTCTGTGATCCGCTCGTCCTTCCAACACTTTTGAAACTCTACCAACCTTGCGAGCCACTCCTGGAGCTTGGTCGCAATCGTTACAAAGAATATCTCATAGATCTCTATAAAAATGTACTTATTCTTCCACTCTTTGGTGGTCAACCTTTCACTGCGGTTTTCTTTTACAGGAAATTCCTTAACTTGTTGTTCAAATCAGTCGGAAATTTCCTTTTTCTCAGGCTTCTAGTACTGCCTTGGCATTACCCTATCCCTCTCTCAAAATTCTCCAAGTCCCAGCAACAGAACCATTTGTTGGCTCGAGGGGTCCTGACCCAAGTTCATAGGTTCAAGGTTTGCCAACAAACCCCTATACTACTAGCCCTTTCGGCAGTGACCTGTTTGCGCAGGCCAAAGTCTCACCCAAAGTAGTATGTGTGGGTGCTAGAACCAAGTTTCTGCACCCTGGGAGAGGGTAGGAAAGTCAAGCCAAGCTGCGTTCAACATTATAGCAACCCTATCTGATATTACAGAGTCTAGATCTACATATTCATTTTGCATCCACGTGCTTGATCACAATGATACTCACAGTAGTCAACAAATCATGAACTTATATAAAGATAACACAACTATTCCAGATCTTCTTGCAGAAAATGTAACAGAACAATCCCAGATCGTAGCATAAACAAGTAACACAAGCATATTCGCAGCTCGAATCAATAACACATCAATATACATTAATCAACCAAGCATCATAGAGTCATTCAAATAGATTCATATATCCAACAATACTTCCGCATTCATTAATCCTTCAAATCCACTTACAATACCCAAATCCCAACCTACGCACATAGCAGCAGGGTCCACACACAGCAGGATGGGGAATCTCCACGCACATAACAGCAGGGGTCCTTCCCAAAAACACTAACCAGATCTATCAATTCGCACTTAGCTTCAATCCCTTATCTTTCTTAATCTATCTTACCACTAAAAAATGTTCGACTACTTATACTATTTTAGCCTACGCATTCAATGGTCCACAAACCGTGGTTTGCAGACTCTTGATCTACCCTTGACCCATTTAAGATGCTTTAGGGGCTTTAACAAACCCCAAAACCCCTATGTTAGAATAAATATAATAAAAAATTCTACAAAATGGACCAATTTTGCAGCTTGCAAGGGACCCTGTTCCAACACTTTGCTAAATATCACATCATAGCCAAGGTGTTCCAACATAGTAACATAAACAAAATTATTTTTTAAACCACGAACATACATGACATATTTTAATGTGAGGGGAGTACCTGACTCCATCTTAGAGGTAATTTTTCCTATGTCGGTAGCGCTATACCTATCGTCATTGTTAACACTGGAAAATCGTATAGCAGAAAATGACATCAGTTAATGTCGAGCCTAAGGATTTACAGGACATGGATACATTATGGAATCAAAAGTATTTAGAATCTCTAAGGTTTTGAGAAATTCAAGATTGAACTAGTCATAAATGCCCGAATGCGCATTTTTTCTTCGAGAATAGTGCCTTTTGCACGCATTGGAGCCCGATAAGCACGCATTCCTGGAAATGGAAAAAAGTCCCTTTCTAGGACCCCAAGCAAGAAAATAATAGTTTCTCCTTATGTGAAATCCACCTAAGGACAGCACCAATGCCTCCTTAGGCCTTGTGTGAGCACACAAAAGCACATTTCAACCCATAATGGAATATTTCCCCTCCCTTGGGTCACTATCCACCATGTACCAAGGGAGGGAAGGAGGTTTGAAAGCTCACCTATATAAACCCTCAAAGAGATGAACGGTGTGTGATCACAAGGTTATGCTGGCCAAAGTTTCCCAAGAAACACCAACAGTTTGTGTGAACCAAGGAGCAAGATTTGAAGAAGAGGACTCGATTGTTGGCCACCCAACAATCTTAGCCCGTTGCAGCAGAGAGAGAGAGTTGAACTACGTCAGAAGGAAAAACTTGAAGGACAAACATCCTTGCATCGGGTCCTAGAGCCATTGCCTAGGCCCTTCGGCAAGTGGGTAATAATTGTTTTCATTCCAAGCATTTAATAAGAAGAAGGCCATCGAGCTGTTGTTTACCTTGTTATTGTTTGGAACTCTCTATAGCTTCTTTTGTGTTTTTAGTTTTAATTTTTTAACAGAGCATACTTAAGTGGGTTACTTCATTTTAAGCCTTATACTTCAGAGCTCCCCCCAGATACTACCTATTACTTATGGTTTAGAGAAAATACCACATTCTCTAAACGCATGTGATTTTGTACACCCGTGTGTCGAATCCACCACAACAGGATTAGCAACTCCACTGACGTGTTTCAAGTTTATGTGGTTGTGTCATTACTTTTAGGAGACCCTTAGTCTATGTTGGAGTGGAGCTGATAGTCCTCTGACCCATATTTTAGTCCCTAGACTCACTAAGGTGACAGACTGAAGAAGGCAGCTCCTAATGTTTTACTTGCAGGAATTTTTCACGTTCTTTTTACACACAGACGCGCAGGAAAGTGCACCTATCAGAGGCTTTTGTGCGTAATTTGCAGAGAGATTTTTTATCCCTACCTTCTGCATTTTTTCTGCTTGTAATTTTTTTTGGCAGCCTCTAATGTATCTGCCAACACCTATGTTGATACCCCACAGCTTCTGAAGACTAATTTTTGCTGCTTTTTGTAGGCATTTAGTTAGTTTTCATTTAAGTTGGTTTTTTGCAAAAAGTGCTCACATAGTTTAAGTAGGGGGCGAATTAACCATTGCTTTCCGAAAAATTTATGTTTTTGCAAATTCTGGTATGCACACTTAGTCTAACTAGTCCAAGTAAGTGACTCATGACCACACATGCATAAGCTAGTGTAGAAATTGTTTAGTTTAAATTTCAATTTTTGCATTTAGGAAATTGTGAGACTAGGACTGAATCGAAAGTTAGAGTAAGTAATCTCTGTTGTCTTTGCACCATTGGGTGACCCTAGACAAGCATATGAACACTCTACATTTTTGATTCACCATCTCCCTTTAGTCATTCACATAGACTAATTAGGAGGTTTTGGAAGCGACCCAGTATCCATAAATGATTTTTATTTGAGCAAAGAAAAACGTCACATAGTTTAACTAGGGGACATTCGTAACAGATCACCGATATCCATATGTTAAAATTATGAGATTGTTCACCATACGCTCACAAAAATTGACCCATTAAGAAAATAAAGACACCTAAAAATAACTTAAACCAACTCACTAAACTCTCCCCAGAGTGGCCACAAGATAAATTATAGTTTAAGTTAGGATCAAGGGGGTAGGCATCCAATAAGCCGCCTTGATCATGCTTCACATTTGAAACATAGAAGTTTCATTTTTAGGGAGCTTTAAAATCCACCTATCAGCCCATGGAAAATAAAACCTAAGAGCAGCAAAGACCCGATTTAGAGGGGTTTAGGCTTAGGCGTAGTGCGTGCGGTATCAGTTGGGGCTACCTGACCCATCTGATACTCGGTACTATTAGCTAAATACCAAGAATCCCAAGACTCAAACTCTCACATGGGATGGTGGTTCTTAGTAACCAAAACTAGGGCATCCTTTACCCTATAAGTGACGATGCAGGCAAGCGCTAGACCCTCTACCCTTACCTTGGTTGATTCTCTTCAGTTGACTGGGGGCATCGCCAGTTCTTTCGGGACGTTGTGCCAATAGTCGCAAGAAATATTCTCAAGGCCCAGTTAATTTTGTGTGTGTGAGGATGTTATTAGGTCTTCTAGGATATTTTAGTATCATGCGTAAACAAAAAAAACCATTTTTTTCTTGATTCATCACATGGATTAAATTAAAGGAAAAATCATTTCATTTTTGCTTTGTTTTATATATGTGGCCATAAATTTGACGTGATCATAGAATCTATCCCCTCAAAAAAAAATTCCAAAACCTAACTTGGATTACACTCAAATGGTTCCAATGGAACCTCGTTGGTCCAGGCATCTTTTGGAGCTCCCCCCATTAAAGAGAGGGGTTCCAGGTCTTTCACCATTTAGGCGTTAAAGACGGAACATTGCCAAAGTGGTTGGTTCATCCTTTCTTGGGGCAACCTTTGTTGGGAACCCTAGTCAGTCTCCCAACACCACACTGCACATCACTCCCCCCTCGTCCCCTAGGGGGCAGAAGAGTGCATCCCATATGGGAATCCAGCTGAATTCACAACCGGATATGTCACAGACTAACCCTCATTCTAACCAGAACTTTGTGTCTTCACACTTTACCATGGAGTCAACCTTTCAGTCACCCTTCTTAGCAGTGTTAAATCTACGAGATTTAACCAAGCTCACCAATGACCCCATCGCACATGACCCCAATTGGCCTCCCATGCCCATGAAGCTCCCTTCAGACATACCAAATTTTGAGGCCAAGCAAGCGGAAGACCCAGGGAATCATATAATGACCTTTCACCTGTGGTGCTCATCGAATAGCATCATTGATGATATTATTCGATTAAGGCTGTCTCAACGCACTCTCACTAGAGTGGCCGCGAAATGGTACGTCGAGAAACCCCCTTCTTCACACAGAACCTTTAGCACCCTCACTACTATGTTCCTCACCTAATTTCAGCTACCCATTCACCACGATTTGGGAATGGAGTTACTCACTCATTTCAGAAAATATCCCTCTACCCACATTTCTGAACATCTCCATGAGTGGAGATGGCATCGTAGCTTATGAAAATCTCAACTCGACGACCGAGTCCTTTTAGATTAATTCTTGAAAACTATGATGGCAGAGATTTCAAAGGATGTGGCGCAACGTAACCCCACATCCAAAGAGGACACAATCAGTAAATCCCAGCATCTTGAACTAATTTACATGCAATCAGGATACATATACAATATTCTTCCTAACGCCCCACACCTACAATCTTATCAAGAATTTCCAGGCGCGTCGAACTCTGCAGACGGACTTATTGGGTCAATGACCCAAGGGCACCTAGTCAGTAGCAGTCAGAATCCTGGATACACACATGGGTCTACCCAGAACATTTCTCAACCCAGATTTCAAAGTCATCATATGCAACAACAAAATTTGATGAATAGGGCGCCATCGTATCACCAAGGAGGACCTTATGCTCTGTCCGGGGGGACCCAGTACACAGGAAGAAAAACTGATGAAATAACTCCCCCCCAACAGCCAGGTGAAAACATGGGACAACAGTATGCTCAATCCCCAGCACATAACTCACCAACGCAAAACAATGCACAGGTGAAATTTGTGTAGCCGTCCCAAGATCAACCACACCAGAATGATCAGGAGAATTACCCTCCTAACATGGTCAAAGGAAAGGTAAAAAACAAACTCAAAGGGAATCCTAGACAAGGGAGCAACAACCAACAGTGCCCACCACAGCCCCGGCCGGGAAATAACTCCAACCAGAACCAGAACTAGAAGCTAAGCAATGCTCAAAAGCAAGGCAAACAGCCACCTCTACGAACAAACCATTCATTTTATATATGTGGTGAGTACGGGCACTATACTCACCACTTCCCCAAACTCCCTGAGCTTAAAAAGCTTCAGAGTAATAGAGGACAAGGAGGATCTTCCTAGACAACTGTAGTTATGCAAGAACCCTTCCCCCATCAAGGAATGGTCAGCACTGAGTAGAAAAACCCCAATTATTTCAAGAAAAACAACCATGAAATTTACATGGCTAGGGAATAAATTTTTTTCCAAACCTGGAATTGCAGCTACGACACCCCACTAGACACAAGTACGTTAGGGGCTAGTATGAGTGTGCCGACTACACCTTTGACCATTCCAAAGATTCCTTTGGAACCATCTCCAAACATGGTTAAAGGGCCTAATAGGCGAGCAGGTAACTACTCTAAAGAATCCCACAATTACAGTATCGTAGATGATCTAGCCTAGTCACCTGCTGCTATGTTTGCTTTAGAGATACTGCACTCGTGCCCAAAGCAGCGGAAAGCCCTACTATCTGCCTTAGGCGCCATTGACCCCGCCAACACGCACATGATGGATTTTAATTTACACAAAGCCACCCCTAGGCTTCCCTCCATGGTCACCTTTCGGATACCAGTATCGGTACAAAATATCACTATTCACCAATGTGTCATTGACCAGGGTGCATCAACATGCATCAAGTAAAAAAAGGTATGGCAGAAATTAGGAGCCGCAGAACTCAAACCTTCCTTCATCACACTCAGAGCATACAATGGCTAGCCCTCGACCCCCATCAGTCTCTTCCAAAATGTATCGATCTGCTTAGCCAAAAAAACAGTCCACATAGACATCAAAGTCTTGGACACTCGGATTACAATATACTCCTTGGGTGGAGTTACATGTATGCCATGTCTACCATAGCATCCTCTGTTTTCTACACCATGATGTTTCCCCACGAGGATCGAATCATTACAGTAGACCAACTGATGCACACTGAAAAGCGTCCTTTGAACAACACAGATATGGTTGTACCCTATGTAGACACAACCAATGATGGTCTTTTATGGTATCAAGAATATGGCCCTGGCCAATTCAAACCATCATCCATCCTAGGCTCATTCCTAGGAGATCCCCCTATTATCCCTGAGGTATGACCTGATGCCATAGGGGCCGTGGTGTGCATGATGTCCACATCAAGCACCAAGGTCAGTCAAGACACGAACTCAAGTAGTAATGACATCGAGGCATCAACTACTACAACCTCCATAGTCTATTCCGCCTCCCAAACTCCTTTCCTATACCCCCCTCCTGGCTTCACCTCCTAGCAGGTCTTGGAAACATCGGCACTACCCAACATATCGTTGGCATTCCCAGTGTGGTATCTCATTTCCCCTTTAGGAATGCCAGCTAAAAATGTTACTACATTTGGGTTACATCCCCCTAGTCCCGAGGAGCCCCAACCTACCCAAGTAGCAGCCAAAACCGTCTCTACAAGGGAAATCCCCAATGCGAAGCCGACGACCACGATAAATAAAATCAACAAGAAAGGAAATAAATTGGTGAACCCCACCATGCAGTGGGAGTCATCATCCTACACTATATGTGATGTCACAGGACACCCTACTCACATATGCTCAGAGTTGGACAAGTTAAAACCACTCCTCAGCTGCGAGGCAGGCACCTAAAAATGACATTGCCATAAAAAGGAACTTGCCACCAAAAGTAGAGGAAAACTGTTGCGTGCCAATCATGCATGCACCCTCTATGAAACCTATGGGCATTATACCCACCATTGTCTAGAAATACTACGATATAGGAACGCCTTACGTACGGTCGAGTGATCCTATCAAAAGGATCCCTCCATCCAGGCATCTGAAATGAACTGCATACCATCCGGTACCTACAGGAGGAATGAAGGTCACCAGATCGAGAAACATTTGTCCCTCCTCCACCCAAGCCACCATACACCAACCAGGGAAAAGGAAACCTGGTTTCCTCATCCTCTTGAGTTATTAGGCACATCGATTACTAGAGACGGTTTGGTCAGGTATTTGATACAAGGTCACCTAGGCAATAGCAATCTATATTTGGGGAGATCCTAGACGGGGGGCACTAACCAGCAACACCCTCCCCCATGATCTCAATATGGGGGCAACCACAATTGAAATCAAAACTAGGTGCCAAGTAACAAGCTCTCAACAAACAGAGGCGAATCCACACATTCACACTCCTGAAGAAATATACTTTCAACACCGGCAGGTATGCACCCTCCCATCTTCCTTTCCAAAATTCATGTTTTTCAATAATATTGGATGAAAATAAGATGATTTCACTTGAGGTAGTTGTTTTTTGCAGGAAGAACCCGCAAACCATTCACAACACTGACCACTAAAAGTTCCGGAGCACGTATCATTCTACCCTCAGCATGATAGAGTCCCAGAAAAATTTTCATATCCTGACATCATTTCTCCATCAGAAATAAACCCTAGGGTCCTCATACCCAACCATGTTTATCATCACCTCACCCTGTATATGATAAACATCCGCGATGGTCAATAGAGCCTACCCTCCATGGCGATCGTCATCTCAAGTAGACCACACATCACTCAACAAGTGATGCCATGGCCATACCATTTGAGTTCGAGAATCACCTCATGCCCATCCATATATCATGCATAAGGTCAAGTTCATCATTCAAACTTGACCCCCTTCCTAGATGACCGGGTTGTACAAGCAGAATGAAAGCACTCCTCCGCACACCGCATTTGGCCCACCATACCTCCACAACATTAACCCATCTATG
Organism: Pinus albicaulis; assembly: GCA_034641835.2. Lineage (NCBI taxonomy): Eukaryota > Viridiplantae > Streptophyta > Pinopsida > Pinales > Pinaceae > Pinus > Pinus albicaulis. The sequence goes on along the minus strand of CM076574.1, from coordinate 1,062,734,655 downwards.
ACACCTTCTGCTTCATCAACCCCACACATGAGACCAACCAATGGGACCCCTACCCCCAGCAAAACACCGTCCTCACACCATCAAGTGAGCGACCCTCTTTCATGTTTTGGGGTGTTGGGTCCCTGTAATTTTAGTAGATTGGCAAGACTAAAGCTACAGAGACAACATTATGAACCACTTTGGGATTCTAGGATCCAGCCCTCCTGAATCCAGAGAGGTATCTCTCTATAAGTGCAAAGATTGATTTATATTTAAGGTTTTTGAAATATGATATTAGGCTAGTTATGAAGAACAAGGTTTTTTTTTGTTCTGGTTGGGCACAGATATATGAAGGCGAAGGAAGTATAAATGAAGCATGAAGGTGTGTGAAAGTGAAAGAATTGGTTCAGCTAACAAGATAGGCAAGAAGCAGCTTCAATCCATTGGGATATGGAGTCATAATAGGATTTAATTGAAAAAGAAAGGTTCAAGAGTGGTCCATGGGGCAAGTCATCTATGTCAAAGGATCTCTTTAAGTTGATTTTATGGAATGAGAACAGTAAGAGATGGAGAACAAAAAAATGAAGAACAAAGAGCAGCCTAAGATCAAGTAAGTACTTTAAAACTATCCTGCTTTTGGTATGCACTTGAGAAAAACATAAAAGTAATCTAAGATCGGGTAAGTACTTTGAAACCAGCCTGCTTTTGATGCACTTTCAATAGAAAAAATTTAAAACAAAAAGAACAGCTTAAGATCAAGTAAGGATTTTGAACCTATCATGCTTTCAGCATATTCAAAGGGAAACTTTTCAAAGCAACCGTTGGAGAAGAAACAAGAGGACAGGGCTAACCATAGACTTCCCTAATTCAAATTTAATTAGCAAAATTTTGAAGACAACACTTAAGATAAAAAGAATAGTCTAAGATCAGGTAAGGACTTTGAACCTATCCTGCTTTCAACATACTCTTAGGGAAACTTTCAGACAACCTTTGGAGATAAAACTAGAGGACAGGGTTAACCATAGACTTCCCTAGTTCAACTCTACTTAGCATAAACTGAAAATAACATTCAAGAACAATGTTTGAAGTTTCAACAGTAAGATAAATCATTCTCAAATACATAATTGGAGGAAAACATAAAGATAAAGCTTATCAGTGAGAGTAGGGTACTTGTAAGAGTAAATCCTAGCTATATATTTGTTGTTCTTTATCAGAGAAATGGACAGAATGGAAACAAAAAGAAGATAACAATTTACAATAAGAAACACATCACCGTTGACATAGACCAGGATCCCATAAATCAGCTTGTATTTGATGTTCAAACCAGTTACAATCATCAAGTTCCATGGTTCTCTACAGCTTCAAACTTTTCATCTCAAACTTAGGTATCTTTAATTACAAACAGAGCTTACAGCAGCTTCAGAAAACTATTTACATGCATCAGATATTCAGAGACCAACATTTATCTCATCTTATATAGAAGTATTTATAGAGGAAATGAGGAGGTGGGATGAGAGAAAAGATCTCTAGGCTCAATTAATATAGTTTAATGCTTCTCGGCCTTTGAGCAGCTCAATGGAGAAGTTTTCTGATATTTCCTCTGTATTAATTGATTTTTATTAAGTATTAATCATTGTTGGGTAGATTTTGTTGACTTAAAAACTCTTAAGGCGAGTAAAAAATAACTCTGGCTATCTTTTAGGCAAAATTATCACTGATTGAGACAATAACTCTGCCTTCTTTTGATTTATTGAAAGATGCAGGTGGCACTTTGGTAGCTGGAGAAGATTCAATTAGCCTTTGTTGTGGCAGTGGAGGCTTCTCGGACTGATAGATCTCATTGTTTTCCCGAAAACACTGTTAATTTGATTTTGATCTATGTTTTAGGCCTGATTAGGCTTAATCTTTGTCTTCAGGTCTTCATACTGTCTTTAACTGTGTGGATTAGGTCTTTGACAGTCGAATTTATGCCTTAGTCCCTCAAAATTGTGTTAAAATATTTAATTCTTCATCTCTACTTTGATTTTATGCTGTGACACTGATACTCTCTGTATAATTAAGGTTTGTTGTGTTTTGTTGTGTTGTAGGCACATACAAGGTTTACGGGATATCACCAATGCTCATCAGGCATGGGTAAAATCATTGTTTGAACTCTTGTAAATATTTTTTTTTCGTGAATAATGGCCTAGGGGATCATCATCCACAGCCTTCTTTCCTTTTAAGACTATAGAAAAGACTTTAAAAACCTGCACAAAATGAACAAAATTAAGAAACACCATGAAGAATAGGTTTAAAGGCTACTTTGGAAATCTTGGGTGCGAGATTAAATCGTGGCCGTTGGATGAAAAAAACCAATGGTCTAGATCTGATAGTGAGTTAAATTGGGAGGTCAGATGGTGAATGGTGGTAGGATTAGATCTAGGCCGTTCGATCAAAAGGATGAATGGTGGAGATGAAGTGATGAAGTTTTTTGGAGAATAGATGAGGGCAAATGACTTGAGGTTATAATGCAATGTCAACTGTCCGATTAGAGCAATCGATGGCCAGGATTAAAACCTGAAGAGTTAGTGTTGCGGAGATAAGTGGTCGGGCAGAAAACTGGTAGCAGTTTTCGCGCAGATCTCAAAAGGTTTTAGATTTTCATTGAAAAAACATGATATAGGTATGCGCTTGACGCGTGTCTTTTCAAAACTGCTTATATCGTGTAATTTTTTTGTGTTAATGTTCAAGAGAAAAAATTATACGATATGCAGTTTGAGCCTTTGGATGATGGGTAGAAGATCCAACGAAGCGGGTTGAGTGTGATGGATGAAGAGTTGTGGGTTGAAAAGAAGATGTGGGGCCCATGGTGGAGAAAGGCACAATTCTTTATAAAAACCATGGTTTAAATTGATTATGCGCAATAAACATGGTTTCCAATGTAAAAATGTAAATCTTTATGAATGGACATATACATAGGAAAACAATAAAAAGTGAGAGGAAAAGAGGGCATGGGTGGTGGGACTGGGAGTATGGAGGAGGAGATCGGCAGGTTAAATGAGGACCATTGGATCATGATATATAGATCAACAGATGAGATTAAATTGGGAGTCGATAATCGGAGAAAACAAGGTGAAGGACTAAGTCTTTGTGTTTTGCCGATGTGATGGAGCAATGCGACGTGGGCCGTCTGATCAAAAGAGAGATCGATGGTGGAGATTAAATCAGAGGTTGGGACGGTGGATGTTTATGTAAAATAAGGGTAGGACACAATGCAATGCTGGCCATTGGATCTAGCGGAATAGACGGTCAGGATTAAATTGCATCGGAGAAAAGGAAAAAGGCGGAAGGGTCAGGGCTTTTGAATTTGTGATATGCGATTAAGTGCTGGCTGTTGGATTGGTTTGAGAGATCAACGGTCATGATTAAATCATGGAAGACATCAGTGAAAGGCAAAGGGAGGAGCATGATTGAATCTCAACCGTCGGTTCTTGTGGATTTCAACAACTGAGATTAAATCGAAGGGATCGCATTGGAATAGGAAAAAGGGGCTTGCAATTTTGTGATGGGAAGAACTTGCGATTGTGATTAGCTGATGGAGCGAGAGTCGTCGATCTGAAAACTAGATCGATGGTCATGACTTAATTTTGAAGGAAAAAGGCAGAACAATAGGTTTGGAGAGGGAGTGATATGGACCATTGGATCTGGGATTTAATGGATCGGATCAACGGTGGATAAACGATCGCATCGACGAGAGGCAATAAACCATAAAAATGCGTCAAATGAATATTTACAATGCGATTTTATATTTTCAATGCATTTTTAGCTGATGACCATTGATTAGTTTAGATCGACAGTCGATATTCATTTAAACTTTGAACTGTCAGGTTTTGTTGAAATATGAAAGAAAGTCGAGCTTTACGAAAATGCAAAGGAGAATAAGGAAATGGGGGTTTACAATGGGGGTTTAGACCCTTTAAGTGCTCGATTGTGGGGCTTAAGGTCTCATGATGCAGGGGTTATGGTAGTTAAGCCCTTAGGGGTTAAAAACCTTTATAATGAAAAAATACTGTTTTTAGGCTTAAAAAGAGAGTTTCTGAGGCAAATTAAGGGTTTTGGTAAAGGAAAGAGGGGTTTTTTAAACCAAATGGAGGGAGACCAAATGGTTTTAAAAGGTTCTTGAAGTGAATTTGAAGGTCAAATGAGGCTTATGGAGGGATTTTATGAAGAAATAAAGGGATTAAAATGGGGTTATTTGTGAGTGAAGGAGGGGTAAAATTGATAGGAAAACAGGGTTTTTTAGCAGTATTCTTTAGGCAAACAACAAATTTTTTAGGATTAGGAGGGAAACAATAGTGAATATTAACTAAAATATTAGTTATCTTCATAAGACTTTAAGAACTCACAATTTCGCGACAACATTGTTTCTTGAAGGCTTAAAAATGATTTAGCCACTATTTGATATGACAAATTTTTATAGGTGGCTAACATGGGGTACCTGTCTCTGTGTTTTGTAAAAACCAAACCCCATTATTTCATTCTTTTGGTAAGTGTATGAATATCACAAACAACTCCCTTTGCCTCTTCACCCTCATATCACACTTTTCCTCCCATGGCAGCAGTCCCCCTTTCTCCCTTGGTCGAAGTATTTCATACGCCCCCATGCACGCACCATTATGATAATCATAGCCTGTTCATACCCGCCTTGGAAGTCTTACTGACTCCAGGGAATTTTTCCTTCAGAAATACCTATGACTTTCACCAATCTGCTCAAATATACTTTGACCTTAGGCCACTAAATCTCCATCATCCGTTTTCAGCTATCGCTCACTAACATGCCTATGTTAAATCGATTATGGTTCGGTTAAGGCTTCCTTTTTGTCGACATCAACACCCCTTTTCCAAAAAGGAAGCGGTACCTTGGATGACCCCTCCCCATGCACAGGGGTATCCTCAGGTGGCACTATGGGAGACATCATTGTCCATAGATGTCATCGATCTTCTTGACATTCGACTACAGAAAAGGCTTTCATGTCATGATGGTATCGTATCTTACAACCATTGCACTTTGATCAAGATCTGTCAAAGACCCGTGCCTTTCCAAGCATATCTGACAACAATGCTTACATGGGAAGGTCCCAGCTAGTACATATGCATACATTGCATAGTGATATGCCATACTTACACATATGGGTACCACTTTCCACCTATATTCAAAGAAAAAATGCCCCTGAGGGCGTCAACAGTCGTCGTCGGCAACCACCAACATCACTACCATAGTAGTGACACAGACAGTAAATGTATATGTCAATTTTCTTTAACTAGCCATAGCATCACGAGCATGGGAAATGCCCGCCTTGTTGAAATTTTGCAAATATGTTGTATATTTTGTCTACTTGTAGGGGGTCCCTTAGGCAGTGGTTATCTCAGAACCGGTGCAAGGTGTTGTCTCTTCTACACGTAGGCCTTTCTCTCTCTCTCTCTCTCTCTCTCTCTCTCTCTCTCTCTCTATGCATATGATACATAAAATAAACTATAATGTATTTTGGCTATACAGTTCTTCCTAGACCTCACACATTAGGGGGTATCTGTTAAGATTGGAAAATCGTACAGAAGAAAACGACATTAGTTAATGTCGAGCCTAAAGATTTACAGGACAGGGATACATTATGGAATCAAAAGTATTTAGAATCTCTAAGTTTTTGAAAAATTCAAGATTGAATTAGTCATAAATGCCCGAATGTGAGGTTTTTTATTCGAGAAGAGCACCCCCTGTGCGCACTGGAGCCCGATAAGCGAGCATTCCTGGGAATGGAAAAAAGTCCCTTTCCAGGACCACAAGCAAGAAAATGACAGTTTCTCCTTATTTGAAAGCCACCTAAGGACAGCACTGGTGCCTCCTTAGGCATTGTGTGAGCACACAAAAGCATATTTCAGCCCATAATGGAATATTTCTCCTCCCTTGTGTCACTATCCACCATGTACCAAAGAAGGGAAGGAGGTTTGAAAGATGACCTATATAAACCCTCAAAGAGATGAAAAATGGGTGATCACAAGGTTATGCTAGCCAAAGTTGCCAAAGAAACACCAATTGTTTGTGTGAACCAAGGAGAAAGAGCTGAAGAAGAGGACTCGATTGTTGGCCACCCAACAATATTATCCCATTGTAGCAGAGAGAGAGAGTTGAACTGTGTGAGAAGGCAGAACTTGAAGGACAAACATCGTTTCGTTGGGTCCTAGAGCCACTGCCTAGGCCCTTCGGCAAGTGGGTAAGATTTGTTTTCATTCCAAGAATTCAATAAGAAGAAGGCCATCGAGCTGTTGTTTACCTTGTTATTGTTTGGAACTCTCTATAACTTCTTTTGTGTTTTTAGTTTTATTTTTTTTAACAAAGCATACTTAAGTGTATTACTTCATTTTAAGTCTTATACTTCTGAGCTCCCCCAAGACACTGCCCATTAATTATGGTTTAGAGAAAAGACCACATTCTCTAAACGCGTGTGATTTCGTACACCCGTGTGTCAAATCCACCACAACAGTCATCTCCCATCTCAATGTGCATCTAGAGATCCTTCTCCTCCAAGTTATCAAAGAATTATTTGTTATTGTTCATATGGAATGCGACTCTACTATCTAAATATCATAGAAAACCCATTACCAATGACACTATGCATGCGATGAGGGTGAAATCTAACTCAAATTGTGAAGCAAGTGTTTCACCTACCACTCCTCCTGAGGGATTATTGTCGTTCTTCTTGAGCGAAAAGTTTGTAGCATAGTTTCCAAGCTCATGATAGTGAAAACATTTACCTTGGAAAAGTATTAATTCTTTCCCAATTGACGAGGAGCTAATTTGGAATGGGATGCCTTCTCTTTCCCTTTCTTTTCCTTTCTAGGAAAGGCACAACTTTCCTCATCATCAGTCCTTGATGATGTTCCATATCTAATGTTTTTTCGAATCTCCTCTTGCAAAAAGTCAGACAACAATCGCTCCCACTCTGGTAGCTTCTCCCTCCCATTTACCGAATCTTGGTAGTTGTGCTAGCTCTTGCAAAGGCCTAGAAGTTCTAGGATCACCAAATCATCTTGGGAAAATATCACACCAAAACTATGAAGCTCATCTCGACATTGAGTGAACTTAGTTAAGTATTTTGGTATCATGTCGCCCTTCCCCATATTTATACTTCTAAGCTTGTCCTTCAGTGCTATGTTCCTGTGGTCACTGATATTCTGAAACATATATTTTAAGCGCTTTCACATAGAATATGGAGTTCCCTTTCCATGGAGGTTTGAGAAAATATGATCTCGAACTCGTTCTAATAGAATATTTCTCACCTTTTCTACAGTCTTATTACATGCATCAGGTTTTTTATCATCTACTACTGTGGGCCTAGGAATATAAGTGTCAATGAATTCCTTAAGCATGTTTTCCTATAGCACTACCTCCATCTTTCCTTCCAAGATATGTAATTGGAACTACCCTCAAGGGAATATTTGAGTCTCAATCAAGAGAAAGACATCCTGATATGATGTTTATCTTGAAGAATAAACCTAAAAATTTGATTCACTTGTTCAAACAAAACTTTGGTTCTTCTCTTCTATAGTGATTCTTTCTCCAATACCATGTATAAAATCCACATAGACTCAACTAATCTCTTAATATGCTAAAAAAAAGTACTTGAATCTATTCTATAAATTGTGGAGACCAATTTTGATTGCACAATCACATGAACAAGAAAGAGAAAGAATTTCAATCACGCAACACAAATATGTGTCTGGGGAAAGATTCATCTAAAATCCATGTTATTTTTATATTGCATTAAGTCAAGAATAAGATATAATACAATTCTTATATCAAGCTTGAAAACTCTCTCCACTATCTCTGACTGTCTCACTCTGATCCGAGCAAGTTTGGTCCAATATTTAACCAAAAAATTTCCTCTGCATTGCTCATCCTTTCTTACACAATCCTAATGTAATTGAGCCCCTATTAATTAGTAAATTTCCAATAATTTATTGCAGAATTCATCTAAGGCATCCTACTTACCTCATGCATGACCTGTAAAATTACTAATAGTACAATCGATAGTCTACTTACCTTTAACTCCAATCTCAACTGGGTCACTCTTAGAACTAACATGCACCAAATATTTAGAGTGAATTATCAGTTATATGATTGATCATTGTGTGTGAATTAAATTAGATTTAATTCACTGCACCTCTTACTATCACATCCATCAGTTATAACTAGTTAAACTAGTTTCTTCTCAAAAAAGTAGGTTAAATAATTACAACTCAAAATAAATTCCAACTAGGACCTCTAAAAATTAGAGTGAACTCTACATGCCTCCTTTCTAACCCCCAACTTGAATTTACTAAGCTAACAAAGTATTCCTAACTCATTTAACTCATACAAGCTATCATGTGAGGAGGAATTACAAATCCTTCTAATTTAATTACGGGAAAATTAAATTAGAATCCCTTCTTGTGTCCAATTTCAAAAAATTCATCTCTTACTCCTCATGCATTCAACATCTTGCTCTAGGATACCAATTATTCCATGGGCACTCTCAAACTTTTTCTAGAACACATGCTTACTCGGAGCTCTCTACATAACTCAAATCCTACCACACCCACTTAATTACACTTCTGTAACTTATGATTTTGTTGTCATACAACACTAGTAATTATGAAGGTCTTTTTTTCATCCACACATTTTCCAAGAGTGTACTCTAGCATGGCTTCCCACTTTGATTTTCCAACTTGTTCTCAATCACTACAGTCAATTAAATGCAAATAATGGGATTTATAGTGATTTCCCAAGACAGCAATTAAATCTGAGTATAACATACACACTTAAGGATTACCACCTATAAAATTTTCCTCTTTAATCAATATGAATGACCATACCTATAGTTGATCTTTTGTAAAAAATTATGCATAGGAATGCCTCATTCATATCGTAGATAAAGCTTCATTCTTCTATTAATTGTGGTCCTTGTCATTTTAATTCATCATTATTGTCAACAACCACCATCTAAAAATTTGTCAACACCATTAATTCTAGTAATTTATACGGTGTACATTGTATCTAATGTAATCACCAAATTATAGTGCATAGTGATAACATGGTTTCTAATCATTTCATGTCATTTTAACCATGACCATGGAGCATTAGCATGTCTAGTGGAACTATCAAATATAACACATTTTGATACATTCATTGTTGACTCATTCAAATCTATATACATGCACCCGCAATGCTTTAAGTTAGGTCCTCGATGATTAATACCTTTTGTATACACACATAAAACATTTCACCATATATCCTGAAGACCCTTTTGAACTCCCCACAACATTTTCTTATTGTAATAATCCTTAAGGCCCAGGGTCTCATTACACATAAAACCTTAAAAAAATAAACCTTTGGCTGTTCCTTTTAATTTTTGTCGGGAGTTCAGAGGTCAGGGTTTAGTCCAACCCACTTTTTATAAGCTTGCATTTACCTTGCCTTACTGACTAGTCTTGGATACCCGACCTAGGTAATTTTCTATTCATTTTCCCGAAGACAAAATACATGGGAAAACTTTAGAAAACTGAATCATTAGCACAAAATTTTAGGTATTTTCACATCCTCAGCTTACATCATGGATGCACCATGATGATGTCATCAATGCCTACATGGTTCCATGTCTCACCTAGATTTGGCCCACTTGACAACCTAAAAAATGTTGAAAACACACCCTACATGTCCTCTTCCCATGACCAACCACATCACATTATGTTGACGTCATATGCCACCTTGGAAGACACTTGTAGTTGGTCCCACATAGGTCGAGGGCCGAGAGTTATTTCCTTGAACCTATTCCAAAACCTTCCAACTAGGTCGATCTTCAACTAGTCCAGGGGACCAACTAGGTAGCTTGTCCAACAAATGTCAGGGATTAGGGGGAATATACACTTTAAAATTATGCTACATAGTCTGACTTCCAACTAATCCCGAAAAACCTAAGTCTCTACCTTACACCAAAATATTCTTAAGCTTGTAATTAAATAAATTCTACACAAAAGAAAAGGGAGAGGTAAAACCCTGAGCCATGGAACCCTGCATGTTGACCTTTTGACCTGCATAATTTGACTGACCATAACTCTTTATATTTAAGTAATATATTAAACTTCACCATATCATTGGAAATATATTTCATATCTCTGTACAAATCTATCATTTTCATATGCATATGAGTTGGTATTTCGAGGAAGAAATTATCCCAAATCATGGACCATCCGACCATCATAGTTATAGTATTACAACTTTTTCAATTGTCATGTTTTCTTACAAAATACTACAACAAACAAAAAACTCCCTCTTATATTTATACATGACACATATACCATTACTTACCATTTGACATGAATTCTATCTTTGTTTACATCAATGCCAACACACATGATGCCACTTGCCATCCTAACAATTCAAACTGTCCAACAATCTCCCCCTTTGGCATTGATGAAAGCACCTGAATTCTCCACATTGATGGCCTTTCCTTATGACACATCGAGCAAACACAATTTCATGCAATTAATTTCTTTCATTTAGATTTCGTTTCCTTTCATGAGCCACCAATAACTCTCTATCCCCCTTTGACATCAATGGAAAATAGATAGAAACCACTTTCTCTTTCCCCTTCCAATTAGTGTCCAAGGGTTTGGATACTAATGTATTTTATTCTTTGTAGACTCCTCTTCAAGGGTTGATATCTCCTTAACGGATCACTTCAATTGTACCATCAAAAATGATATACACCATCATGGGAAAAGACACTTGCAAAACAAAGCATTAGAAAAACTTGTCCTTTTGTCTTCTTGTAGTTGTTTCTCCTGTAGGAATTGGACATATGTGATATGCTCCCCATGAACATATAACATCTCTTTTTAGTGATCATATAGTTCTATAATCCTTGTGGCTACTAGATGAAAACTCTTTATGCCAATTCGTATTATGTATTAATTTAAAAATAAACTAATACCAATTAAAATTGTGAATGGTATTGTTGCAATTGCAAATACCATAGTTAATGATGCATTTAGGCTTACTCTTCACTATTGTTTCTCCTTCGGGGACTCTACTCACTTCTATTGAGAATCCTAACAATCAAATATTCTTCCCCTAACATCATGTTACTCTAGAATAGGGATTTTTTCTTTAACAACGCAAATTATACAAAGAGATTGATATATATTAGACATTACATCAAGAAAAATCTTATAACTTCTTCTTCAAAAGGTGTCCATTTATAAAAAATGTAACATCACCTACACCAAAGACTACTAATTGACATAGCAATACCAATTGAAAACCAAGGAACATGAAAAGCTTGTACAAATCATGTTCAAGGACCAAAAAATGCTAGGCATAGTTAGATTTATAGCTTAAATGTAATAATGTTATTTCACCAAGATGGAAACCTTTGATTTCTTGAAAAATCATTTTTCATGAAGCTAAATATTGTTTCCTATTGCTACTTAATAAATCAGCTTACAGAGAGCCAATTTTATTTGATCTCATTCATCTACCTATGGTCCTAATTTAAAACATTGGATTTCTTATCACTCCATAATTATGTTGTAGTTCCTTTTCTTCTCACAACATACAATTTTGTTGTGAGCTACCGCTGAAAAAAAATATTGCACTTCCGTTTCTCCCACATTGATGAAATAGAAATAAATAAATTCATATCTCTACAGAGAAAAGGGACTCTACCATACCTCCAATCGTTCATATGCACCTCTCTCTCTACTCCTTCCTGAAGCCTGTACCTAACTTCTCTGGCTTCTTTCAAAGGAATTATATTATTTTAATGAAGAGAAATAGAATGTCTAATCCCTCTAAGTATATTGTCTTCCTTTTTCTTCCACATATTTATTATTTGGGTCCTTATAGGGACACTATATTTTAATTTCTTATATACCTTTCCTTGAGCCTTATATTAACTGCACAAAGCTAGAAGAAAATCCTCTTTAATTTCTCTTTTTTTCACCGATATATTCTTGATTCATTTTTTCTTTATTTATGAATAAAAATTAAATGTGTTTCTTGTTTCTTTGTTGGCCTGGAGCATATTCTTATTTTTGTTGGCACTTCTAGATGAGTCCCTAGCTGAAATAAGGGAATTTTTACTCAGATTTTTATTAACTTAAAATTCATACCTTTTCTTATTTCTCTATTCTCCTTTCAACATGTCTCCTTTATAAATATCACTAAATACAAACTCATATTCATCTATTATTTTATTTATTTTTATTTTCAATTATTAAGCTACTTCTTTTGCATGCATATTCTAAGAGGAATCTATTATATTTTGATATATGCATCTTGTTTCCTTATGTCCAAAAGTCTAGAGTTGTAGCAATCAATATGGCTAAGGAATAGGGGAAAAGGAGTTTTTATTTCTTATATCATTTCCATTATACCTTCTGGTGTTCTAATCATACCCACTCCTTTCCATCTTTTGCATTCTTGGATCATTATTTCCCAGCATATTTTTATTTCTTGCATACCATTTACAATTTATAGCTTTATAACCATAATTGTTACAATCAAAATAATAGCCATAAAAGAGATTTGGATAGGTTAAAATACCTTTTGCTTGAGACCTTTGTCCCTGTTACAGGAAAAACTACCCTAAGTTCTGGGTTAAAGGACCTAACATAGCGGAAGGCATACAATCACAATAAGAACTCAAATTACAAGTCCTAATGCTTGAACTAGAAAATTGAGGATATGTGACCTTACTCATCTGTCCTATGTCTGGGGTCGATCCTGCAAGGTGAAAACCCTCTGTTACTCCTCGTGCCTAAAGACCAGGGAAAATTTTAAGGATGGAAATTCATTTTAAAATTTAGAAACCTTGGCGAATCTCGTGTCTAATATGAAAAATTTAAATTTTTTTTTGATATATTTGTAAAAATATTAAAGGTTCTAATGATTTTACATGAAGACTCTATATAATTTTTGCGATTTTTAGGGTAAAAAAAGTTTATATTGTAAAATTTGGGCAAATCATTTTCAAAAAAAGTGGAAATTAGCGAATCTTTTTTTTGGAAAAAAACATGGAAAATTAGCCCACTTGCAAATATTAGCCCCTAAAATTCTCAATGTTCAATACTTGAAAATCACTCAAGACAAAGCACACAAACTAGTTGCACAACATATATATCCTAGATGTTTGTATGTTAGATCATATAATCTCATAAAAAATAATATGATATAAACCACTACAAGATCATTCAACATGTATAAGAGACATATAACACAAAGACATCAGGAACAGGACAAAGCTTCCTTTATTGATAAAGAGAAAGTGGAGAAGTCGCCTGATATCTTCCATGGCTCAAAGTGAAACCGTCCTCCAGATCTGTCCAGCCCTAGAATCACAAAGTTTCTTCCATAAAAGGTGCACAAAGGATGTCACATAAAGAGGAGGTGAACATCATAAGGAAAAAAGGGTTTCGTGAACATGGGAAGTGTAGGAGGCATAAGGATATATCCGTCTTGATTGGGGCTATAACCGGCTATATTATGAATAGCATTCTCTCTCCTCCCTTAGACCTTTCCCTTGAGGTGTATTAAAACTTCCTCAAATCAGTTTTTTCAGTTGGGAAACAGTTTGGCCATGGGCTAGTGTAGGTAGGCTACAGGTAAAACCCATAAACCCCGCCCAGTTAATATGGATTTATTATTTTTTTAATATTTTAAATTCTGTACGCAGGACAGATATGAGTGGACCCACATCTCCATGCATAAAAGTTTGGGCAAAGTCATGTGTGGAAATAAAAATATTATTTTCTAAGAAGTTGACCAAGTCTGAATGGAAAGGGCTACCTAAGGCCAATGAATAAGTCATAAATTATATAGAGGTGATAAGTGATCCTATAAAATATGCCCCCTAATATATGAGGTCAGAAGGGGTTCATGATGGCTGAAATGTATTATGTACATAAGAAATAATTTTACGAGGACTAGAGAGGACTTCACCAGATTTCAGCCTACCAAAAACTAGTGAAAAAAATAAAAAATAAAGCTCGTGTCTAAGGCGGGCATACCCATGCTCAGTGAAAGAAAATCATGTTCACATATCAGGTATATTGGAGTGGATCCAATATTTATACAACTATAACTAAACTATAAATTACGTAGTGAATCATCTGATCACTACTCGGAAGTACATATCAAAATCATGTCCAAGTATCACTTATAAAAGCTTGATCAATGATGCCACAAAGATATATGATCACTGAGGTCACAACTAGATCTCCAAGGACCAAATCATAACTGGTGGAAAAAATTGTACTGCACGTAACTCGGGTGCCAACATATAAGATTTTGTTCTGATGAACTACAACATATAAGGGTGGATGGTGTCGTTGGCAGAAAACTGAAGCAATTGTCAAAGTGTACCAAATCATGTTAATGTAAACCCGAGGTCTTCACCGATCACTATGAAATAATTCTACAAAATGGGAATAAATGAGCTAAGGTTGCCCATGTGAGAAATTGTTTGACTATCGATCATTGATGTATACTGTTATCAAATATGAGACGTCTCAGAGATAATGATGATGATATTCAAGGTGCCCCACTACAATCTAACAAGTGTGAATAAATGAGTTGAAGTCGAGCACTTGAGAGAATCTACCAATCATGAGACATTAATGTGTTCTCACTGTCGATAGCGAAGGAATTTACCAATGATGACTGCAAACCATGAGGTACTGACGAAAGGACTCTATACCTGATTCTTAGAGCAATGAGTTAGATTCGATGGGAAAATATCTACTAGAAGGAAGGAATTAAGGCATCCCACATCAATCCAATGCGAGTGTAACCCGCAGGCCAAAATTTGGAAGGAATCAGACAAATAAAAGTGAAGTAACCAACTCGAGTTATGTTTTCGGCATGCAAAAAATGTAGCTAGCGCACAACATAAACCCTCTGAACCAACTAATAATGAAAGTTGACAAAGAGGTAAGGAATCCACCGATAGGGCCAAATGCAAACCAAGGCACTGCATCAATCCAAGGTGTGATAATGTAAGCTCAGTCGAACAAAATGGAAACCACTCAGTCAAATACCCATGGTGTTGATCAAATGCTGAGCACAAGTTCACCTATCCATGATGTAAATAGGGCTAGGCTGCAGCTTTAGGTTTACTCTTAGAGAAATTTGTCAAAGGCGATAAGAGACAAACCCACCGGCAAGAAGTCAATGGAAACCTTCTCAAACTAGCACGAGAAAAGGACCAAATAGATGATGGGATAGAACAAAAATCTGGCGGACTGGGATTTTCAACTGAAAAATGAGTCAAGAGACACCGCAGAAAGGCCAACTGAGGTTTAATTCCCTTGAACAAAATCACAACGCATTTTGACTATAGTAACATATGATAACTTTGTATAATTTTGTCATGTAGGAGGCATGAACAAACCCTCCATATGATTGGAAGAGATAACCAACTAGGGGAGTACTGACTCAATAACAGGTTATGGCTTCTCCTAAGTCAAAACTAAACCCATCCTAAAATGGAGAAAGGACTTAGCAATTTTGTGTTTTTTTCAAGGGTGACACAAGTGACTCTTTACCTTCCATCAAATGTGGAAGTATTGTCCTGATCCCACTCTTTTTGGGATATTTGATTTTTTTTGTATTTTTCATATTTAAAAGCCTGAAAAAGAATAGAAGAATGCCTATAGTACAATGGATATAACGAGTGTCGGTAAATAAATGCACAAGTTCTTGGGATAGGAACAATCTTATGCCCAATGCAAGGTGGAAAAAACTAGTAAGTGACACTTAGAGGAATGTTCCATCCATGGGAAAAGGTGTCAGGTTGCGAAGGCTAAGCAATTACACGATTGACTTTGAAGAAATCCAAAGATGGCTTAAACACTAGTCCAAATGAAGCCAGATAAATGCCAATATATACAAATGGTCAATATGCAATGCAACGAAACAAATCAACAACAAAATGGTATCCTCTAGGGTGCAAGGCGATAATAAGAAAATGTAGAAGAATAATAATGAAGTTTCAATGCATAAGTCATGGCAGGACTAATGAGGACTCCCGATCGTACACAATTTGTAGCATGGGAGAAATATACCAACCAGGATCTAACTGAGAAGCCCATGTAAAGGATGGCTCTACCATCATATCATTATTTATAAGTCGATGAGTGAAAATGGTTTAATAATCATAACATGATGGGGTCTACCCTATGGCAGGATTTCATAATGGAGGCTAGTATGCATAAGTGCAACACAAAGTGAATTCCTTAATGTACATGCCAATTTTGAATAAAAATACATGCCATTATAAGTTAGAGGTCATGGAACTGAAGAAAAAATGGAACCATCTTGAAATCACCAGAATGGACCTGAAAACAACCTATCACAACACTTAAAAGTCAAAAGGTTAAAAAGTCGTGAATAAATTCAAAAAATGAACACAAAAGAAATTTGCATTTTTTTTTTTAAATTTTGGGCATAAATAGGCCTTTTGGACTCACATTTGGTTATTTGTGTTGTGACGAAGTTGTGAAAGAGCTCTAAAGCAAAAAATACCCTTCTTGGAAATGGAGCAATTACCCACCGAATCAATCCAAATATTTCAGGTAAGCCTCACAATCAGCTTAGTAATTAATTTCTCTATCAATTCAAGCAATTTTTTAGGAATTTTTCCATAGAATTTATGTTTTTTTCTGAAACCATCTACGTATACATGGGTTCATAATTTTGAACTCACGTATAGATGCGACTGTGTCTGAAGGAGGTCACGTATGCATAGAGTGAAATTTTAAAATGAAATTCTAAATGGATTTTGAATGAAATGTTGCAGGATGACCATTAGGTGGAGGGAAAGAGAGTATAACATTATTGATAATGAGGTCATGGAAGACCAGTTATCCTTGGATATAATCCATGCATGTGGATTATTGAAGTTATTTAAAATGCCAAACATGAAAATGAACACAATATTGCTCGAAATTATTGTAAATAATCGAGACCTAGATGAGGACTATTTCATGATATATCGGATGCCACTAAGGATTGAAATCAAGGAAAATTATTTCATAATGGGACTCTCTCAGATAGGGGAACCAGTAAATTTGCAGGGAAAGCCCATAGGAGGGTTAAATGTTGAAGATTATATTTGAATTTACTATGCTAAGGGTACTCAGAAGGTCGAGACACAAATACCAATTAGAGATGTATAAGGCTTGCACATGAAAATACTTATTTTCACCATTCTGAGGGTAGATGGATCATCCTCCTTACACTAAGATTCATGAGGAAGCATGAGTTTTGCAATGGATTTCTTGACTATGCTATATGATTTGTGCAGAGACTTATTGACAAACTTGAAGAAACAACTGACCTCGATTCAGACGGATAAGACAAATAATTTTTGTTATGGGACCATCTTATGCACATTCTTCTTTGACACAATTCCAGGGCTTTGCCCCAAGATTATCTCTACCATCAGCAGCCCTTGTGATCCACAGATAGCTAAATGGGGAGATATGATGAAGATTTTTGGGGGTGGTGAGGTCCCCAGGACTACATGGGATGATGAGTTCTTCCTTTGGTGGGGAGAACAACTCATCGCAGTCGAGGACTATCCCTATGCTGGCATGGATTTTAGGGGAGATCCATATTTGACCTTGTTATCACCCTAGTAATTCTCAGGCTGTGGGATGAGGATTTTGTAGTTAAAAAAACCAGGGGTAACCAAGATCCTCTTTTAGAATTCAGGATCTAGCCTTCCTAAGTTCCAGAGAGGGATCTCTCCTAAAGATTTAACTTTGTTTTATAATTGGATTTTAGGCTAGCTATGAGTGGACAATGGGACTTTTTTTGAAATTTTGGTGGGAATAATAGGTGTTTCAAGGAAAACCACAGAGGGATCTACTAGACCATTGGGCTATGGAGTCAACTTTGTAGGAAAACAGAGCTAGGAAATAAGACTTAAATTGAAATTATACTAAGGGCAAGGCTGATGACCTTCAAAGGGTTTTAAATAGGCTTTTTTGATGGAATGGGTGAAATCTGAAAAAAAGGGCAATTAAGAATCCTTAAGTTACAGAAATGAAGATTGAAGGAGGGGATCAAACAGGGACTAAGAGCATTTAAGAATTCTATAGTTCGGTTATCATGCAGAAAACATAATCATGAAGAACTAGTAAAAAATAGGGATTTTTTTTATCACTAATCCTATTTAAATTCTCCTATTTAATCATTAAAAACAGAACACATTAAAATTAATGTATGGAAACTTTTGAAAGATAAAGCAATGAAAACAAGAAAATACTATACTTATCTGGTCAGCACAAGAATCCTGAGTTATGATGTCTTTAATCTGAATTCCAGTCTGCTACTTTACTGATTGACTCACACAAACTTCAATATATCTAGTAAAATGACTATAGTAGTCTTGATAAATTTTATTCCACCCAAAATACTTCAGGGAGTGAAGTATTTATACAAATTTTAAACTAAGATATCTTGAAAAATATCAAGTTTGGTTTACAAAATATCTCTAGCTGTTTTACATAAATAGAACTTAATTAAAGGACACTCAAAACTAATGCATCAATTTGGCACTATTTTTTATGGATAGGTTATGACAAAGAGGAGAATTTGAATTTGATCCAACTCTTAGTTGATGATGAGGCATCCAAGTCACTAAATTTTTCATTTCTTTGTGCATTCTGCTCCAGCAATTATGCAAACTTGGGGTCCAATAATTCCTTTGTATTTCTCAATCTGAAATAGATGTATAAAATGTGAAAGAGGTTATTTTATATGAATATGTTATTGATATAAACCTCTTTTACTTTCCTACAATTCCTCTCCAGCTGTGCACAATAGGCTCTGCAAAAAGGTGTAAAACAGAGTTTTACACAGTATGAAAAATAGGCTGTAAAGATGTGCATTTGTCTCTCATTATGAAATGCATGTGAAAACCGTGAGATAGGTTTTTTGAGATGGGTCTCTTAAGAAAAAAAATGTCCTTCAGTTTTGTATTATGTATTTCTTATTGGCCACAATATTCTCTGCAAAATTATGACTTAACAGGAATTTTCTGCAAAAAGTGCTCTCCAATATTGTTTAATATTTCCCAATCCATAATGGCTGTTAGAAAAGTGAGAGGTTTGTGTAGATGGCCCTCTTAAGAAAATAAACCTCCTTCATTTTTTCAAAATTCATCTTGGATTGGCCACAATATGTTCTGCAAAACAATGACTTAAACAAGAAATTTGTGCAAAAAATGTCCCTTCTTGCTCTCTTTTTCATGTTTTGACCTTTTTGTTGTTTTAACTGTTTTACTTTAACTTCAGATAAACTTCATTGTTGGTGAAAGTATTTTCATATCTTTTTACCATTTTACTACCTCTGTATTTAATTTTACTATTTACCTTTGACTACTCTTGTAACTTTGTTTTAACTTTCACTCTGACTTTTACCTGATACACTTCAACTACTGATATTCTTTGACTGTTATTTTTTCAGTGTCATTGTGAATTATTATTTCACTTTTACTATTCACTAAGAAAACTTCATCATTCTAATCTCTCTCTGACTTGATTTTGTTCTTTCTTTGTATGAAAATTTTTTGTTGAATGAATATATTGAGTTAAAATCTGATAATTTGGAGCAAACAATTTTGTCAACTGGTATTGAAACTGTTGGAAAAAATCCATACTTTTATAATAACCTGCAAAAATCAAACAATTTGTTAGTGAAATCCATGTTTGCAAGGAGGTGATTAAAGGCTTTTTTGAAGTACTTGTGGAATGAGATAAGTCTTTGGAGGTTTAAATTTGTTTTTTAGGAATTTTGGGTAGCTACTGCAAGATTAGACTGTTTGCAGGAGTTATTCACTTTAACAGAGATGAAACTGAGAAATTTAGGGAAGGATGGCTTCTTTTGGGATTTTTTTCTCAATTAGGTTTTCTGAATGGGTTTGACTGAAAACAGGGAATATCAAGGTAATTCAGAGGTTTTAGTTGTTGAGATCCTTGAATTTAATCTTTAAACTGTGAAAGTTGAGGAAATTGGCTTTAAAAAGGTTCACAGTTGAAAACAGGGCTTTCTGGGAAAATTGGTCAGGGAGGCTCAGCAATGGTGTCTGTGAATAATTTTTGAAGGTCAAAGGCACAAATGATATGCAAATAATAAAAGCTAATCTTGAAACCTTAAGTTTTATCAACACACATAACATTTATTATAGGTCAAAATTAATGGTGGGAGCGGGTTTTGTATTTGAAGGTGAAACCATTAGTGGTTATCGCATTGCTTCTGGGCGGTAAACGATTTTTTAATTTTGCAATGCGATCCAATAGAAATGAGACACATAGCGTATGGTGGTTTCAAGAAACAACTTTTATCGCAATTTTTTTTTCAAACTTTTCCCGATCACTTTAGAAATGCGATATGGGATCCGCGCCATTGGATTTGGTTGAGTGGAGCGATCGGCTAAGATGCGTCAAGAAGCTGCGGGGAAATAAGGTGGGACCAGGTACTATGATTTGCACTGTTGATTCGGTCAGTGGAGATCGACGGTTTAAATTTGATCCAATAGGAAATGGTGGGGGTGGGGAAGGATTTATCGGGTTTATTTCAGATCGTCGGATGAAAGGGTATTAGGATGATCATAGGGTTAGGAACGAATGCGAGGGGGTGGGAGTTGGGTTGAATATTAACCATTGATATTGATCAGGATGATCATATGGTTGAGGTTAAACCCAATGTTGAGGAGAGGTTTTAACAAGGTTTAAACCAAGGTTTCAACTGTTTGTACAAAATGTGAAATTTCATACAATGGGAAAGAGGGGTAAGGTCAAACTTTAACCTCAGGTAAAGCTTGTGTAGGAGGGAAGGTGAATGTATTGTGTGGAGGTTTTGGTTTAAAAGGCAATACAAAAAGCATCGGTAAAGGCTTTTTATTTTTCATTTGATACACCACATTCCGATAACTTTCCTTTGTATTTTATTATATAGTTATTTCAAACCAATTAGGTTAAATAGCTATAGGGGAAAGGGGAAATATTTTTATGGGTAGTTTTGTTTCAAAGGGGTAACTTCAGGATGTTTTTCAACATGTGCTTAATATCTTTGACACAAAAGTATATATTAAATGGGTTTTTGGGATATTAGATCAAAGGGAACTATATTAATAGGACTAGGATAATTGATAGGGAGTTGATAAAATATGTTAGGTGTTAACATGAAAAGAGAAAAGTGAATACTCGAAACAATTATAACCAAGAAAAGTGAAGATCAAAGAAAAACTTGCATTTATGATAATCTCATCACATCAAATTAGGATAAAATGTCATTTTGAGGGTTTTATACTTCATAAGATGTAGGAAGTTAATCAAATGGGGATTAGAGCATCATTAAGTAAAAATGAGGCTTACTTATGATTTTTCATGGTAAATGAATGTGTGAATGGAAAATGATGTGATTTGTGGGATTAATACAGACATTTGACATTTTCAACTAATCAACCATAGAGCCTTGGGTCTGGTCCCAACAGAAGTCAAGGAAATGCCTTGAGCCTTTTTGAATGATAGTTGAAAATTATAAATGGCTATGGGGAAGGGAAGTTAGTTATTTGCAGTCCTGGTGAATGATATTTACAATAATGCTTCTCACCTTCTTCTACCTACCCAATTTAACTGTTAACATTTTTTCTTCCATTTTGATTAGGTGCATTTGAGCTAGCAACCTTTACACCATTTAGTCTTTCTGAAAGAAATAAAACTATATAATTCTACACTTATCTCATCCATGAATCCAGATTAAATTGTTGGATTCACTTATTCTCTACCTAACTACTGAATTGTCATGATTAAATTGTATGACAATTCTTTATTCTCTATCTACAAGTGAAATTGAAATATTACAAGTTAATATTAAACTGTTTAACTCATCATAGATTATGGCATTTATTGACACTCTTCCATAACCAACTGTAAAAGGTAAAATTAGTGGCATTTAGACTTGCACACTTGCATGTTTTATTCATTTTTTTTCTTTTGGGGTCTATTATTTTTTCTAAGTCCTTTGATTTTTCTTTAGGACTTTTTACCCTCTTTTTTATTTTTATTTTTTATTTTTTATTTCTTACAAAATAGGAGAATACAACTTGCAGAAGGAAAAGTATGTACATATTTACAAGACTATAATCAGTCAAGTCAAAATTATGAATCCTATATTTATAGGTTGCTAACATCAACTTCACTTGGGGATGGCATTTCCTGGTGAAATTTCAATAACTTTGAGATCAATAGCCTTCATCTTTGACCTTTGATGATCTTAGTAAGTGTCTTCTATCTTCTGTAAACTGAAATCTGATCTGAAACTAAAAAAAAACAACGTACTGCAATTCTCAAACCAAAATGATTAGATCTTAAATATCTTTAGAACCTTCTCCTTGGCTTTAAATATTAATGAAGAACTGGCTAAAAATTAAAAACTAAAAAAAATTGCTCAAAATTCTGAGCTTATTGGCACTCATCTACCTACTCTAATCTACTAAAAATATTATTGAATCAGGTAATACAAAAATGCCAATGAAGCCAATCAAGTAGTTGTAAAAATAAATAGATAACTTGATTGCTTGTGATTAAAATTGGAATTATATTATGATAATGTGCCTCTATAATAAATGATATGATGTGTAAAGGCCACTTTTGATGTATTTTATCCTTATAGAGAAAACATGTTTACAGATTTGGGCTAAAAAGGTTCTCCATATAATTTGATATAGGATCAATAAAAGCATGATGTATGTTATTTACTTCTAGGCCTTCAATGACTAATTGTTCAGTTGAATTATGAATATTAGACCATGAAACTATTTCTTCAGTCTTGTGTTTAGAAGAATAATCATCTTCAATATGCAAGTCAAAAGTTATTACAATTTCTTCTTGCAATTTGGAGAAGGAATATTTTCAAAGAAACTTTTAGGATTTCGGAAATTGTATGATTGAATTTGGGAATGCAAAAGTTTGATTTCAGTTTCATAATTTTCAGAAATTATATCAAGAAGCCATTTTTTAACTTGAGGAGAAAATTTTCTTGATTTAAAAATAAGAAAAAGAACTTTTAGAAAATCCTCATCAAATTGAAAATCTAATATCACATCCTTCAAACTAGCTAGTGTTTGTTCTGTGAAATTATCTTGAATTGGGAGAACATAATTATCGTCATACTAATCATACTTAGGAAAATCTTCAGAAGAAGGAATGTCATCAATTATAAGCATTCGATCAGAATATTTCTCTTCCAACAATCCTAATATATCTTGATTAGATTGGTGGTATTCTATTTTAAAGTCATTATTTTGCTCAATAAGAGTGCTATCAAGAAATGGGCCCTTTTGGGAAGGCAGAATAACATGAGCATCAAATTTTTCTTCTGTCTCTTCATGGATAGAAACTTTAGTACATTCATCAACATTAGAAGAAGTAGAAACAATTTCTTCATTATGTAAATATTTTGAGGATGGTTGCATGTTTAGAAGAAAATTGATTTCTTCTTCAGTGAGGGGGGGTGGGAATCTCTGAATTCTTAGATTGAAATGACAATTGTTTTTTCTCTTATCTAAAACTTGATCATGAGGTTGAATATTTTCTTTAAGACCATTCAAAACATTAAATGAAACATCATTTGTTAATATAGAGGGGTTTTGTGGATCTTGATTCATATCCTAATCTATTTCATCTTTGTTTAACTCCTCTTGATTATTATGACATTTAACATGAGAATGAAAATTCTAGACTTCTTCTAATAAATCTTTAGGAAACCAATTTCCAAAATATTCATCAATATTTTTAAGGTAATGTATAATATCTTTAGCTTGATCACAACAATTTTCAGCTAATGATAAAGATGGAAAACCTTCTTTGTAATGCTCATAAAATACCTTATGAAAATATTTTAGAGAAAACAAACTTCCAGGTTTGAGAGCTTCGAACCATTCCCTTGCTTTTCCTTCTAAGGTTGCCATGAATATCTTCATGAGGCAATCCTCATGCCAATCACCCTTCAATATTGATGAGTGTATATGAAATTTAATGAGATGTAACAAAGGATCATCAATATTCTCATCTTCAAATATGGGCAGATTAGTACCCCAATTTACCTTTGGCAGTTTGTGTGGAAATCCAGGTATGTGATCTCTGCTCATGGGAGAATATCTTCATTTTATTCTTGGATCATCTTGAAAATCAGCCATAATGAAAGGCCATTGTATCTGTACAACCAAGTTAAAATACATATTGAAAAACTTTCTTAAAGAGAAAGAACCTAATTTCTTTGATTAAGATCCAAGTTGAAAGCCTGATCTTTCCATATTGTTCTTCCAGGTTCATTCCTCCAGTGAAGTCTTGATTGTGAAATTGGTGTGTAGTCGCCAGGTGGATGATTTTAACCTTTGTGTGTTTGATCATTTTCCACCATCATAGATTAGATATGAACCTGTAAAATATTTCTGAAGAAAAGGTTAGTTTCTCCAGTAGAGTTCTCATTATATTACCCATAACCTTTAAACTTAATCTTAAAGTAGAAAGGATATGTTTTAAAAATCTTCCTCTAAGATTAAAATTAAAACTGGAGAGTGGTTAGTTCCCTAGTATGGTCACCAATATGTTATCACCCTAGTAATTCTCAGGTTGTAGGATGAGGATTTTTTAGTTAAGAAAACCAAGGGTAACCAAGAACCTCTTTTAGAATTCAGGATCTAGCCTTCCTGAGTTCCGGAGAGGGATCTCTCCTAAAGGTTTAGCTTTGTTTTATAATTGGATTTTAGGCTAGCTATGAGTGGAAAATGGGACTTGTTTTGAAATTGTGGTGGGAATAAAAGGTGCTTCAAGGTAAACCACAGAGGGATCTACCAGACCATTGGGTTATGGAGTCAACTTTCTAGGCAAACAGAGCTAGGAAATAAGACTTAAAGAGCAAATATACTAAGGGAAGGGTAGATGACCTTCAAAGGGTTTTGAATAGTCTTTTTTGATGGAATGGGTGAAATCTGAACAAAAGGGAAATTAAGAATACTTAAGTTATAGAAATGAATATTGAAGGAGGGGATCAAACAGGGACTAAGAGCATTTAAGAATTCTATAGTCCGGTTATCAAGCAGAAAACATAATCATCAACAACTAGTAAAAAACAGGGAGTTTTTTATCACTAACATTTTTTAAATTCTCCTAATTAATCATTAAAGATAAAACACATTAAAATGAATGTATGGAAACTTTTGAAAAATAAAACAATGAAAACAGGAAAATACTAGACTTATCTGGTCAGCACAAGAATCCTGAGTTATGATGTCTTTAATCTCAATTCTAGTCTGTTGCTTTACTGATTAACTCACACGAAATTCAATATATCCAGAAAAATTACTATAGTAGTCTTGATAAATTTTATTCCACCCAAAATACTTCAAGGAGTGAAGTATTTATACAAATTCTAAACTAAAATATCTTGAAAAATATCAAGATTGGTTTACAAAATATCTCTAACTATTTTACATAAATAGAACTTAATTAAAGGAAACTCAAAACTAATGCATCTATTTGGCACTATTTTTTATGGATAGGTGATGAAAAAGAGGAGAATTCGAATTTGATCCAACTCTTAGTTGATGATGAAGCATCCAAGTCACTAACTGTTTCCTTTCTTTGTGCATTCTGCTCCAACAATTCCGCAAACTTAGGGTCCAATGATACCTTTTTATTTCTTAATCCGAAATATATATGTCAAAAGTGAAAGAGGTTATTGTATATTAACATGTTGGTGAGATAAACCTCTTTTGTTTTCCTAAAATTCCTCTCCAGATGTGCACAACAGGCTCTGCACAAATATGTGTAAAACAGAGTTTTAAAGAGTATGAAAAATAGGCTGTAAAGATGTGCATTTATCTCTCATTCTGAAATGAATGTACAAAACATGAAATAGGTTTTTTTAGATGGGTCTCTTAGGAACACAAGCCTCCTTCAATATTGTATTATGTATTTCTGATTGGCCATAATATTCTCTGTAAAATTATGACTTAATAGGAATTTTATGCAAAAATTGCTCTCCAATATTGTTTAATATTTCTCAATCCATAATGGCTGTTAGAAAAGTGAGAGAGGTTTGTGTAGATGGCCCTCTTAGGAACATAAACCTCCTTCATTTTTTCAAAATGAATCTTGTATTGGTCACAATATGTTCTGCAAAACAATGACTTAAACAAGAAATTTGTGCAAAAAATGTCCCTTCTTGCTCTCTTTTTCATCTTTTCACCTTTTTGTTCTTTCAACTGTTTTACTTTCACTTTAGATAAACTTCATTGTTGGTGAAAGTATTTTCATCTCTTTTTTACCATTTTATTGCCTCTGTATTTACTTTTACTATTTACCTTTGACTGCTCTTGTAACTTTGTTTTAACTTTCACTCTGACTTTTACCTGATACACTTTAACCACTGATACTCTTTGACTATTATGTTTTTAGTGTCATTGTGAATTATGATTTCACTTTTACTATTCACTATGAAAACTTCATCATTCTGGTCTCTCTCTGACTTGATTTTGTTCTTTCTTTGTATGCAAACTGTTTGTTGAATGAAGATATTGAGTTAAAATCTGAGAATTTGGAGCAAACAATTTTGCCAACTAGTATTGAAATTGTTGGCCCAAATCCATATTCTGATAATAACCTGCAAAAATCAAACAATTTTTTGATTAAATCCAGATCTACAGGGAGGTGAATGGAGAATTTTTTGAAAGACTTGTGGAATGAGATCAGTATTTGGAGGTTTAACTCTGTTTTTCAGGCATTTTGGGTAGCTACTACAAGATTAGACTGTTTTCTGGAGTTATTCACTTTAACAGAGATGAAAATAAAAAATTTAGGCTAAGGATGGCTTCTTCTGGGATTTTTTGCTCAATTAGGTTTTCTGAATGGGTTTGATTGAAAATAGGGAATATCAAGGTAATTCAGAGGTTTTATTTGTTCAAATCCTTGAATTTAATCTTTAAACTGTGAAAATTGAGGAAATTGGCTTTAAAATGGTTCACAGCAAAAAACAAGGATTTATGGGAAAATTGGTCAGGGAGGCTCAGAAATGGTGTCTGTGAGTAGTTTCTAAAGGTTGAAGGCGCAAATGATATGCAAATAATAAAAAATAAGTTTGAAACCTTAAGTTTTATCAACACACATAACATTTATTACAGGTCGAAATTAATGGCGCGAGCAGGTTTTGTATTTGAAGGCGAAACCATTAGTGGTTATCACATTGCTTCTGGGCGATAAACGGTTTTTTACTTTTGCAATGTGATCCAGTAGAAATGAGACATGTAGCATATGGTGGTTTCGAGAAAAAACTTTTATCGCAAAATGTTTTTCAAACTTTGCCCGATCACTTTAGAAATGCGATATGGGATCCACGTCGTCGAATTTGGTTGAGTGGAGTAAACGACTAAGATGCGTCGAGAAGATGTGGGAAAATAAGGTGGGACCAGGTACTATGATCTGCACCGTTGATTTGGTCAGTGGAGATCAACGGTTTAAATTTGATCCAATAGGAAATGGTGGGGGCGGCGAAGGATTTATCGGGTTTATTTCGGATCGTCAGATGAAGGGGGATTAGGATGATCGGAGGGTCAGGAACAAATGCGGGGGGGTCAGACTTGGCTTCAATATTAACCATTGATTTTGGTCGAGATGATCGGATGGTTGAGGTTAAAATAGATGGTTAGGAGAGGTTTTAACAAGGTTTAAACCAAGGTTTCAACTGTTTGTACAAAATTTGAAATTTCATACAATGGGAAAGAGGGGTAAGGTCAAAATTTAGCCTCGGGTAAAGCTTGTGTGGGAGGGAAGGTGAATGTATTATGCGGAGGTTTTGGTTTAAAAGGCAATACATAAAACATCGGTAAAGGCTTTTTATTTTTCATTTGATACATCACATTCCGATAAATTTCCTTTGTATTTTATTATATAGTTATTTCAAACCAATTAGGTTAAATAACTATAGGGGAAAGGGGAAATATTTTTATGGGTAGTTTTGTGTCAAAGGGGTAACTTTGGGATGTTTTTCAGCATGTGCTTAACACTTTGACACAAAAGTATATATTAAATGGGTTTTTGGGATATTAGATAAAAGGGAACTATATTAATAAGACTAGGATAATTGATAGGGAGTTAATAAGACTAGGATAATTGATAGGGAAATGTGAATACTCAAAAAAATTATAACCAAGAAAAGAGAAGATCAAAGAAAAACTTGCATTTATGATAGTCTCATCACTTCAACTTAGGATAAAATGTCAGTTTGATGGTTTTATACTTCATAAGATGTAGGAAGTTAATCAAATGGGGATTAGAGCATCATTAAGTAAAAAATGAGTCTTACTTATGATTTTTCCTGGTAAATGAATGCATGAATGGAAAATGATATGATTTGTGGAATTAATACAGACATTTGACATTTTCAACTAATCAGCCATAGAGCCTTGGGTCTGGTCCCAACAGAAGTCAAGGAAATTCCTTGAGCCTTTCTAACTGATAGTTTAGAATGATAAATGGCTATACATAAGGGAATTAGTTATTTGCAGTCCTCGTGAATGATATTTACAATAATGCTTCTCACCTTCCTCTACCTACCCAGTTTAACTGCTAACATTTTTTCTTCCATTTTGATTAGGTGCATTTGAGCTAGCAACCTTTACAACATTTAGTCTTTCTGAAAGCAATAAAACTATCTAATTCTACACTTATTTCATCCATGAATCTAGATTAAACTATTGGATTCACTTATTCTCTACCGAACTACTGAATTGTCATGATTAAACTTTATGACTATTCTTTATTCTCTATCTACAACAAGTGAAATTGAGATATGGAAAGTTAAGATTAAACTATTTAACTCATCATAGATTATTGCATTTATTGACACTCTACCATAATCAACTGTAAAAAGTAAAAGTAGTGGCATTTAGACTTGCACACTTTCATGTTTTATTCATTTTTTTCTTTTGGGGTCTATTATTTTTTCTAAGTCCTTTGATTGTTCTTTTAGGACTTTTTACCCTCTTTTTGTTTTTTTTTTTTTTTTTTACAAAATATGGGAATACAACTTGCAGAAGGAAAAGTATGTACATATTTACAAGACTATCATCAGTCAAGTAAAAATTATGAATCCTATATTTATAGGTTGCTAACAGACCCTTTCACCTAGTGCAACATGGGGGGTGATTGGTAAGATTGCACAATGATTTTTTGATTATATGATTTTTTTTTGGGGGGATTTTCAAATGATAAGAAAAATGAAAAATATATTTATTAGGACAATTTGACTTACAAATTTATGTATCATGTTGCAGAAATTGGACCAATGATACCTGAGGGCTTCCCGAGGCACAATAACAACGGAAGAGAAGCTGAGGATGTCGTAGAAGACCCAGGGAAGACACTCGATGCTATATAGATAAACTTGGAGAGATTGACTCGCCAAGTTCTTATGGCTACTATAGAGGATCTCCTAGAGGACATACAAAGATGTGTGGTTGGAGTACCACACGATTGGGTGCAGTTGTTCCGCCATGTGGCGACAAACATAGTGTTCTTCTGTAATGCCCACCAAAGGCAGGGCCCACAGGGATAGATTTTTATTGATTAGATGACTGTAATAATTGTTTATGATGAACATGATCAGGCATAAGCCCTAATTATGTTGGACATGATTGTTTGATTTTTGAACATAACTCTAATATATATTTATAGATATAGTGATTTATATGATGTGATCGTACCATATATACAATGATGATTAATGTTTTTGATATTTAATGTATTGAATGATTAATATGCCAATAAATTGCTTGATTAGCTAATGAATCTACAAATGAATTTTCTGAATAAGGAATGTGAATGAATGTAACATAATGAAATGAACATTGCAAAAAGCGCACTCTCAGAAATAATTGATGTAAAAATGGGTCTCTGACAAGATAGGTGTTATTTAATTTTGAAACCACAAGTTGCGAATCCAAGTATACTACTAACGAATCAACACCAAGAGATATTTCCTCCGAAAGTAGGTTGACAACGACAGTGTACTCTGCCACATTATTCGAAGCAGGACCAATGCATACACCCCTTGAAACTAGCAACTGACTGGATGGATACGAAATTACTCAAGCCATGGAAGCAATATTCCCGGTATTTTGACTAGGACCATCGACAAACCCAAAATGACTCATCTCATCCAAAAATACCAACCAGAGTAAATAAAAAACATCAGAGTCACATCAAAAATTGATAGATGGACATGCATAAAAGAATACAATATATACAAACAAAGAAAATGCTAGGAAAAATCCTAAGCATAATACTTTGTGAAAATGTGAAGTTGGGAAACACTTTTTGCCCTTTTTTGACGTTGAAAATTGTAATTTTCTATGTTTTTCAACTTCAAATCCACTAAAAAAATATTTTTATTGCAAATTATGCTTTGACATAAAAAAAAGAATTGTATAGAATTGTCTTACCTCCATACCGATATTTAAAAAAAAAAAAAATATTGACATATATAGGGGTAAATTTGTTGTTTACTAACTGCATATACTTGAAATTTTCAGGCAAACATAAATAGTGACTTTATTATCCTTAAATTTTTTAAGGGAAGCTTATTCATTTTTTGGAAAAAAACCATAGCATCATAATCTGCATATATTGCACTAGTGCACAGACTATTTTTTGGTAATTTTCGGATCAAATCACTATTTTTTATTATTTTTTGAAATGGACGAAGACAAAAAAAACAGTGATGTTTCAGTACATTTTATTATCCTTTGATTTTCTTTTCAATGTGATCGTCAATAAGAAAAATGAGAGTACCCTTTTGAAGTAGACAGGGAGAGGAAGTGCACTATGATTTTTTTTGAATTTTTTGGTGTCCTCATTTGAAAGTTATTGAATTTTCATTCAGTGCAATTTTTCGAACAACGAAATTCCATAGTGACATAGTTTAGTAAAAAATTAATAAAAAATTGAATTTTTTAATGAAACTCCATAAATCTCACATCATCAAAAACTAG
The DNA here is from genome assembly GCA_034641835.2 of Pinus albicaulis. NCBI lineage: Eukaryota > Viridiplantae > Streptophyta > Pinopsida > Pinales > Pinaceae > Pinus > Pinus albicaulis. The sequence continues at coordinate 1,062,703,543 of CM076574.1, read as the reverse complement.
ATTTAGAGACGAATCTAATGGTACTTGGTCCGACATATAAAATTTTGTTTTTTTAGGTGTTTTGTCCCTCCAAAGTTGCAGGTTTCTCAAAACTGCAGAGTTTTCTGAGTTTTTCGTTGACCAGAAACTCTCGGCCGAGATAATTTCTTGGACGAGAAATTTTTAAAACTCTCGACCGAGAAATTTAAACCAATTTAACCCGCCTAAAGTTACTTTAAGCGCGCGGGAAAACTCTCGGCCGAAAGTTTAAAAAACTCTCGGCCGAGATTTTGCGGCCGAGAGTTTGCGCAATAAAACTCTTGGCCGAGAGTTAGAAAAACTCTCGGCCGAGAGTTTTGAATGTTAAAGACTCTCGGACGAGAGTTTTTCTAACTCTCGGCCGAGAATCTTTGCCGAGAGTTTTGTGACCACAACTCTTGGCCGAGAGTTTTCAAAACTCTCATTCGAGAGAATTTTAACTTATGTTAAACCCGACCGAAATATTTAAAATCTCTCGGACGAGAGTTTTGAAAACTCTCGGCCGAGAAATTTGGTTGACTTTTTTTCTCGGCCGAGAAATTAAAAATTTCTCCCGAATTCTAACCATCCGCCAAAAAGTGTTTCCCAACTTCGCGATTATAGGTTTGAATAGAACCATTTCTGGGCTCCGCCACCTCGTTTCTGTCGAATCAACCAAGGCATAAGCTCCCTTATTCAGGATCATTTTAACAGTGAAAGGGCCATACCACATGGATTTGAATTTTCCTGCCCCCAAGGCATCCTTGTCTTGGGAATAAACCAAAACAAGGTCACCTTAAAAAAAAAACCTAGGTTTGACCTCCTTATCATACTGAAACTTCAGTCGTTTCTTATGAGCCTCGTTCATCGTAGCTGCATCTCGACATTGCTCATTGAGATGTTCTAGATAAAAAAGGCGTTCTTCAAGACTTGAAGTGTCAGGAAGAAGATCAACTGCTAGCTTAAGGGAAGGAATCTCCCACTCAACAGGAAATATTTATTCCACCCCATAAACCAGTTGGGAAGGAGTGAAACCGATTGCAGTCTTAACATACATATAGTATGCCCAAAGTGTAGGATATAACATGACATTCCAATTGGACCTGGCTTTATCAATTGTCCATTGAAGGATAACATTAAAGGACTTGTTTATGGCTTCAACCTTACCATTGGCCTCAGGATAATATGGAGATGAATGCTCCTACTGAAAACCCAATATAAGAGCCAATTCAGCCATCAGGGTGTTCTAAAAATTACTGCCATGGTCAGTGACAATCTCTTTGGAAATACCAAAGTGAGAAATGACTTACTTGAAAAAAAATGAGGCTTCTATTGCACCATCATTCGCAAAAGTAGAAATAGCCTCGGTGCACTTTGTAAAGTAGTCTAGTGCTACAATAATGTACTTATGACCCTTTTCAGAAGGTGGGTTAGAAGTAGTAAAATAAATACTACACTTTGTAAATGGACCGACAGTCACAAAAATAAAGAGTGGAGCTAGATGAGCGTACATATTCTGAGTATAGATTTGACAAGGATGAAATTTTTTGACCACTTCAATAAACTATTTGAAAATAGAGGGCCAAACATATCCTACAGAATTTTTTTTTTGGGCTATAGCAAACCCAGATAAATGACCACCACAAGCTCCACTATGGAAATTATTCAGCACAACCTCAACTTCTTCGAGATTAAAACAACTTATAAGTATCGAGTCAACCCCACGATGATATAGATTGTCACCGATAATAAGATAATTTTTTTCTAAGTGACGCAACTTTCAATGTTCATATTTCAAAAAATATAAGGGAAACTTCGAAGTCTGGATATAAACAATGAGATCTCCACACCAAGGATCCTGTGAAGAAATGAGGAAAAGATGTTTATCGGGGAATGACGCTTCATAAACAATCTCATCTCCACAAGGAAAATCAAAGATCAACTCCGTAAATACCAAATATTTCTTCGATTTGGCAGAAAAAAATTTGAGATCAAACACTTGCAAAATGGAAATCTATCGATTGTATTTGCCCCCAATCATTCACTTATTGAGAAAAAATTGAAATGGATTAACTGCTGCCAAAAAATAAGTTTTGCGAAGAAGAATATAATGTCTGAGTCACTGGACATAATGGAAATCTGCCAAAGATAATTTCTCAATGGGGAATACCGTAGTTTAGTACCCACCAAGCTTCGACTAAGGTTGTAAATAAGATGGTCACAAAGAGAAACAGTCTCTTGAACTAGAACCATATCGATAGTAGATTCTACTGCATCGAGATACAAAAGGAAGTCTTTTCTATAATCAGGTGGCCTCAATAATGGAGCAGAGGTCAATTCCTTTTTCAAGGCATCAAACGAGTGTTGAGAAAAGTCATCCAAAAAAAATGGAACTCCTTTCTTTAACACCCTCATAAATGATTTCATCACCTCAGCATAATTAACGATAAATCTCCTTAAGAAATTGGTTTTTCCTTGTATACTTTGAAGCTGACGAATAGAAGATAGGGGAGGCAACTAAAGTATTGCTTCAACCTTGAAGGGATCTACCCTAATCCCTTCAGTAGACATGATGAATCCCAACAACTGACCGGATGTGACAGAGAAAACACGCTTATTAGGTTTCGACTGAATTCTATAATGATGACATCGTTCAGAAACTTGTCGAATATGAGAAGGATGATCAATTATCTTTCGAGAACGAGAAACTAAATCATCCAAATATGCTTCGATAATAGGCTTGATGTCGGGAAAATCATAGGACATGGCCTGATGGAAATTAGCTCCACCATTTTTAAGGCCAAAAGGCATCTTTTTGTATGCAAATGTACCTAAGGGGAAAATAAAAGCAGTATTGTGTTGATCTTCAGGATGGATGGTAATCTGATTGTATCATGAGAAACCATCCATGAAGGAGAAAATATCTTTCGTCGCACACTCATCAAAAATATAATCAATAAACGGCGTGGGGTGATTATCCTTTGGACATGCCTTATTAAAATACTTGAAATCAATGCAAACACAGATTATTCCTTACTTCTTGTCCACCATAACTGGATTCGAAACTCACTTAGTCAATGGAACGGGGTATATGAAACTTGCCTTAATCAACTTCTTAACCTTGGCCTTGATAGCTTATGCATTCCTACAGTTAACGAGATGAATCTTCTACCATATAGGCTTAGGATTGTTGTAAGTCTTGATCTTATGCTAGACAATAGATTGATCAATTCTAGGAATTTTCTCATAGGACCAAGCGAACACATCCTGAAATTCTGTAAAGAGATCGGTATAAGTCTTATTCTCTTCAGGGGAACATTGAGCTCCAATTGAGACATTCTCAATAACGTTGGGATATATGGAGATGTTCATTGGGGTAGTCTCAGAAATGACAACCATTTTCCCTTCAGCAAAAACCTGTGTTGGAGCTAAATGGTTCAATACCAGGTGAACAGGACCATAAGACAGAGGGCTAGACAGTCTTGATTTAACTTCTCGCAAGTCTAGTAGAAAATAGGACTAATGATGCAAATCATCCCATGGTATTTCCATTCTAGTCATTGCTTCAAGGATACCCTCTTCAGGTGGAAGAGCAATATCAAGGCAAACCTGAGCAAAAGATGAAATAAGAGTCCAAGCCAAAGCCACATCTTCGTCCAACTCCTCTGGTGAAGGAGAAACTGGAACAGAATCTGTAGTGTCAACAATAGATTGATAGGAAATCTTTGCTGTAGACATAGGAAATTCCATTCCACCTACTTAACCTTCCTCTAATGTGGAGGTAGGAGAAGGCAAGGTCCAAGGATCCAAAAAATATTGAGTTTGTAAGAACTCTCTTCGAGTAGGAACCTTGGAGGATGAGATAACATTAATATGAACCGAAGGAGGTGGAATTTCAAAAGGACCCATCAACAAGGTATACATTCCAACCCCCAAATTCTCCATAGGTTTCTTGGTATCATTCACCAAGGGTACAGTAGAGTCAGCAGATGGATTTGGTTCTACAGGAGAATAGTCCATCTGATCAATAGTAACAATCCTCCCTTCATGGGGAAAACACAAGATGAGAAATAATGATGAAGCAATATCATCCATATCATAAATCCAATTTCGCCCCAGTAGAATATTGTAGTCTAAATTTGCATCAACTATCTTAACCTAAATATTGACAACTTTACCCCCAAAAAAGATGGGAAAAGCTATAACAATTCCATGTGGCCTATGAGAATGACCATCAAATGCAGTGAGAAAAGTAGGTGAAGGCACCGCTAAAGGGGATCCAATGGCTTTCCAACATGAGATGGAGATGACACATGTGAAGCAGCCTCATTGACCACTATTCAAAAAATATTGATCTTCTGATATGTAGACTTAAAATTAAAATACATGTGATTAGGAAGTCTCTTATTAATATTCGACATGTCAAATGTGATCATAAGATATTTTTTTGGATCAAAAACTCCGATCGCAGTGAGAAATGAACTCCTTTGTGCTGGGCATGACTGGAGTACCTCTAATGCAGACATGGCACAACGACTTTGAGCCAGATCTTCTATAATGGAGTAGCTATGGGCAGCATTAGCATTAAGATTAATCATCATGCGCTTAGTAGACCCTTTTGGCATCTGAGGTATGGGCTCAATTGCAAGCATATCTATATGGAGTGGCTCAGAATTACTAGGAGCACCCTTAGCTTTCAAAGAGTCAGCTTCACCATAATAATGATATCTCATATTGATATCAACGTGAGCACTCATCATATATATATTTGAGGAATTTTCCCATTCCTGGTTACCCCTAGTGGGAGCTCTAGTATTGGAATTCCTACCAGCAAGCAGCTGTTGCCCTTAGGGAAAAGGATTTTTTATTATATCCTGGGAACTAGAGGACCACTGCTAAGCTAACAAGCACTGAGCATCCTAAATTTTTGGGCAGAGAAGAGTAATATGGTCTCCACTGCATAAACTGCATGGAAACTTAGCTTTCTTCTTACTATCTCTCTTACCCTCTCCAACATTATTGTTGGATCTATTCGCATTACTCGTCCCATCCTTATCCTTCTTCTTATTATTTTGTCCCTTCTTCTTCCCATCAAATTGTTGATTTCCTTTGGGGTTAGAATCTTGAACAACATTAATAGTTAAGGGATAGGAAGGGGTCGACACTGATGGCATAGACTGGCCAGAAGGAGAAGATTGCAAATACAATTTCCACAATTGATTCAATAGGCTAGCCATGCCACTATCAATAGTACCGACAAGCCCGTTAGCATGAGGACCTGGCTTCATTTTTTTTAAATCCACTTTGGAATTAGGAGCATCTGGAAAAATCTTATTTAGGACCCTAGGCTGAGAATAGATCAGTTCTAACTATTGATCCCTAAGGATATCTTTTTCCTTAGATAATACCCCAAAAAGGGATACATCCTTCGATGTTTATGGTTATAAGGATTTCAAAAACCACTAGAGAAGGAATTAATTAGGAATCTGGGCTTTGATGAGCCTCTTCCTTCTCCTCCATTCCTGGATATGATCAGAAATGTGTGTTTCCTTATATTGCTGGAAATTGGCCAGGATATAGTCCCAATATCATAACGAATAGGAAACTAGAAATGGTTCAAAAACATAGTAGCAAACTCACAAAATGTGGAAAATCTCCCTCGAGTCAGCTCAATGTACCATTTTGCAGCATTTCCAGTTAGGGTGCATTAAAGTAGCCTCAACCTAATCGAATCATCGATAATGGAGTTCGATAAAAACCATTAATGGAAAGTTGTAACATGGTCAGCTGGATCCTCACCAGTCTTCCCTTCAAATTTTGAAATATATGAGGGAAGTTTAGTAGGGATCGGAGGCCAACCCCAGCTATATCGAATTGGATCATTAGTAAATTTTGACAAATCTGGAAAATTCGAAGTTGTCAGGAAATGTAAGCGTGGAGGAGCTTGAGAATTCCATTCCCCAAAGGAATTATTCCCAACATTTTGAAAAGAATACCTTGGATTTTTGAGGCACTGGGTTGCAAAATATTGTTCATAAAAAAGGCAGAGCCATAAGAGAAACCTTGCATAATAGAATCATTTGGAGAAGGACCCCTCCCATCATAGGATTTCCATAAAAAAGGATATTTCCCCTAATAGAAGTGTTAAATGAAGATGAAACCCCTTGGTAATGGTTCCAAGAATTGGAGAATGGAGAGAAACCATGAGAAGCACCCATGGAAGGGAAAGGTACATTCTCTTGCTGACCAGAGAAAAACCGATTCCCATCTCCCAAAGCTGTAAAAGTAGGGTTCCAAGCTTGAAAATCATTGGAGCTTTGACATCTGAGGAAAGGATTAAAACCTTGAGTTTGAGAGGTAAAAGTCAAAGATCCTAAGGAAGGGTTCGAATGAGGAATGTTACCACTTTTGAAGGAGCAACCCTAAAAATAAGTTGACCGACTAGCCACAGAAGGCATAGGTGTGGAGACATTAGAAGCAGAGGTGAGGGAAAAAAAAGGAATTGCACTAGATGGCTTTCTAAAAGAAAAGGGACCATAATGGGAAGGAAATGTTTGGAGGCCCCCACTCGTAGATGGAATAGAGGTAGAGAAAAACATAAAATCATTGGGAGTTATAGTCGAAATAGAAATAATACCCCCACTTTCAACCGGAAGAGGAGTATGCACACTCAGAGTGCTCATAGTTGAAGTTGTTTTCCCAGCCGTGGCCATTGAAAGAAAGAGAGAAATATGGGGGCTAGTTGGTCTATGAGATGCAAGCCCAACGTACAAAAGAATGTCTAGAAAACTAGAAGGAAGAAGAGAGGAAGGAGTACTTGGAGATTCAAGAACCTCTTCTACTTCAACTTCTTCTACTGAAAAAAGGACTTGAGAGATGAGTGGAGTATTCCTCTCTATATTACCACTAGTACTAGGACCACCCACAGAAACAACAACCTCGGTCAGAGGATCACTCTCCGATGCATTTGCAACTACTAAATGAGAATCATCAGCAAAATTTCTCCTACACCTTCTTGAATAAGGCTTGACACTCGCAGGAGAAAGCCCATTAAGCCTCCTCGATCGACGAACTGATTGGTCAGCCACTTTTAATAATTACGATATTTTTTAATCAAACTCAATAAATTATGAAGTTATGGAAGTCTAGGAGAAAAGAGCACACTTTATCAAAAGTCCCTAAGATACGAAAATCAAGTAGCCTCCAGGTATTTCTGCTCCAAGTGATTAGGACCGGACATGAAATACAAAAAAGCGAATAAAACTACCTTCCAAAAATAGTCTGGGGTAATTACGCCATAGGCTTACTAGAGAGGGTAACATAAACAGTTACACTGACCTCCTAACAAAAGACTTTTTCTATGAAAGTTCCCAAGATTTGCAAGGGCACCCTCCAGAAATACTAATGATAGTGATACAATGTCTACGTCAGGTACCATAGGTATTCCCCTTCGTAGTCCCATGTGTGATACTTAGGAAAGGAAAATAAGGGCACCAGTTCGTATTGACATTCGAGTGGAGGAGTCTTTGTTCAAGATTCAAAAAATAGGATAGCAGGTATCTCTCTTCTATGCATTCACTATCCCTCGTGCTTAACTCTCTGGAGGTAGATCATTCCTAGTCCACTTAACAAAGTTGGATTTCACTCATTAATCAAATTCTACATTTGATAGTTTTGAGTGGCCTTGGAGAGTTAACTCTCCACTCACCTATTCCAAGGTCCTATGACCTAGACTAGTTGGTGTATATTTAATCACAATGCAAAAAATTCTAGTTCATTTTAGTCAATCGCTTTACCTTAATGGTTGTTTAAGTCAAGGGTAGATGGAGAATGCAACTTATGATTTTTTTTACATAAAAGAGAAATCAATAGAAAATCTACTACATGAATATGAAATTTTTTCATTCGATGAAAGAGATTTCTACTTGGGTTCTACGAAGCATATAAAAAAAAAAAAAACTTCTTTTTTATTTTCAATATCACTCTTCACACACTTCAAAAACTATGAAAAGGACTAGAATGCTTAATGGTGCAACTAATGCAAAAACTACCAATGATGAATGAAAATCCTATGACTACTCACAAAGGGAAGCAAATGATTTTTTTAGTAATATTGGTCTGATCACTTTGACAGAAAAATGGATACAATCATAAACAAGAACTTCTTTGTAGAAAACAATGCCAAAATAACTTGATATAAAAGAGAGAAGCCCAAACAAGGACTCCTCTCGGAAGTAAGAAAATAGACCAAAATGAGAAACTAGCAAATTTCTCTAAAAAGGATGAAAACTGTGAAAAGAAAACCAAAGAAAAAGCAATGGAAAACAAAAATGTTTTTTCACTTTTCACTTTTTTAAGGAAACAAGAAAATTTCATCAAGACAAGCACAAAACCACCAAATGTCTCAAATCAAGAAATTGAGCCAACAAGCAACTTCTAATTCCACAAGCCAACTATGCCACTTTCATAGCAGGACTCAAATAAATGAAAAAAAGTAATCAACTCAAGAAACTGATTCAAAATAGTAGCATAAACTTCCAGCAAACAAAAAATTCACGAAACTGACAAAAATCAACTTCAAGATTCACTAGAAAGCTAATTTCAATAAACAACAAAAACCAAGAAAGTCAAGAAGGAAAAAACCAAAAAGTGAAGCAATGAACAAGGAAATCATGAGAAAACTAACAAAGGATCACTGTTCTAAAATATCAGAACAACCAAGAACTTCTGAAAGAGTTCTTGGTGCTACATCAACAACTACAACTTCACCAAAAAGGTAAAACCCTAGATTGACTAGGATTTCATACAAAAATGAGAGAAACTGATACACATCAAGGAAAAACACTATCTAGACACCTAAAACGTTCTACAAGAATGACCAACAACAAGGAGGAAAGACTTACACGATCTCAAAATTCAAATTTTAAAATTTTACTGGGCATACACAGTTCCACTATGGGAAACACGCATGTATACGTGCTTGTATCTAAGGAAGCTTGCATATACACAGGTTACTTTGGACAAAATCAGAGGTATACATGACTATGTACAAAAAAAAGTAGCATATAGAAATTGTACTAAAGAAAAAGAAAAAACCCCTACCTGGTTCAAAATATTAGGACTTATGCCTGGATGGGAAAAGAACCTACAGGACCGAAAAAGTGATCAAACTGTCAGGGAACCCAAAATACAGAGTAAAATAACCAAAACTAGGAATTACATGGCTGTAATCCCTAGTGGAGTCCCCAGTTCTTTTGCAAGAAAATATACCCTAAGGTCTGGGTTGAATGACCTAACAGAGCGAAAGGCACACCATCACAAGAAGCACTCAAATTACAAGTCCTAATGCTTGAACTAGAAAAATGAGGACAGGTGACCTTACCAGTGTGTCCTATATCTAGGGTCGATCCCACAGGGTGAAAACCCTCTGCTACTCCTCGTGCTTTAAGACCTGCAAATCAATCAAGACAAAGCGCACAAACTAGTTGCACAACATAAATATCCTAGATGTTAGTATGCTAGGTCATATATTCTCATAAAAATAACATGAAATAAACCATTACAAGATCATTCAACATGTATAAGAGAAATATAACACAAATACATCAAGAACGGGACAAAGCTTCTTTTATTGATAATATGTAAAGAGAAAGTAGATAAATCACCTGAGATCTGCCACAGCTCCAAGCGAAACTGTCCTTTGGATCTGTCCAGCCCTAGCCTCACAAATCTTCTTCCATAAAAGGTGCAAAAAGTATGTCACATAAAGAGGGGATAAACATCACAATGAAACAAGGGTTTCCTGAACCTGGGACGTGTAGGAGGCATAGGGATATATCGAACTTGGTCAGGGCTATAATAGGTTATAGTATCAATAACATTCTCTCTCCTCCCTTAGGCCTTTCCCCTGAGGTGTATTTATACTTCTTAAATTCAGTTTTTTCTACTGGGAAACAGTTTGGATAGGGGCTAGTGTAGGTAGGCTACAGGTAAAACCCATAAACCCCACCCAATTAACATGGATTTATTATTTTTTTAATATTTTAAATTGTATACGTGGGTCAGCTATGCGTGGACCCCCGTCTTCATGCATAAAAGTCTGGGCAGAGTCGTATATGTAATTCAAAAAACTATTTTATAAGAAGTTGAACAAGTCTGAATGCAAACGTCTACCCAAGGATAATGCATAAGTCATCAAGTATATAGAGGTGATAAATGATGCTATAATATTCCCTGAATTGTAAAGGTCCTTTTTTTATTCTTGATTCACTCTATTTGGAAATTTGAATTGCTTCCTTATGCTATTATTTGGTCTTTCTACTTTTGGATTGATTTCTCCTTTCCTTTACTTTCATTCTTACATGTGTCCTTGTTCATTATCCCTCTTAGAGGTTGTTTTTTTTTGCTATTTAGATGAAGTTTCTCTCCTAGCCACTACTTCTATCCATCAATCCCATTTCATTTATTGATGTTGGACTTCTTTATTTCCTCTACATGGTTACCTACTTCTTTTACTTTTTCTCCTTTGATGATTGAATATTCATTTTATTCAAAAGTAGCCTTGATGTAAGGGGATATTTTCTCAACAAGAATATCATTCAAGGACTTTGTTCTCTCCTTACGCTTATGTTCTTGAAAAAACTCGTTATTTTCACTTTTTAGGTCATGTATTAATGAGACTAATTCCGTTTGTAACTTCTCTCACAATAGGATTCTTTCTCATTAAGATTATTCATCATTATTTCATTCAATATGTTGCATCACCATGTTGAACATTAAAATTAGCAATTATTTCACTCAACTCATCATTCTAAAATTCATGTTCTTGAAGCTGCTCCTTCTATTTTTGGTTTACCTCTGCAAGGTCCTTGATCTCTTTTAGAGAAGATACGAGTTTCCTCCTAAAATATATCCTTTTATTCAAAACCTTCTCTTCGCTGCTAGAGGTGCTATAAAATCCACCACAAATATCTAGATTTATATATATGTTAGGGGAATCATCCACAGGTCTGAGAAGCATCCCTTCTTCATCACTCCCAATGATGCTATTATTATCTTCTACATCACAACACTGGTAGTATCTCTATCCTATTTTCTCTTAAATTGTTCTTCCTCTTCTTTATAGGTACCTTTAGTGCTATTGAGACAAATGTAGCTCTATATTCGTAACTGTTAGATGCATGACTATCTCTTTCATCAAATTATTCACATGAACATATAAATAATGACTGGCCTATTTCTTTGCATTTATAACAAATATTTTGCTTACCTTCTGAGAAGCATGGCATGTATTTTTATTCTTCATCACCATATCAAGGGTGATTAGCAACAACTTTAATATGGGAAGAAGAATATTTATCTTCTTTAGTTTCTTTCTAGGACACCTTCTCCCTCCTTTTTCTTCTATTCTTATGTTTATCTCTTCTAGTAGAAACTTATTTAGAATTAGAATCACTACTTGAGTAGAAAGGTTATTCAGACTCCTCTTGAGCTTCATGGCTAACTCCTCCATATAAACATTTTAGTTTTTAAAACATTTCCTTTGCTGTCTCACAATGCCTATTAGGTCCCTATATTACTAGTATAGTCCCTTATTGTTGCTAGTGTAACCCCCTTATTATTATTTTTCTACCCCTATAACCCCAATATTGTTATTATTGTTCCCTTACATTATTATTGTTAGGTCGCCTAGGATTATATTGTGATCCCATGGACTCCTATATATAGAAGGAGGTTTTGGTCATTTGTATCATCTAAGAATTTTTCATTTATGTAATTTAAAGGAGGTTTCCCCCTCGAAGTGACTTATTTCTAAGGCATTGATCTCTCTTTTCTTCTATTTTTGTAGCTGGTTTCATAACATTTGATATCAGAACTTTTGATTTGCTTCTCAAAATAGGTCATCATGGAATTTTAGCTATAAATTTTTTTCCACAAAGGTTCAGAAACTGAATTTCTACTGTGCAAAGCTGAGATCCTGGTTCGCAGTAGTTTCGGAGATGTGATCTATGGACGTTTGGGTTTTTTTAGGCTCTCGAATTTCGAATAAAAAAGGTCATCATGGAATTTGCGCTATAACGTTTTTTCTACGAAGTTTAAGAAGCTGAAATTTTTACAAAGCAGAGCCGAAATCTTGAGGAACTTCCTGTAAAAATTTCAGATCTTGGTTTGCAGTATTTGTGGAGATTTGATCTATGGAAGTTAGGGATTTTTCAGGCTCCTGAATTTCATCTCAAAGAGGTTACCATGGGAAAATCGTCACAATTCTCTCTCTGAGCATTGGATTGGCATTATGTAAAAAGTGGTTGCAAGTATATTGACTTTAGTTTCCTGTGTATTAATTTCAGAGCCGAAGGAGGAAACAGTGACATGTGGCATGTCATACAAGTTCGCTCAATTGAACCGGTCCATAATTAGGTCATTGTTGGAGATTGGGCATAACTTTACCTTCAAGAACGAAATCAGGTCATACCCTTGGCATTAGAAAGAAGATTCAGAGGAATACTATAGGGTCAAATTTCAAATATTGAAGATCCAAAATCACAGAGATAATTCAGTTTCATAATCGACCTCCTCAAAAGCAAGAAAAAGGTGTGTATTTTTTTTTTTGAATTGCATAAGTCTTTTGTGAAAAATCAGTTTGAAGTGATTCTAATGGAATATTGAAGGCAATATTGGTTTATAAAATGCCACCTAAAAATAATTCAACACCCATTAAGCCTTCAGAAGGCTCTACTATGACTCATGAAGAGGATGAAGCACAACATGACATATCAAAATTACAAGAGGAAGTGCACCAAATTTCGCTCTCGCAAAGAGCAACAAAAAATGAAATGGAAGTTTTGAAGAAAGGCGTGGAAGTTAAGATGGATGGTTTGAAGAAGGGCATGGAAGCTAATATGGATGGTTTGATGAAAGCAATGGAAGCTATGATGGATGGCATGGAAGCTGGAATGGAATCTAAGATGGATGAAATGGAAGAAAAAATGAAAGAAAACATGTAAAATATGAAGAATGATATAAAAGCAGACACGTAAGCTTTGACAAAGTTGTTACAAGAAATTTTTCCTAATGGTGAAAAGATAACAGAGGAAACTCATGATGACAACAAAATAAATGTTAATTGTGATTTCATAAACTCTAATGTTGGATGGAAGAGCCACCATATTCCAAAGATGGATATGAGGAAGTTTGATGGAAAGGATCTCGTAACATGGATACTACCGATGGAGAAATATTTTGATCTCGATAATGTGCAAAACACACAAAACATACGCATTGCAACTTTAAATTTAGAAAAAAATACATTTGTATGGTATTGATGAATTTTCTCCTTGACAAAATTGTCACTTGGTCAATTTTTACGAAGGAAATGATAGCACATTATGAGGATACAAAGGGCAACACCTTCTTTAGCCAATTGATAAATCTCAGACAAAAGGGTTCAGTGGGGGAGCATATTGAGAACTTCCAAAAATTGAATATAAGGGTAAATGATATTCCAGAGGAACATAGGATTGATGTCTTCATAGGGACTTTAAAGGATAACATCCAATATGAAGTGCACGTTTTGGAACTTGATTCATTGGACAAGGCATTTAGGTTGGCAAGAAAAATTGAATGCAAAATTATGGCAACAAGGAAGCCTACCACTAACATCTATAAATATGGAAGTGTTGCTACTCCTAGACTTCCACAACCTACAAGGTTGACACCACAACAATTGGAAGAAAAAATAGCAAAAGGGCTTTGCCACAGTTGTCATAAGTGTGCTGAGAAGAAATTATTTTACATAGATTGTGAAGAGGAGGAAGAAAATGAACAAGAAACTTCAAAAGAAGAGGATATACACCAGGAACCAACCCTAGAAGAAGAATAAATGAGTTCGACCATATCGTGCAATGCATTGGCAGGAATTACCACTCCTCAAGCTCTCAATATAGAAGGATATATCAAGAATAAAAAGGTAATAGTGTTGATTGATTAAGGTAGTACTCATAATTTTGTGCATTGTAAGGTAGCCAAGGAATTGAATTGTTTCCTATACCCAACACCAGAATGTCAAGTGATGGTTGCAAATGGAGGAACTATAAATTTCTCTGGAAAATGCCATAATATCAAGCTAACCATGGGGGAATATGTATTGAATATTCCAATGCTTTCCATTCCAGTGGGAGGTGTTGATGTTTTAATAGGAGTACAATGGTTACAATCTTTGGGGATGATAGATTTTAATTTTCAAGAAATTTTCTTGAAATGTTTTTATGAAGGAAAGTAAATCGAATTACGGGGTATTGCAAGGAAGCCAGGAAATATAATAATCTCTAATGTCATAAAGAAATAACAATGAGGTGTAATTGCACAATTATTCTTAGTAGAAGTTCCAACATCAAAATCAGCTATTTCTCCAGATCTCCAAAAGGTCTTGGACAATCATTCCAAGGTGTTTGAAACTCACAAAGGACTCCCACCTATTCGTGATCATGATCATGCTATTCATTTGATTCCAGGAAGTGTTTCTCCAAACATCAGGCCTTGCAGATATCCTTATGTCCAAGAGTGAGAAATTGTACGTATGATTGCAAATATGTTAGAGGTTGGTATAATTCAACCTAGTCAAAGTTATTTATCTACTCCAGTAGTATTGGTGCACAAGAAGGATGGGTCATGGCACATGTGTCTAGATTATAGGGAGCTCAATAAGCTCACTATTAAAGATAAATTTCCCATTCCTGTGATTCATGAATTATTGGATGAATTACATGTGGCAATTTATTTTACCAAGTTGGATATTCGTTCAGGATATCATCAAATTAGAATGAATACTGGAGATATTCCAAAAAAATCATTTCGAACTCATGAGGGTCATTATGAATTTTTTGTCATGCCTTTTGGCCTTACCAATGCACCTTCTACATTTCAAGGGTTGATGAATTCAATTTTCAAACCCTTCCTTAGAAAATTTGTGCTAGAATTTTTTGATGACATACTAATCTATAGCACGTCTTGGAAGGATCATCTTCAACATGTTGAAAGGCTGCTCAAAATATTGGAGGAGAAACAATTATATGCAAAAACATACAAATGTTTCTTTGGAGTACAAGAGCTAGAATATCTAGTTCATATTGTATCTCACGAGGGTGTTAAGGTAGACTCTAACAAAATTAAAGCCATTAAGGAATGGAAAGTCCCCACAACCATAAAGCAGTTGCAAGGATTTCGCGGGTTAACAGGGTATTATCACAATTTTGTTAAGAATTATGGGAGAATAGTACATTTGGGGGAAATTTTGACACTTGGTTCTGACGCTTTTGACCAAATGTCGGAAATTTCCCCAAATTTTTTCAATCCCGCCCGAAACCATCACTATACCGACGTTTAGGGAAAAGTGATGCAATACCAACACTTAGACAAAGTGTCGCAGTTGCGACGTTTGGAGGAAGACGTTGCAATTGTGACACTATGCCCCAAAGTGTCGCTATTGCGACAGCTGCCTCCAAACGTCGCAAGTGCGACACAATGTCTAAGTGTCGCAATTGTGACGTTTGGAGGAATCCGTCGCAATAACAACGCTTTGTCCCCCGTCAGTATAACGACACTTATATGTGCACTACATAAAAATGATTTTACTAAAAACTACATTAACGTCTGATATCACGCATGCATTCGCCCTCCGCTCTTGCAGAACAGCATTTGCCCTTAGCATTTTCCCTCAGTTCTTGCAGAATAGCATTTGCCCTCAGCTCTTGCAGAATAGCATTTTCCCTCAGCTCTTGCAGAACAACATTCGCCCTCAGCATTCACCCTCAGCTCTTGCAGAACAACATTCACCCTCAGATCTTGCAGAACAACATTCGCCCTCAACATTTGCCCTGAGCTCTTGCAGAACAACATTCGCCCTCAGCATTCGCCTTGAGCTCTTGTAGAACAGAATTCACCCTCAGATCTTGCAGAATAGCATTCACCCTCAGCTCTTGCAGAACAACATTCGCCCTCAAGTCTTGCAAAATGGTAACTTCTTACTGTAGGCCCTTCCTCCTATAGTAGGGTTGACTCTATTTGGGTTTTTTTGGTCAATTCCATTGGATTGTGTTAGGCTGTATGGTTCTCTCTAGATGTATTCCAGTGTTCTTTCGGATGATTTTCAAAGAGGATGTGTAAGATGTGTTTGTGCTTGCATGAATTTGACTCCACTAGTTTCATGAAGTTTAAGCTATGGATTTTAGTTCGACAAACTCATCCATCTCAACACCCAGTAACGAATTGCCCTTGGTTTGATCTATATTGAAGGTGAAGTGCAAAGTTGTAGAGAATGGGAGATCGAAAGTCATCAACTTTATCACAAGGGTAGTACTCCATATCTAAATTGATGAGCTTTAGTTCTACAGATTTGGGGATTTTCTGATATTTAGGGATTTTCTAATGACATACCAAAGGTCACATCCATACAACCATATCAAGGTCAATGTTGATATCATTCTCATATAGATATAGGTCACTGATATATAGGGTTAATATCATCATCACTATCCATGGAAACCGAATGGTTACAAAATCTGTGATTGTGGTTGGCTCATTTATAATTATTACCCATTTACAGTAGAGCACAGAAACACTAAATATGGCCCGAGCAGAGCCTTTAACACAGGCAATGGAATTGCAGCTGCTTCATCAATAACCAATAGCTCAACTTGAGAAAACTTTTCATAATCTTGGGGCTGGATATACTGCAGAGCAAACAATTTTAGTTATCATTCGTGCTCCAATATATTAATATACTTTTTACATTGAACTGAAGAAAGGGAAACAAGCAAATTCTAGCCATCATACAATGCTTTGACATAAGATTTTTGAGTGACATACTTGAAAAAAAGAACTCATCCATTGATATTTATAATCATTTGAGTTGTTCAAGTTAAACACAATGTCAAGAATCAAGATTCAATACCCTCTATTATCTTCATCACCCAATACAAGATTTAAATTTTTCCCAAAGAAACGCTTATTAATTTTACAACCATTATTTCTCCCTGCTTTAAAAACCCTACATTTAAATTAAAACAAGCGTTGCATTTCAACTACAAAAATCTATTAGTGTTGAAATGTACATGTGTGCATCACTTGTGTAGGGTATTCCTTTTCCATTGTCACATTATCCAAGAATGTGTGCAGTATAGTTCATATTTTTTGTGATTTAGATTATCTTGAAAAAGGAAAGGTAAATTATTTCCCATGGAAAAAGAAGGTTTTCCCTTTTTACTACTGGAAATGGTACAAAAAAGTTCCATTTCTACTTGAAACTCTTATGAAACAGGAAAAAAATAAAGGCCATGTCCTCAATGGACATCATTTGGCTTCGAAAATGGCCATTGCACTGTGTTGTTTCTTATATTACATCACGATAGTTTCTTAGGTAATTTCTTGTTTCTTGAGATGAAAAACAACCAAATAAATTGTGAAGATCCTTTCAAGAAATAAATGACCATTTCTCAATCATATCTCAACTATTTTTTATTTTATTCAGTGATTTCTTACTTTGAGAGAAATTTGACACTTTTATAAGGAATATAACATAAAAACACAAAATGGGAAGGAATTGATGAGGTAGATGACCTTTAGTTGTTGTCAATTAAGAATTGATAATAGACGATGCATGTTCTGTACTACAAACTAGATTCCTTCCTGGAGTTAGGACACAGAGTATTGAATCAAAGTTGCAGTTTCTAACTTCTTGTAATGGTTCATCAATCTTGAAATTCAGACATTGCATGTCTTCATTGCTTCATGTTTGAATAATTTGCATCATATCGTACAATAGGAAATTTGGAATTATGATTATTATTACTTTATGGATCTGTTAAGTTACTTTTAATTTTGTATGGTTTAGTGTGAAATTATTCTAGTGTGCCCCTAGGCCCAGGTGAAGGAATGCCAAGGACTGAGAACCCTATTTTTTAAATGGTATTATTTCTTATACCCAAAAACCCCTCAACATCACTTCTTATTAGTTCTTAACAATAGTGTTGTAAACAATTTGAGAATTGATATAGCAAAATCTCGCACTTCTCAAGATAAATTCCTAAAGCTAAAGTGTGATACCATGTGTAATTTAATAGCCCCATTGTCACCTCACTAGCCTCTTTCACTTCGGGCTAGCTCTCCTCCAACTCAAGGGGGGTTCTCCCTAGTAGATGTTAGGGATCTAATGGTCCAACCAAACCAATTCAAGATCCCCCTAACTCTCTATGTTTACTACTATCAATCAAAATATTGAACAATAGGGTCACAAATTCATCCTGAAGATAAAATTGCCACGGTATTTTTGGGTAATTTCAAAGGGAAAGTCCCCAAACACTTATAATCAAGGAATTATAACATGATTTCAAACATTAAATATCAACAAAATTGTTTAAAGGATATTGAAAGGAAAAAGGGGATGGAAGATAGAAAGTGCCTTACTTAAATGCTCTAAGGATTTTTCAATAGTTGCTCCAAAAGCTTCACTTCAAGGCCCTTAAAGATCATCTCCAACAATGCTATACCATCATCTTCAACAATTTTGCTCCAAAAATGTCCTCAAGGTCTTCACAACAAGTTTACTACAAGTTTCTCCAACAATATATTCAATAAGGTCTTCATTGTCAACTTGTCTCTTGTTTAGGTGCCTTAATGTGTAATGACATGTTTCCAGGACTGAATTCAATACAAGGCATATTTGAAACTCTAACTCTGTCTTCCGGTGTCTTATTAGAAATTATTTCAGTTTTCATTTTTTTTTTCAAGTTAGATATTGTTTTCAAGTTTTTACATTTATAATTTTATTGCAATGTGGTAGACTGATCAGGGCAGTACAGGAACAACCCCAAGATGGGATGATCGCGGAAAGAGGCCAGCAGAAGAACATGTAAAGTGCTAGCATTGCTCTATCTTCAAGTATTTTAGTTATTTACATAATTGAAATAATATTAATTTTGTTCAAATATGCATACACCTAGCCATGGTACACTTGATGATTCCCTCTTTGAGGAAGAGCTTTCTTCATCCCTATCTCCAGTGCTCTTGTTGCAAAAAAAGGCACGAGATGCAAGGTCGGAATTTAATACTTTGATAGACGCACCTCAAACACCTGAAACAGAAGAGAGGATAAAACAACTTATGATTCAGCTAGAAACATATCAGGTAATAATAAAAATTCAAAAGGATATTTTTGTTGTTCTCCATGAGATGAATTGTGATAGTTTGATTTTTAATTTTTACATTGACTAAACTAACAAAAAGTTCTTTTGTATGTAGCATTTTCTAGCACTTGCTGAACCCGGTGTTGGTGGTAGTGGGACACAAGGGCAAGAGATTACCCAAAAACCCTCTCATACACCTTCTACTCCTTTAGGTGCCAGCTAAGAAACACACCCTGCCCAAGCAGACACCCAGCCAACTGCTGAACGTGTTGGCAGTGATGAGGCTAATATGGCCAACTACATTATTGTTTTTCCTGGAGCTACACGTGTCAGCTCCACAGGGAACATTAATGGCACGTTGTTGGTGAATGATGAAGGTGTCCCTATAAGGCATGTAAAACTCCCAGGTAAATTTTAATATTTTAACTATTTCATGTACTCTATGTAAAACATATTTATCATGATTTTTATTTTTAAATTAATGATAATATCTTTTTTTCTGTGTAGGAAACAATGAGTTCTATAGGTTTTTGGAGAGCCATGTGTTGGTATTTTTTGGCCCAACCATACGCACAGGGTGGAATTCCCAGAATTCCAACCTGAAAAAATAACTTCTAGATTATCTAGAAGCCCTTTTTGGGGTCGGCACATTTGACAAAACAGTGGTGGCTCGGGTAGCTGGAAAATATTTGAAATATACCAGGGACACCTATAGGACGCAATTGCAATTTAACCCTAGATACGAGCATCCTCTCACAGTTACAGAGAGTGAGTGGAGAGCACTCATCCATGACGGAAAAGAGAAAAGGGCAAAGAAAGAAGGAAAAATGCCAACTGGACACGCAAGGTAAATTACAACTTTAATTCAATAGCTTTAATTTTCTCTATGTCTAAAATAAAAGTGTGCTACGTCATATCTGACTTCAATATTTTGATGCTAGGTTTCCTGACACCTCAAAGGCAACCAAAGCTAGGATTGAAAAAAAGGGCCATCACAAGCTAGGCCAGGGCGACTACTTGAAATTAGCCACAAGAATTGTAATTAAGTAGCTAAACATCTTATAGTTAATTGTATCGCCTTCCAACATTTTTGTAATACTATCAAATATGATTAAAAATACACAATCATATTTAATGTAGGGCGATGACTTCGGAACAGAAACTACAGAGGAAGATAAAAATATCGCTTTCCATTTCAGCTATCAAGCCGTAGTTGAACGTCGCAGAAGCTTGGGGCAGGTCCCAAGATCCAGAATGCCTAATAAGGTAAAACATTAACCTTTCAATATTTTTGTTTTCGTCCATAAATTTAATGTCTAAAAACTTTGTTTAAATCAGGGGAGCAACACTACCAACGAGGCAAATAACCCAGTTTTAGAGCCAGATGTAGATGATCCTCACGTGCAACCTGATCATTGTAGTGGGGACTAGGCCGACAATGCTACTATCAGTGAGGGCCATGACAGTAATTAATTTCCACTTATAATTTTTTCTAATTATACCCTTATGGTTGTCCTTATAAAAATTTTTGTTTAAATGACAGAGAATGTTTCCCTTGAGGATCTTACCACCAGAGAGGAAGACAGGGCAATAGTCCCAACGACGACAACTGGTGCACCAGGTAAATAATCTCATTGCAATTTTTTTTATTAATATTACTGAACTAGTTCAATGATATTTAAAAACTGAAAATTAAAATTTAATATTATCTGTTTTTGTAGGCGATTCCCAGTCACTGGATGAGACCAAACATCATGACTACACAACTAGGTCAGCGACGACAACTGGTGCACCAGGTAAATAATCTCATTGCAAATTTTTTTATTAATATTACCGAACTAGTTCAATGATATTTAAAAACTGACAATTAAAATTTAATATTATCTGTTTTTGTAGGCGATGCCCCGTCACTGGATGACACCAGACATTGTGACTACGCAACTAGGTCAATAGTGAGGGTCGAAAGACATGAAATAGGAGTAGAGCACGATCATATTGATGATGTAATTAGGAGCTTTAGAAATAGGAAGAAGAAAAATAAAATTTGATAATGTAAAATACTGTATTATTATAAGACAAACGTTACCATACTTGGAATGTTTTTTGTGTTATATAAAAAACTCATTTATCATACTATTTTTATGTCAAGCATTAATTGCAATGTTTCCTTGTGTACTTTTTGTTGAAATGTTTTTTTATTAGTTATTGAATATTTTTTTTTATGCTCATGAAAGTAAAAAATGAAATATAGATTGGGTATTGGGGAATTGAGAGTGATGTGAGGGGGGTGGGGGGGGAGGGGCCATAAGAGCTTCCACCTTCACGTGGTTGGCCCTATTTAGTAGAGAATAATTTATTGGAGAAATTTAACCTTGGAGAAAACCTCCCTCGATCCAGCGTAGCAACAAAAAAGTCACTGTTGACTTAGTTGCTACTCTTTCAGATCGTGGGAGGCTTGTTCCAAGTTCATGCGACTCCAATAATTTTTTCTTGAAATGAAGAGGAGCTTATTCAGGTATTTTTTGACATTTTCAACATATGTTCTAACATTATCATAAGAATTCATCTCAGAGTAAAAAATACTACATCAATTACTTGTATTTATTGTAGAGATAATGATGAATTTTGATTGACTTGGCAGTGCAAGTACAAATCCTCTTGCATCATGAGCAATACAACTTGTCAACCATGGTCATGTCCAGGATATTTTTTCTTGTGCACTTGACCAGGTTCGTAATGTCACATTATGTAAGTTCCTTTACAGTTCATAATTCAATATTAAGCTTGTTCATGGTTATTATCTAGGTTTTTTGTGTGTGTTTTTTCATCTATTTGATTGTGAGAAACTCTGCATGTTTCTTGTTGTTCACTATGATTTCTCCCATTAACACTCCTAGGATGAATCCAAATTTATTGTTACATAGGTTACTTTAGTGTTACTATGATTTCTCCATTTACGATTTCATAGGTTACATCATGTAAAGTTGTCAATCTCAGGTTGGTGATGAGCTTTAGTTGTCCAGATTTGGGGCTTTTCTGATATTTTCTCCCTCATGTCATTCATACATCACCTAGTTTTTTGAGCATGCCAATTTTCTACCACTTGTACCAATTGGCACATGTCAATATCTGAGTGGTGCCACATTTCACCTATTTTCAGTGAGAGTTTAGGGTTTCTCTAACTAGCTTCAGAAATCTGATTCAGTGCCTACTTGAATATCGTCACATAATACTCATGGTTTGGATTGATGATCATGTTCTGAATGGTTGGTTGATTCATAAGAACAACCCATATAGTCATCTTGAGATATTTTAGAAGTTTTATTGGGTTTCCTTTTTCATCGTTTCTAGTGGGTGGGATGTTGTGGGGTGATCCATCAATACTGGTGCTCTTGTAGTAGGGAATTTTTTTCTGGGGATATAAAGGAGCATTTGATGTCGATATCCCAATGGATGCATTCATATATGGGCACGAGAGGTCAAAAATTTAAATTAAAAATATGCAACCTCTAGCATGGAAACCTGAAGGCCGCGAGAGACACTGGTTAAAGATTGTTTTATGCTGGCCTTAATATAGTCGTGATTTATTTATATTATATTAATGCAAATATATAGTCCGGTCTCATTAAAATGAGGATTGTGGTTGTATTTCTCTTTGGTTGTTTCTCTCTTAATGCTCCAGAAGTTGCCAAAAATTGCGATAGTTTTTTAGTTTGTCTGTTACAACTTAAAAGTGGTTTTTAGCAATGGGAGTCATGTTTTTTAAGGTTCATACTAATATGAAGATATTGTAATTCTATATTCAGGATAAGAGAAGATTGCCTCTGCTTTGGGTAGTATGACAAAAATTGCCACATCTACCTCATTGGGTAACAATGGAAAGGGGAAGAAGTTGGGTGCAATGTTTGATAATTATGGCATACAATTGTCTTCTCTTTCAGTTTTTTGACCCATTTCCTTTAATCGCTCAAGCAGAAGAGGGAATCTAAGATTACACGACATAGAGAAGGTAGTTAATACAAGAGCTATGGAAAATTTGTTGTACTTCAACAAGGATGGCTCAGTGACAAAAAAATTGCAGGTCAGAGAAAAAATTATGTTTAAAGGAAGGTCACCTGCACGTGAAACTTCACTCCAGTGGATCTTTCCTTGTCCACTTATATTCGATTTTAATGTGTTATTTTAATTTTTCATGGAGGGTTGTTTTGGCATATGGTCTAGCATTCAATTGCACACTTACTGAAAGCACTGTCAATTTGTCTTGCAGGCGGTGTAAAAAAACTTGCTGATCTTGTTGGAGTCACCCTTGGGGCGAAGGGAAAAATGTTGTCTTAGAGAGCAAGCATGGTTCTCTGAAAATAGTTAATGATGGTGTGACAATAGCTAAGGAGGTAATTTGTAGATGTGTGCTCTAGTTTTCTTTTTAACGTTGTATTAGTTCCCCCTCTTAAATGTCTTAGATTTGGTAGGCATAATTTGAAAACTCAAAGGTGAAAGGAAACATATTTGTTACCTAGTGGTCTACTTGGCCTATGGACTAGCCACATTAGAGTAATGCATAAAGATTTTCACAACAATAAAAGGAAAGGGTTATGGCTGAGTCAAATTTTATTGTTATTGAAAGTGTAATGAAATGTATCTCAATGCTATGGTTTTGGCCTTTTTATTGGTTGAATTAGAGGACCCGGTTGAAAATATTGGGGCCAAGTTGGTAAGGCAAGCTGCGGCAAAGACAAATGATTTAGCTGGGGATGGAACCACAACATCTGTTGTTCTTGCACATGTTGGAATATTGAAAAATTCCAGAACAATGAATGGAGAATAAATATCCCTTCCTCTAACACAGAGAAAATAAAAATTTCTTTGACAGGAGATAGAGTTTCAATACTTTGAAAACAAACTTCTATTCCCTTCAATAACTCAAAAAAAAATTATTACACTTCTTCCTCACTAAGAGGGATTACAAAATTATGACTGCTACAAAACGTAGTGCATAAAACCAACTCATTGTCTGTTCAAAACAAACATACTCTGTCTCTAAAACACTCTGCTAGGTTTTTCACTTTCGCACTACTGTGCATACACACTTAAAAACTTACAATCAGTCTTTCATTTTTTACACACTGCTGTGTAATAAAAAATTTACGTACTGTCTATAAAAAAACTACCAAGCTTTTTTGTCCTTTTTATTTTTATATGTCGTAACATATAAAACATATTATAATAAACCCTCTTTTTAAAAAAATAAAATTAAAACTAAATTTTATGGCCCACCTTTCATTTCGCATATGATATATATATAACATATGTATATATTAAAGCATACATAAAATTAAACTATCAAAACATTAAAGAACCCTTTTCGTCGGACTTCAAAAGTCTCAATAGATTGAATTTCAAACCAAATTCGCGTTCCAAAATGGGATGCTGACGTCTGCCTAATTTGTAACGCGAATTCTCAATCCAATGTGCCTTATAAAAAATTCAGGTCCAGTTTTTTGGTTTTTAGATTCCCTTCAATTTCATGTGATCCAATATTAATGTTCCATGTGTCCTCCTTTTGAATTTACAAAACTGGGGGGTAAATTTCTGTTTGGTTAATTTCTGGTTGGTGAATTGCGTTAATACTGGTTGTTGTGTTTAAATACAATCATGTACAGAAATATGGCTGCGGCCATCTACAAAAAAAACTTGTAGGAATTTTAAATGCTGAATTAAATTTCTGGATGGCGTGCAAGCAACCTCCAAAAAAAAATGTTGCTGCTGTATCCGTCCTTATGCTGCAGCGGTTGAAGTTAAAATTCAACAACACAAGGTTTAATAAGTGAGGGTGTAAAGGTAAATTTTTGTCGATAGTACTGGATTAAGATCATCTATTCATTTTTGTAGGGTCTTATGGTGTTTGGTTTTTTAGTTTTGGGTTGGGCTTATTGAGTCTAAGATATTTTTTGAGTGAAAAATTGCTATCAGGGATTAAAAAATTTTGGTTCTTTTGTCAAAATTTATGAGCTTGTTAGGAAATACAAAAATGACAATGGTTGTATCCTAAATTTGTGGAAAATAATTTGAAATGAAGCCTTTTTTTTAGGTTGTTGTAACAGGTGCAAACCCCATTCAAATTACTAGGGGCATTGACAAGACAATAAAGGCCCTTGTTTCGGAACTCAAAATTTTGTCAAAGGAGGTAAACGCTTGCCTTTTGAGTAGGTTGGTTTTCCTTTTTGCTAATGGTTTGGTGTATCTAATTGAATTAGTTGCCTAAGGTATTTTTGGTTGCAAACTCTTTTTCATTTTTCATATAGTATTGGCCTTGTGGAATACATTTGATTGTGTGGTCTTATTAGATCTACAACATTTGTAGTTGTTTAGTCTTATGGCTGAGGTGCACTTTTATTATGGAAATAGTTGATGCAATATTTTCATTTAATCCTTACTACAGGGTAGCATGTTGAGAAGTTTCTTATGAAACATTTGGTATTCAAAATGACACTTGATCCTATACAACATCATGCACTTGACTTCAAAATTCATATTCAAAGTGTGCCAGACAATTCTTGCAAAATTTCAAATATTTATGTTGTTTTAAACCATTATCTTTTTCATGTATTGGATGCTGAAAATGAGAAAAAGAATTTGGTATGAAACCAACTGGTGAATAATTTCTAGCAAATAAACCACTTCCAAAACATGATTTAGAAGTAGAACATATGTACTTATGAAGCATAGAAAGATATACTTGATTCATTGTCAATGTTTGCCTAGGGTTATTTTTGGAGAAAATAACTCCTTATTCCTAGAATAGTGATCTGCAATACAAGTAAATTCTAGAGAAGAGAGATCATCGTGTGACATAAAACTATTAACAAAAGTGAACAAGAAATGGTTATTAATTCTGGCATACTAAGTTGTCAGTGATTTTGACTATTTGTCTTTAACATGTAAACATGTTAAATTCAAAACTTACATCATCATGGTTTGGCACCATGAGCTTGAATAATTGTCCACCATGCTCATAATTTCATTGTTGTATTCATATCTATAAACAACGTTTCGAATAATAATAAAAAATTTCTATAAGAAAAATCCAGACCTCCATGTTGCTGCTCCTTGTGGGACAATGTCAAAATTGCATTACACAATCTGGCACATAAGAATATCCTATATCCCGATGGTATGTATCCAAATTCTTATAATAGTGTCTTCAAGACTTATGTTGACATTTCCAATGAGATATTTAAGCAATGAAAGATGGAGCCTTCTTCATTGTTGTATATGTAACAGTCTTTTATTAATATAAAGATTGATGGTTTTGTCTTTCTGAAAATGAAATGTAAAAATAATTTACTGTGGTCAATTGAAAAGTTTTTTTTTTTAAGCTTTTCATTATGGAAGGGAAATATAGATATATGCCCTTCTAATTGAAATTTGGACCTGCCCTTCAAATTTGATCACTGTGTGGGACCTTAACAAACAATAAAACTATTCTGCCACGCGTTATATAAAACATATAACAAAACCTTTGTCAAAACTTCAAACGAACCCTTTAGTCGTGGGTATTTCATCACGAACTGATCATTTTACCATGTACCTTCTTCTAGAGGAATATTCTTCCACTTGATTAGGTACTTCATAATGGTTATATGTCAAAAAGATACATAATGTTTATCTATAAATTTTCGTGGTTCAAGAATCAACTTTCATTCTTCATCTAATTTTGGAAGTTCTATTTACATTGGCATATTTTTTCCCAAAACCTTTTTTAGGCAAGATACATGAAAAACCTTATGAATGCAAGAAGAAGGAAAATATAACTTCTATACCACTTGTGAAATCCTATGAATAATTATTTAGGGCCATAACATTTTTGAGCTAATTCTTTATTCTTCTTTTTCTTGAATGAAGATTTATTATAATGCTATAATCTAAAAAATACCCAATTACCCTCCTCAAATTATCTTTCACTTGAATGTTGTTCCCCTTGTTGTTTTATCATGTTTCATGTCATTTGAAGGTTTTCCATAATAATTTTCAATGTTTTTTTAGTATTTTCCATATGTGACTCTGTTTCCTATACTTTGGACTTATCTTGCAAAAAGTATGAGATACTAAGAGTTGGATATCCATAAAGGGCCTTAAATGGGGAAATTTTAGTAGATGTGTGATAGGTAGTATCATATTACCATTCTTCCTTGATGAACCCACTTCATCCATTAAGATTGCTTTTCTAAAGAGTAACATTGTAGATAACCTTAAAAACATTTGTTAAGTATTTTTGTTTGACCATTTGATTGTGTTTGATATGTAGAACTCATGGAAGCTAGTGTTTCTCGACTCATATTAAATAATTATTTCCAAAAGTTTCTTGTTACTATTACTTTAGGAAAACCATGAAAACTATGAATTTCTTTCATGGAGACTTCTGCCACTTGGCTTGTTGTTTATGTATTTTCAGCTCTACAAAAAAAATCTGCAAAATTTGTCTATATAAATGACCACAAAAATGTAATACTTACCTTTATATTTCAGTAACCCTGTAATAAAGTATATTGATATATCTTCTAGTATTTGAATATGTATGTGGAATGGTTGAAATAACCCTAGAGATTTTACTATCTCTCTTTTATTTATTATGCAAACCTGACCTTCTCTTACAAAATTTTGAATATATTTCTTCATTCATTCCAAAAATATATTTTTTGATCCTTTGAGATGTTTTAAGGAACCATGCGTCCTACCATTAGAGAGACATGGGACTCCCTTAATATTTGTTTATTCAAATATGCTTGCGTGCATAAAAATATTCTACATTTGCACCAAAGCATATCTCTCTTTCACTCCCAATGCTCCATAGAGTTCATCCCATCCTTTATAAATTTTAGTTTTTGTTTAGTACTATTGTCATTTTTCCATTATGGCAAGCTTCTTGTAGTCACCTAGGAATAGAAAATGTAATTGGATATAAATTTGAGGCCTCTTCTATTTTAGAAAGAGCATCATGTACTAAATTTTCCTTACCCTTTTTGCAGATTATCTCAAAATTAAAACTTTGCAATTTTTTCTCCTCATTTTTGTTAATATTCTAATGAAAATCATAGCTTCAAAAAATACTTTATGCTATCCTGGTATATCTTGACTTTAAATTACCTCCCAATGATATACTATCCCCATTTTTTATTGCATGTAATATTGCTTCCATTTATTTTTCATACGTAGATTTCACCAAATATTTTGTTTGAATTCCTTGCTTTTAAAAGCCAATGATATCCCTTATTGTGTTAATGTTACATAAATTCCTTTTCCTAGTGCCTCACACTCTACTATGAATGTTTTACCAAAATTAGGTGCAACCGATGTTGGTGTAGAAGACATGGCATCCATTAAAAGAGAGAATGCCAAAGTAGCCTCATAATTCCATATAAATTATATTTTCTTCAAGAGATATGTGAGTGGACTTGAAATGCATGCATAATTCTTAACAAATTATCAATAATATCATGTAAGTCTAAAAAATCTTCTAAGAACCTTCATTTTCTTAGGAATAGGTCATTTTGTAATAGCTTGCATCTTTTGAGGCTCTAACTTCACTCCTTCCTTTAAAACAATATGAACCAAATACTTGAATTCTTATTTCCCAAAAGCACATTTGGATATTTTTACATAAAAATGATTGTTATCAATAATTTATATAACTTTTCTACATGTTTAGTGTGGTATTCCCATGATTTATTATAAATATGTGTATTATCAAAGAAAACCAACACAAATTTTATAAGATGGGATCAAACAAAATTGTTCTTAAGTCGAGCCCGCCAGACTTCAAATGGCGATAAACCATAATTCAAACCAAATTTGCGTTCCAAAATAGCTTGCTAACATCGGCCAATTTTGTGACACGAAAACCAATTGAATTCCACCCTAATTGTTTTTGGGTCCGAAGTTGGGCTGGCGTACGAAGGGAGAGTTGTGACGCGGATTTATTATCAAATTCACCCTAATATTTTTCGGGTCCAGATTTCCACTGCACCAGCGGCCCAAACAAAGATCCGCTCCAATCAATTTCTGCCATGTGTCCTCAATCAAATTTTTCCCTGTTCCCGGATGCGGGTGCATTCGATGGAATTTAAGGCGATGGGACATGGATGTGGTGATTTCATATCAATCGCATTAAGTTTTAATGCTGTTCAATTAAGTTCCAAGGTTTTCACATCAAATCGCATTAATTTTTAACACTGTTCAAGATCGGACCTCCACTCCTGTTAGCGATTCCACATGCTCCAATATGATCCGGCCTTCGGCTCTCATTAATGGTCATAGATTAATTATGACGGGTGTTCTTCGATTGCATTGCAGTTGGGTCGATAAAATGGCGTTTCGCTATGGTTTTTCAGACGAGCCGGTTGCTGGGTTAGACTACCTGCTCACTGTGACGAGAAGGAGAAGTGGCTAGCTGAACTACTGCTTATACCTTGGTGCATATCTGCATTTCTCTCGGTCTGGTCTGTGTCTGTCTTCCTCTGTTTCTTGGAATTCTGCTTCTCCGTCTCATCTTGTGCCCACTGCTGAGACTACACCCATGCCTCGCCTGCGTCAAAGGATGCGTTGCCGCAGGGGGAGCACTAGAGGTCAACCATTGCGCACTCCCTCTAGCCCCTCAATCGAGTTGTCTTCCCAATCCAGTGATTATCACGCAGGTTGCTATCCAGATACTAGAAGTGGGCAGGGTTGGGTTCTAGGATCTGGCCACCGTATGGGCTCCCCTGCTCCTCATTTCCTCACCACTTCACCTTCTCCCACGACGCGCACTGCGTTTTTTTCCTTTAATTTCTCTCTGAACCGCCCACGAATCATAGCTTCAGTTACTGTGGTTTTCCATGAGGAGGCCCAAATGGAAGAACAATGCACCCGTCCGGTGGGTCTGAGCTCAGAAAAAGCCGGCCAACATTCGGGCCTTCAAGAGGGGAGAGGTGGCATGAATGTGGAGATAGCACCTAGAAATCCTGGACCTTCCGAAGGATGGTGCCGAATCGTCGAGGAACCACCGGACGAGTAGTTTGGTTAATTTATTTTTCTTGCTTTGTGGCCCACTTAATTGGGCTGATTTTAGATTATATTACTGTCTTGGACCTCTATAATATTTTTGAATTCTATAAATGTTCAAGACTAGTTTCCCCATATGAGGGAAGTCTTCTTTTTTGATTTTTTGATGACAAATTTGCCATGAGTCTAGGAAATGTTTTTGACTTTGGTGTAATTTTATTCCCACTGTTAATAGATTAACTTTACCTAGAAAAAAAAATGTTGCCCTGTTTCTATTTTAAACCTGTTTTTTGAAATACAGAGCCATGTTTATATGATTTTTTATAGTCGAAGCGCTACGGGGTGGTTTATTATATTAATATTTCACGGTGGAATTATGTTCATAACAATTGGAAAAAAAAAATGTTGCCCTGTTTCTATTTTAAACCTTTTTTTTGAAATACAGAGTCATGTTTATATGGTCTACGTATTATACTCTTTCTCTGTATATCTACAAGAACCTTTTTGCTATGAACAGGGTGGATGCTGTAGCGGGCTACTAATGGAAACAAGCGAGCCAGAACATACAATCGACCCTGGGTTTATACATATTTTTTCTCTATAATGGATGCTTTTTGTGTGAGGCGTATATCAATAGTACATGTCTCTGCACATTTCATGTATCCGTTTTATGATACTATTTTATGTGTTGACAAGTTATCACTCTGCCTTCAAAACTAGCGATGCTGGTTTATTGATATGGTCTAATGGTATTTTTATATTTTGGACATATCACACTCCTCACATGATTAGCGTTTTTCTCTGTTCAAGGATTTTGGGTACTTTAATTTGTATTTGGAACAATGGACGTCGGTGCTCTATCTGTTGCTTTACTATTCTACATACTGCTATTTCACTTTCTTATAGATGCCTCGGGCATATTTGGATGCTTTCTCAGATTGTCGATAATCTCCATGTGGACCGTTACTGGGTTTTATATCATGTCCCTGTATGTGACATGGGTTATTTTTCTATCATTGTCTGGGGTGGGACTTCCACTTTTCTGGATGGATATTTGGGTTCCAATATTTAGATGTGAAAATGTAATGACTTCATGGACTGTTTTACTTCATATAATATATTCAAAACAACATTTTTTCTCTTGTGAAAAAAAAATGATTAATGCTTATCACTCTGCCTTCAAAACTAGCGATGCTGATTTATTGATATGGTCTGATGGTCTTTTTATATTTTGGACATATCACACTCCTCACATGATTAGCTTTTTTCTCTGTTCAAGGATTTTCGGTACTTTAATTTGTATTTGGAAAAATGGACATCGGTACTCTATCCGTTGCTTTACTATTCTACATACTACTATTTCACTTTATTATAGATACCTCGGGCATATTTGGATGCTTTCTCACATTGTCGATAATCTCCATGTGGACCGTTACTGGGTTTTATATCATGTCCTTGTATGTGACATGGGGTATTTTTCTATCATTTTCTGGGGTAGGACTTCCACTTTTCTGGATGGATGTTTGGGTTCCAATCTTCAGATGTGAAAATGTAATGAATTCAAGGACTGTTTTACTTCATATAATATATTCAAAACAACGTTTTTTCTCTTGTGAAAAAAAAATGATTGTTTATAGTCAAAGTGCTGCAGGGTGGTTTATTATATTAATATTTCACGGTCGAATTATGTTCATAACAATTGGAAAAAAAAAATGTTGCTCTGTTTGTATTTTAAACCTGTTTTTTGAAATACAGAGCCATGTTTATATGATTGTTTATCGTCGAAGCGCTGCAGGGTGTTTTATTATATTAATATCTCACGGTCATTGGAACGCCCACAATTCATAACAAATATTGGAGATTTACTGTCCTGTTTTAAAGTTTCATTTTTTTTTTAAATTGAACCCGTCGTCGGTATACCGATGCCTTGTAAGCGTCGGAATTGTAACAGCTTAAAAAAGTCGGAAGAGCGACAGTATCAAAACATCGGACGAGGGACATTCAAAACGTCGGACCACATTTCGTCGGAATTGAGACAATTTACAAACGACGGAAGAGCGACGTTCAAAACATTGGAGCACATTTTGTCGGAATTGTGATAGTTTACAAACGTCGTAAGAGCAACGTCCAAAAATTCGGACCACATTGCGTTGGAATTGTGACATTTTACAAACATCGGAAGAGCGACGTTCAAAACGTCAGACCACATTTCGTCGGAATTGCGAAAATTTACAAATGTCGAAAGAGCGACGTTCAAAACGTCAGACCACATTTCGTCGGAAGTGCGACAGTTTACAAACATCGGAAGCGTGACGGTTTGGGAAACGTTGGAAGAGCGACGCTTGTTTCGAAGTGACGGAAAAAGTGTCGATAGTGCGACACTTTGTAAGTGCGTCGGAATTGCGACGGGATGGAAAACCACGTTTTTCCCGTCCTCGAACTGTCGCTCCTGCGACGAATACGTGTCGGAATAGCAATGAAGTTGCCGTTGGAAATTGCACCAAATTTTCTAGTGATACTAGCACCTCTAATGACTTTATTGAAGAAAGATGCATTTTCATGGAATCCTGAAGAAACTAAGGCCTTTGAACATCTTAAAGAATCAATGTGGCTAACACCGGTCTTAGGTACGCTAGACTTCACAAGAATATTTATTGTGCAATGTGATGCCTCAGGAAACGGAATTGGTGTTGTTTTAATGCAAGAAAGAAGACCCATTACTTTTGAAAGTCGTCCAATCAAAGGAAAGTATTTACAGAAAGCTATTTATGAGAAGGAAATGTTGTCAATACTACATGCAATAAATAAATGGCGACCTTACCTAATGGGAAGACACTTCAAGGTAAAAAATGGCCATGATAGTCTTAAACATGTTTTGGAATAAATATTGTCCTCAGAAGAGAAGCAAAAATGGGTCGCAAAGATGTCGGGTTATGAATTTAAAATAATATACAAAAAAGGGAAGCTAAATTTTGTTATAGATGCACTCTCAATAAAGGATGAAGAGGTGGAAGAATTGCTTTGTGCCATTTCTATTATTAAACTAGATTGGATAACTGAAGCAAGGATAAAAGGGATAAGGAAGAAGAAATGTGGACACTCATTCAAAGGTTGTAGCAAGATCCTAGTACATTTGATACATTTAGTTGAAAATTTATTCCTTATGGTACAAATATCGCTTATATATTTGCAAGATTTCCCAACTTAAACCAAATATTATTTTGGAATTGTACACTTCTCCTTTAGGAGGATGCTCAGGATTTTTTAAGACTTACCATAGGGTAAAGAAATAATTTATTTGGGATGGCCTTATATCTAATATTGAAAAGTTTGTGGAGGAGTGTTTGGTTTGCCAGCAAAATAAAGTTGAGACAATTAAGACCCTAGGTCTTCTACAACCTTTATCCATTCCAAGTCAATGTTGGGAGGAGATTTCAATGGATTTTATCAAAGGTTTACCTATGTTCGAAGGAAAGAGTGTCATCATTGTGTTATTTGATATACTTCCCAAGTATGCACACTTTTGTGCATTATCTCATCCATTTAAAGAAAGTATAGTTGCTACTGCATTTATGGAAACAATTCAAAATCTACATGGAAACCCAAAGATTATTGTAAGTGACAGAGATCCCATTTTTACTAGAAAGTTTTGGACGGAATTATTTTCTTGTTTGGGTACTCAACTAGCTCATAGATCATCTTATCATCCTCAATCCAATGGTCAAACAGAGATAGTGAATAAATGTTTGGAAGGATATCTTTGTTGTTTTGTATTTGATAAGAAAACACAATGGGTCAAGTGGTTACCTCTCGCTGAATGATGGTATAACACTTCTTTCCATACTGCAGAAAAAATGACCCCATTTATGGCACTTTATGGATATCATCCACCGTACATCACATATTATTTAAGAGAAAATTCTAAGGTTCAAGTAGTGGAATATCACATCGAGCATCAACAAGAAGTTCTCCAACTCTTAAAGGATAACCTAAATTTGGCACAAAATCGAATGAAACAACATGAGGATCAACATTGTAGTGAGAGAATTTTTTATGTAGGAGACTGGGTATTTTTATGGCTACAACCATACAAGAAAATGTCCCTTACGCAAGCTAATAAGGATAATAAATTATCACCAAAGTACTATGGTCCTTACAAGGTGTTGTAAAATATTGGTACTATGGCATACAAATTGGAGCTTACTGCTTCTTCGCGAGTGCATCCGGTTTTCCATGATTCATGCTTAAAGAATATTATAGGGGAAAATATTCAAGTTCAAACAATATTTCCAGAACTTGATGAGGAAGGAAAAATAATATTAGAACCTAAAGCAGTCACAGAAACAAGAACTTGACAGCTACGAAATCGATCAATTTTAGAGTATCTCATCAAGTGAAAGAACTTATGAGCTGAAGATTATACATGGGAGGATCAAAATTTTATACGGAAGCATCTAGAGCTACTCAAGCGTTGAGGACAACTGAAGGAGAGGGGCATTTTAGGTCCCTATATTACTAGTATAGTCCCTTATTGTTACTAGTGTAACCCCCTTATTGTTATTGTTGTACCCCTATAACCCAATATTGTTATTATTGTGCCCTTACATTATTATTGTTAGGTCGGCTAGGATTATATTGTGCTGCCATGGACTCCCATATATAGAAGGAGGTTTTTTTCATTTCTATCATCCAAGAATCATTCATTTGTGTAATGTAAAGGAGGTTTCCCCCTCTAACTAGCTTATTTCTAAGGCATTCATCTCTATTTTCTTCTATTTTTGGAGTTGGTTTCATAACAATGTATCACTTTTTGAGCATCTGAATCTAATTTACCTTGCATGATAATCCTCTTTGCCTTTAGATTGAACTCATTTTCCCCTCCATATTCTATATATAACCAAACATATAAATTAATTTCCACTAAATGGGCTCCCATTCTAATATTCCAGAGCACATAGTTTTCTCCATTCAAGAATGTTACTCCTTTTGGTGTTAGAAAAACTTGATTGACCATGTTTTATTTTCATATAGCTTTAGGTGGTTAATTTGTTCTAAAGGAACTTGGAACTCACTATAATTGTTTCAAACACTATTTAATGCAAGGGGGTGAGGTGGTTGAATCAATATTAAGACTAATTTTAATTCCATGCCAATTTATATTTTCATTCAAACTTGGCATTTATTCATGTCAGAAAAAATCACCATAGCATGTGCAAAAATATAATAGGACACATGAACACATCACAATACCATGTGTAGCATACACATATGACAGATAGGATTTTAACATGGAAACAAAAAGGGGGAAAACCACTAATATTTTTTATGATGTAAATGTGATCTTATATTATATTACATCAAATTGTTTTTGATCCAACACTCACGAGAAGCATGGAAATTCCCTTCATTGAAAACACCTGATCAACTTAACATGAAGTACTAACTTCATGGATTTATGAAATCACCCACTTGTACAAGGAACTAACCTCCATACTCTCCTCAGAAACCGACTATATGGAAGCTCCAACTCCTTGTTCTTTCGGCTCTAAGGTACACTCAATCGAGAAATATTTTATCTCTGTAATGACACCCACTTGGCCTGATTTCAACTCCATATTATTAAATCCTTACTCCTATAAATTAGTGCTCACTTTTTCGAATTTTATTCTATGCATATCACCAATTATTTACCCTTTTTCATCAGTTTTATAACTCTCTCTTCCCCTCAGTATTCTTTTCTTCACTCAACCCACATAATACTCTATCTTCTTCTTTTCCTCACTTTTCATAAACACACATTAAACTCTAAACTTTCATGCATTCAACATATCACTTTGAGCCCCTAGATATTCCACGGGAACTATCGACCTTTTTTTGTAGTGCATGCTCACTAAGATCTCTCTAAAGAGTTCAAATACTTCCATACTCACCCAATTTCACTTATAAAATCTATGATTTTGTTCTCTTGTAACACCAATAACGATGCAAGTCCTGCTATCATTCACACATTTTCCAAGAATGTACTCTAGCATGGCTTCCCATTTTGATGTTCCATCTTGTTCTCAATTACTATAGCTCGGTTAATGAATAGAAAAGGCTTTAGGGTGTTTTCCTAAGGTAATAATTAAATCCTAGTCTAACCTACACACTCAAGGAGCACCACTTATAAATTCTTCATGTTTAATCTATCTGACTTACCATTCTTATATTTGATCTATTGTACAAACTTTGTGCTCAAGGATGGCTCATTAATACCATAGATAGAGATCCATTCTTCTACTAAGCGTGGTCCATGTGGCTTTAATTCACCATTATTGTCAACATCTAATGTCTGAAACTCTGTCAACATCATTATTTCTAGCAATGTCTCTAGTCTACACTATATTTAGTGTAATCACCAAAATGTAGTGCATAGTGATAATATGGTTTGTTGATCCATTCATATCATTTTAACCATGACCATAGAGCAGTGCCATGTTTAGCATAATTGCCAAATATAATGTATTTTGATAGATTCACTTCCGAATCATTCAAATATTTATGCATCCACCCACAGTGCTTTAAGTTATGCCATTGGCACTTAAGACCTTTTATATATGCACATAATGCATTTAACCATATAACTCGACAACCCTTTTGAACTCCCCACAATTTTTTTTTTTTAATGTAATAAAGTTGAAGGCCTAGGGTATCATAACACATAAAAACATCACAAAAGAAACCTCTAGTCATGCCTTTCAAATATGGTCGAGAGGTTTAAGGTCAAGGGTTAGTTCGCTCCACTTATTATGGACCTGTATTTATCTTTTCTCACTCACTAGTCGTGGACGTCAAACTTGGGTAATTTTTTTATTCATCTCCCCGAATATGAAATACATGGGAAAAGTTTGCCAAACTTACACCGTGGCATGAACTTTGAGGTTCATCCATATCCTCAACTTACATTAGGTATGCACCATACCAACATCATCAATGGCTACATGGTGCCACGTGTTACCAAGATCTTACCCACTTGGCTATTTGAAAATGCTAAAAGCATGTCCCACATGTCCTTTTCCTATGATGCCATGTAACATTATATTTTTATGTCATATTCCATCCTAGATACCACATTTAGTTTTTCCCACATAGTTTAGAGGTCGGCGTTCAGTTCTTTGAATTCCTACTAAAATTCTCAGACTAGTTCAATGATCTCTAACTTATCGAAGGGCCCAACTAGGTAGTTGGTTAGACACAGGTATGGGATCGGGGGGTATTTCCACTTTGAACTTTGGTTACATGACCTAACTTCTAACTAGGCCTGAAATTCCTAAGTCCTAACCTTACTCCAAAATCCTCCTATGTCTGAGATAAAATAATTTTGATCAAAACAAAAGAGAGAAGCAGAACATTGATCAATGAAACCCTACCCATTGGCCTTTTGATTTTCATACTTTGAGCAGCCATATCTCCTAACCTAGAAGTTATTTTTTGAACTTCAACATATTGTTGGAAATATATTTTAGAGCTTTATCCAACTATGTCCAAATGCATATAAGTTAGTCTTCTAATATATAAATTCTCTAAAATAATGGTCCATCTAACCAGCATAGTTATAGTATTATATATTTTTTAACTGTCTTGTTCTCTTACAAAAGACTGCAACAACAAAAACATTCCCCATAGCCTAAAAAAACATAAATCTACCATATTTTCCAATTTGACATCAATTCTAGCCTAGTTAACATCAATTATAACACACATGATGCCACCTGTCATCCTAACAAAGCCAATTTTCCAACAATTGGATGTTGTTTCTTTTTTTCCCTGTGGGTGCCTTTTTTCACATTACAGGTCACATGAGTCCAATATAAATCCCCAATGGGATGAATTCATTTACTCTTGAGGTAAATAATTTCAATTGTCATAAATCAAGGGATGAATTCATTTACTCTTGAGGTAAATGAATAAATAATTTCAATTGTCATAAATCAAGGGTTGAAACATTCAAAAATTTTGTGAATAATCTTGAGGTAATGTTTGCATCATATTTGAATTTTGTGGCATTGGAAAAAAAAACATTAATTGAACATATGTTTCCAAGGATATTCTTTGAGATTTTATATCATATTTAGTACGTTATGGTTTATCAAAATAAAATGAATACTTGAAAATATTTTTGGATTCCATATATCTTTTCCATATGTAGTATTTATTCTAATCATAGCTATGATGATTACGATTTGAACATAGAGATAGTCCTTGTTATTGTAATTGTTTTTCCTAATTTACCATGAATACAATGGTAACACGATGATGATCCATAAAAAATTCATTGAAAACACCTAATGTACGACAACTTTTATTATTTTCATTATCAAAGCTTTGTAGTTTCAATTTATTATAATGTTAAAAACATGTTATATGTTCTAATATTTAAAGTTCAAAAAATGTTGTATGTTCTACTCTTTTAATGTTCGAAACATGTTATATGCTTTAACCTCTTAATGTTTGAAAATTTTTATATGTTCTAATGTTTTATTTTTAATTGATTTAATTTCATTGTGTGGAGTGTGAAGGTGTGAAAGAATATCTCATTGTACTTTTACCTATACACTCCACATAATGAAAGCTTCTTCCATAACTTAGAATGAAATTGATGTATAAATTTGTGGCACTTAAAATCTCTGAGTATGAACTTTCCTGATATATAATATTGATTGGTGTTTTCCTCATCTCCATTTAATCCAAATGCTTAATACAAATTTTAGATGTCTATACCACAGTTAGCATCCTTCACCACAATTTCCCATACTAGTCAATAAAAAATCCAATGAAATCGTGTAATGCGTGACAAATTTTATCATTTTTATTGTTCAATTATATGTTTTAATATTTTATTTTTAACTGAGTTAATTTCATTTTGTGGAGTGAAGAGAAATATTTCATTATAGAATCATATATTTTAATATTTTATTCTTAATTGATTTAATTCCATTGAGTGGAGTGTGCAGGAGTGGAGGAAGATTTCATTGTGCTTCCTCTACACTGCACACAATGAAACCTTCATTTATACCTCTGTACTATGCACAATGAGAGCATTTTACATAGCTCCAAAATTGGAATGATGAAATATTCCTCCACATATTGGAATGAATTTGGGGCAACTCCTATAATGATTAAAAAATATGCATATATTATGATTTAGCTTTCATTGTATTGAATGCAGAGGTGCTAAGTTTATTATGTAATTTGTCTTTGCAAAAATTAAATAGTGATAAAGAAAATAACAATCATTCTATTCAATTGCTCTAAATAAACCATGTTAACTTTACAATTGTATTATAAAAATAATTTTGTAACCAAATTATAAGATAACCTCAATTACCTTATTCAAGTTAATGTGTATTACTCAAATCCTAACATATGACA
Source organism: Pinus albicaulis (assembly GCA_034641835.2). NCBI lineage: Eukaryota > Viridiplantae > Streptophyta > Pinopsida > Pinales > Pinaceae > Pinus > Pinus albicaulis. The sequence goes on along the minus strand of CM076574.1, from coordinate 1,062,663,920 downwards.
TGGAAGGGAAGTCCAGATAGTAAAGGGTTAGGTTCAATGGCGCATGTGCTCATTGATTTGACATATCATAACTGTATGTAGTTTTAAATTAAAGGGCTTATTTAATCTTAAATCATTGATGCTTCAATGGGTGAAGTGCATAGGAGAAAAGGAAGCTTTCATTATCAAATTATATGTTTAAATTTTTATTTTTAATTGAGTTAATTTAATTGTGAAGAGTGCAAAGGAACAGAGAAATATTTCATTATGCTTCCTCAACACTTCGTACAATGAAATTTGCCTCTATACCTCTGCAATATACACAATGAAAGTGTTCTCTACACTTCTGCACTCGGCACATTGAAATATTCATCTACATCTTGGTGTGAATCTGAGGAAATTGTTGTAACTATTGTAACTAATTTAACTTTCATTGAGTGGAGTGCAGAGGTACAAAGGAAGTTTTCACTATGCTATTTCTGCATCTACACACTCCTACACCTCTGTACTCAACACAATGAAAGCTTCTTTGATATCTCATAACAAAATTGATATATTAGTTTTGTGGGACTTAAATTTTCAGGTATGTATTTTATCTTTTCCTACATTTAATCCTGTTCCTTAATATGAATTTTAGATGTTAATAGTATGACAAATCATTAATTAATTTTTAGCACTTGATGCAGATTCCTTTGCTCTATGGTTAGTATCCATTAGTACAAGTTCTCAAACTTTTATTGTTTGATTATCGAATTATATGTTTTAATTTTTTATTTTTAATTGAGTTAATTTCGTTGTGTGGAGTGCAAAGGAAGAAAAATGAAAGCTTATTTTGCACTCCATGCAATGATATATTTCACCATAACTCTGCACTTGACACAATTAAATATACATGCACATATTAGAGTGAATTTAGGGAAATTTTTATAGCGATTTCAAAGTATGCATGTATAAGGGATTAATTTCCATTGTGCAAAGTGAAACGGCATGGAGGAAGATTTAGTTATACAAAGTTTTGAGGTGTGGAGGAATTTTTTATTGTTTGGAGTGTAGAGGAGTAGAGAAAACAATAACAGAAATCGAGCATTCTCAAATAACGACAAAATGTGAACCCCACAGAAAGGGAAGGGAACTATTCTACTATTCTCCTATGACCCTTGTTATTTTTAGTTTTGGCATTGAAAATTATATTATTTAATAACAATTTTTAGCTATTATATATTTAAACTTAATTTTAAATATTTAAATAATAATAATTACAATAATATATTTAATTAATTATATTTTATTTTATATCATAAAAATTTAGGTAATTTATACATGCGCTAGTCTCTAAAACTTATATATATATATATATATATATAATAATTAAAATAATATAATTAATTAATTATATTTTATCTTATATCATAAAAATTTAGATAATTTATACATATATAAATATACAAAACTTATATATATATATATATATATATATATATATATATATATATATATTTATATATATATATATATATATATATATATATATATATATATATATATATATATATATATAGATATAGATATATATAGATATATATAGATATATATTAAAACCAATTTAGTAAAACAAGATTAAATTTACCCAACATAATTAATGATCCAATATAAGTTGATCTTCACTAAATAACACTTCTAACGTAGTGTGAAGTGGTAGAAATTTATTATGATGTGGCATATATTTTAACTATTTGATTTTTTTTCATAGGAAGCCTAATTTAGATACCAATTTTACTCTAATGGAAGAAATGAAGGTAGCTAAATGATTTGAAATATACTTAAGGTGTACAATTCCACAAATCCTTGTGTATGGGATAAAATTTTTCATCCCTATCACAACATAGATCTTTAGAGTTATGCTACATTTACCCATTTTTAGGAATGAATGGGGTTCCAAAATTAGGTGCTAGGGATGTAACATTTCCAATTATGTCATGATAGGAATATTCATTCCATGATAATAATGAGATGGATAAATAATAATATATTTTTGAATCAATCCATAGCATTGAGTAAAAAAATCATGAAATATTGCAAAAATACAATGTTAAGCATAAGAAATGGAAATTTTCACATTATAATTGACAAAATTTTAAGGTAGTTGACAAGGTAAAATGCACTCGCAAAAGGATACATTCATATGGTATGCCAAAAGCTTTAGACCACTCTCTTATGAGACCTACATCATCACCAAGGTTGTGGGTGAGAATCCCCTATAATTAGATATTTCAACCTTACTTGAGTTATACCTTATGCCTAAGTTGGATATACTTTAATTGTAATAACCCTTGTAAAAATTCATGTAAAAAATATATAAGACCACGGTTGATGGGACATTTATTCCAAGTTGAATGGTGGGAAAAACATTCTAGCAAGTGTACATTCATTTTAATGTGGCTAAATGAAATTGGAAAAGGAAAAGGAAAAGGTTTTGGAAAGGCATGAGGCATTTATTGGCATTTATTTATGAAAATAATGGAAATTATGTGAAAAGGAAGGTCAAAGGTCATAGGTTGCATGTGAGGAGGAAAATGAAGGAAAATAATGGAAAAGGAAGAAAATAAAGGCCTCATCAATAAAAAGGCTTCTGAGGATCAATGGGTAAGATTTTGTTTGTTTAACCTTTTATCAATGCATTTTCGGAGCTCTTTCATTATTCTCTCTCGTTCTCTATCATACTCTTGGATACTTAAATTTTTCTCGAAGCACTCTTGGAGAGTGTGGATACTTGGTGATTTAGATCAAGAAGGAAAGGGAAGAATAGGAAATACCAAGAGGACATTAGGATCAACATCTATATAAGGTTATGTGTTATTAAACCAGCTCCAAAAATAGACGAAAAGAGAGATCAATGCCTTAGAATTCAACCACTTCGAGGGGGCAACGTCCTTTACATTACATAAATGAAAAATTCTTGGATGATACGAATAAAAAAACCTCCTTTCTATATATAGGAGTCTGTTAGGTCCCTATATTACTAGTTTAGCCCCTTATTGTTATTATTGTAGCCCCTTTATTGTTATTATTGTAGCCCCCTCTAACCCCAATGTTGTTATTATTGTGCTCTTACATTGTTACTGTTAAGTCGGCTAGGATTACATTGTGGTCCCATGGACTCCTATATATAGAAAGGAGGTTTTTTCATTTGTATCATCCAAGAATTGTTCATTCATGTAATGTATTGGAGGTTTCCCCCTCGAAGTGGCTTATTTCTAAGGTGTTAATATATATTTTCTTCTATTTTTGGAGTTGGTTTCACAACATTTGGTATCAGATCTTTGGATTCTAGGGTTTCGCTACTCCAAACAGGTCATCGTGGCCTTTTCATTGTAACTTTTCTTCTACAAATGTTCAGAAGCTGAAAATTTTAGAGTACGAAGCAAAAATCTTGAAGAACATTTTTGCAAAATTTTAGAGCTTGGTTCCCAACAATTTCGGAGATATGATTTGTGGACGTTAGGTCTTTTTGCAGGCTTCTCAATTTAACCTAAACAAGTCATCGCAGCATTTTCGCTATAGATGTTTTCTAAGAAGGCTCAGAATCTGAAATTTTTATAGTGTGACGCCGAACTCTTGAGGGACATCGTCACAAAAATTTAGATCTTGGTTCGCAATATTTTCGATATATGGTCTGTGTAAGTTAGGACTTTTTCAGGCTCCTGAATTTCATCTCAAAGAAGTGATTGTGGGAAAATATTCATAACTCTCTCTCTGAGCATTTGATTGGAATTATTTAAAAAGTGGACGCAAGCACATGGAATTTGGTTTCCTATCTATCAATTTCAGAGCCAAAGGAGGAATCAGTAACACATGGCAAGTCATACAAGTTCGCTTTACTCAACCAGTCCATAATGAGGTCATCATAGGAGATTGGCCACAACTTTGTCTTCAAGAATCCAAACTAGGTCAGACTTGTGGCATTCGAAAGAGGATTCAGAGGGCTACCTCATTACCAAATTTTAGATATTGAAGATCTGAAATCATATAGATAATTCAGTTTCAATATCGCACTCCTCAAAAGCAAGAAAATGGAGTGTATTTTTTTTCGAATTACATAAGTCTCATTTGAAAAAAATTAGTTGGAATTTTTTCCAAGGGCATATTGAAGAATAGATATCAGTATTGGGTTCTAAAATGGCCCCTAAAAAGAATTCAACACCCATTAAGCCTTCAGAAGGCTCTACTATGACTCATGAAGACAAAGAAACACAACATGAGATATCAAAATTACAAGAGCAAGTGCACCAAATTTCTCTATCGCAAAGAGAAAAAAAAAATATGAAATGAAAGTTTTGAAGAAAGGCATGGAAACTAAGATGGATGGTTTGAAGAAAGGCGTGGAAGCTAATATGAATGGTTTGGAAGCTAAGATGGAAGGCATGGTTGTGGGCATGGAAGCTAAGATGGATGGCATGGATGCTAAGATCAACGAAAAAATGGAAAACACAAAAGTAGACATTGAAGGTTTGGAAAAGTTGATACAAGGAATGTCTCTTAATGGCGAAAAGATAGTAGAGGAAACTCATGATGAGAACAAAATAAATTTTAATCATGATTTCATAAACTCTAATGTTGAATGGAAGAACCACGATATTCCAAACATGGATATGAGAAAATTTGATGGCAAGGATCCCGTAACATGGATACTACAGAGGGAGCAATATTTTGATCTCAATAATGTGAAAAACACATAAAAGGTACGCATTACAACTTTACATTTAGAACAAAATACATTTGTACGGTATCGATGGCTTTGCTCCTGTAAAAAAATTGTCACTTGATCAATTTTTATAGAGGAAATAATAGCACATTATGAGGATACAAAGAGCAGCACCTTCTTTATCCAATTGATAAATCTCAAACAAAAGGGTTTAGTGGGGGAGCACATTGAGGACTTCCAAAAATTGAATATAAGGGTAACCAATATTCCAGAGGAACACAACATTGATCTCTTCATAGGTACTTTAAAGGATAACATCCAACATGAAATTTGTGTTTTGGAACCTAATTCACTGGAGAAGGCATTCAGGTTGGCAAGAAAAATTGAATGTAAAATTATAGCGACAAGGAAGCCTACCACTCACTTCTATAAAGAGGGAGGTGTTGCTACTCCTAGATTTCCACAACCTACAAGGTTTACACCACAACAATTGGAAGAAAAAAGAGAAAAAGGGCTTTGCTATAGTTTTGATATCAAATACACTAAAGGTCATAAGTGTGCTAAGAAAAAATTATTTTACATAGATTGTGAAGAGGAAGAATAAAATGAAGAAGAAGACGATATACACTAGGAACCAACCCTAGAAGAGGAAAAAATGAGTCCGACCATATCATGAAATGCATTGGCAAGAATTAACACTCCTCAAACTCTCAAGATATCAGGACATATCAAGAAGAAAAATCTAATAGCGTTGATTGATTCAGGTAGTACCCATAATTTTATTCATTGTAAGGTAGCCAAGGAATTGAATTGTTTCCTATGCCCAGCACGAGAATGTCAAGTGACGGTTGCAAATGGAGGAACTATAAATTGCTCTAGAAAAATCCATAATATCAAGCTAACCATGGGGGAATATGTAGTGAATAGTCCAATGCTTTTCATTCCTATGGGATCTACTGATGTTTTACTAGGAGTACAATGGTTACAATCTCTAGGGACGGTAGCTTTTAATTTTCAAGAACTTTTCTTGAAATTTTTTCAAAAGGAAAGGAAGTAAAATTATAGGGTATCACAGGGAAGCCGGGAAAGACAATAAGCTCTAATCTCATGACAAATATTCTGAAGAAAGAACAACGAGGTGTAATTGCACAAATTTTCTCATTAGAAGTTCCAACATCAAAATCAGATATTTCTGCAGATCTCCAAAAAGTCTTGGACAATCATTGCAAGGTGTTTGAAACTCCCAAAGGAATCCCACCTATTTGTGATCATTATCATGCTATTCATTTGATTCCAGGAAGTATTCCTCCAAACATCAGGCCTTATAGATATCCTTATGTCCAAAAGAGCGAAATTGAACGTATTATTGCATAAATGTTAGAGGCTGGTATAATTCAACCTAGTCAAAGTTCCTTCTCTGCTCCAGTAGTATTGGTGCACAAGAAAGATGGATCATGGTGCATGTGTCCATATTATAGGGAGCTAAATAAGCTCACCATTAAAGATAAATTTCCCATTCCTGTGATTAATGAATTATTTGATGAACTACATGGAGCAATTTATTTTACCAAGTTGGATCTTCGTTCAGGATATCATCAAATTAGAATGAAGACTGGAGATATTCCGAAAACAACATTTCGAACTCATGAGGGTCATTATGAATTTTTGGTCATGCCTTTTGGCCTTACCAATGCACCACCTACATTTCAAGGGTTGATGGATTCCATTTTCAAACCCTTCCTTAGAAAATTTGTGCTAGTATTTTTTGATGATATACTAATCTATGGCAGGTCTTGGAAGGATCATGTTCAACCTGTTGATAGGGTGCTCAAACTGTTGCAGGAGAAAAAATTATATGAAAAATCATCCAAATGTTTCTTTGGAGTACAAGAGGTGGAATATCTGGGAAATATTGTATCTCAAGAGGGTGTTAAGGTAGACCCTAACAAAATTAAATCCATTAAGGAATGGAAAGTCCCCACAACTATAAAGAAGTTGCGAGGATTTCTCGGTTTAATAGGGTATTATTGCAATTTTGGTAAGAATTATGGTAGAATAGCAACACCTCTAACAACATTATTGAAGAAAGATGCATTTTCATGGACTCTTGAACCAACTAAGGCCTTTGAACATCTTAAAGAGGCAATATTCCTAGCACCGATCTTTGTTATGCCAGACTTCACAAAAACCTTTATTGTGGAATGTGATGCCTTAGGAAATGGAATTGGTTTTGTTTGAATGCAAGAAGGAAGACCCGTTGCTTTTGAAAGTTGACCAATCAAAGGAAAGTATATACAGAAAGCTATTTATGAGAAGGAAATGTTAGCAATACTACATGCACTAAAGAAATGGCGACCTTACCTAATGGGAAGACACTTCAAGGTAAAAAATAATCATGATAGTCTTAAACACTTTTTGGAACAAAGACTATCTTCAGAAGAGCAGCAAAAATGGGTCACAGAGATGTTGGGTTATGACTTTGAAATAATATACAAAAAAGGGAAGCTAAATGTTGTTGTAGACGCACTCTCAAGAAAAAATGAAGAGGTGGAAGCATTGTTTTGTGCCATTTCTATTATCCAACCATATTGGGTAACCGAAGCAAGGGATGAATGGAAGAGGAATAAAGAAGTGTGGAAACTCATTTAAAAGTTGCAGCAAGATCCTAGTACATCTAATACATTTATTTGGAAAAATGATTCCTTATGGTACATAGATCGCTTATATATTTGTAAGAATTCCTAGCTAAAACAAAAGATTCTTTTGGAATTGCACACTTCTCCTTTAGGGGGACACTCAAGATTTTTAAAAACTTACCACAGGGTGAAGAAATAATTTTTTTGGGATGGCCTTAAATCTGATATTCAAAAGTTTGTGGCGGAATGTTTGGTTTGCCAGCAGAATAAAGTTGAGACAATTAAGACTCCGAGACTTCTACAACCTTTATCCATTCCAAGTCAACGTTGGGAGGAGATTTCAATGGATTTTATCACAGGTTTACCTAAGTCCGAAGGAAAGAGTGTCATCATGGTGGTAGTTGATAGACTTACCAAGTATGCACACTTTTGTGCATTATCTCACCCATTTAAAGCAAGTACAATTGCTACTGCATTTATGGAAACAATTCAAAAGCTACATGGAAACTTAAAGGTTATTATGAGCGACAGAAATCCCATTTTTACTGGAAATTTTTGGACGGAGTTATTTTCTTGTTTGGGTACTCAATTAGCTCATAGCTCATCTTATCATCCTTAATCCGATGGTCAAACAAATATAGTGAATAAATGTTTGGAAGGATATCTTCGTTGTTTTGTATCTGATAAACAAACACAATGGGTCAAGTGGTTACCTCTTGCTAAATGGTGGTATAACACTTCCTTCAATACTGTAACAAAAAAGACCCCATTTATGGCACTTTATGGATATCATCCACAATCCATCACATCATATTTAAAAGAAAATTCTAAGGTTAAAGCAGTGGAAGATCACATCGAGCATCAACAAGAAGTTCTCCAACTCTTAAAGGATAACCTAAATTTGGCACAAAATCGAATGAAACAACAAGCAGATCAACATCACAACGAGAGAAGTTTTGATGTAGGAGACTGGATATTTTTACGACTACAACCACACAAAAAAATTTCCCTCAAGCAAGCTAAGAAGGATAATAAATTATCACCAAAGTACTATGGTCCTCATAAGGTGTTGCAAAATATTGGTACTATGGCATACAAATTGGAGCTTCCTACTTCTTCGCGAGTGCATCCAATTTTCCATGTTTCATGCTTAAAGAAGGTTATAGGTGAAAATCTTCCAGTTCAAACAATATTTCCAGAATTTGATGAGGGAGGAAAAATCATATTGGAACCTGAAGCGGTCATGGAAACAAGAACTCGACAGCTACGAAAACGATCAATTTCAGAGTATCTCATCAAGTGGAATAACTTACCCACTGAAGATTCCACATGGGAGGATGAGAATTTTATACAGAAGCACCCAAAGCTATTCAAGCATTGAAGACAACATGTTTCTGAAGGAGAGGGGCATGTTAGGTCCCTATATTACTAGTTTAGCCCCTTATTTTTATTAGTGTAGCCCCCTTATTGTTATTATTGTAGCCCCTTCTAACCCCAATATTGTTATTATTGTGCCCTTACATTGTTATTGTTAGGTTGGCTAGGATTACATTGTGGCCGCACTAGGATTACATTGTGGCCCCATGGACTCCTATATATAGAAAGGAGGTTTTGTTATTTGTATCATCCAATAATTGTTCATTCATGTAATGTATTGGAGGTTTCCCCCTCAAAGTGGCTTATTTCTAAGGTGTTGATATAATCTTTAGTGGGTAAGTTCTTCCACTTGATGACATACTCTGAAATTAATCGATTTCATAGCTATCGAGTTATTATTTCCGTAAATCCTTCAGGTTCCCATATGATTTTCCCTTCCTCATCAAGTTTTTTAAATATTGTTTGAACATAAATTTTGTCACCTATAACCTTGTTTAAGCATGAAACATGGAAAACTAGACACACTCAAGAAGAAGTAGGAAGCTCCAATTTGTATGCCATATGACCAATATTTTGCAACACCTTCTAAGGACTATAATACTTTGGCGATAATTTATTATCCTTCTCAGCTTTCTTGAGAGACAATTTTTTGTATGGTTGTAGCCATAAAAATACCCAGTATCCTACATCGAAACTTCTCTTGCTACGATGTTGATCTTCCTGTTGTTTCATTCGATTTTGTGCCAAATTTAAGTTATCGTTTAAGAGTTGGAGAACTTGTTTTTGATGCTCAATGTGACCTTCCACCGATTGAACCTTATGATTTTCTATTAAATATGATGTGATGGATGGTGGATGATATCCATAAAGTGCCATAAATGGGGTCATTTTTGCTGTTGTATGGAAGGAAGTGTTATACCACCATTCAACCATAGGTAACCAATTGACCCATTATGTTTTTTTATCAGATACAAAACAATGAAGATATCCTTCCAAACATTTGTTCACTATCTCAGTTTTCCCATCGGATTGAGGATGATAAGATGAGCTATGAGCTAGTTGAGTAACCAAACAAGAAAATAATTTCATCCAAAAATTTCCAGTAAAAATGGGATCTCTCTAGCTTACAATAATATTTGGGTTTTCGTGTAGCTTTTGAATTTTTCCCATAAATTCAGTAGCAATTGTACTTTCTTTAAATGGATGAGATAATGCACAAAAGTGGGCATACTTGGTAATTCTATCAACTACCACCATGATGACACACTCTTTCTTTCAGGCTTAGGTAAACATGTGATAAAATCCATTGAAATCTCCTCCCAACGTTGACTTGGAATGGATAAAGGTTATTGAAGACCCAAGGTCTTAATTGTCTCAAATTTATTTTGCTAGAAAACCAAACATTTCAACACAAAATTTTGAATATCATATTTAAGGCCATCCCAAAAAACTATTTGTTCACACTATGGTAAGTTTTTAAAAATCACGAGTGTCCTCTTAAGGGAGAAGTGTGAAATTCCAAAAGAATATTTTGTTTTAGTTGGTAATTATTACAAAGATATAAGAGATCTTTGTACCATAAGGAGTCATTTTTCCAACTAAATGTATCATATGTACTAAGATCTTGCTGCAACTTTGAATGAGTGACCACACTTCTTCATCCTTCCTCCATTCGTCCCTTGCTTCAGTTACCCAATCTAGTTGGATAATAGAAATGGAACAAATCAATGCTTCCATCTATTCATCCTTTCTTCAAAGTGCATCTACAACAACATTTAGCATCCCCTTTTTGTAGATGATTTCAAAGTCATAACCCAACAGCTTTGTGACCCATTTTTGCTACTCTTATGAATATAGTCTTTGTTCCAAAAAGTATTTAAGACTATAATGATTAGTTTTTACCTTGAATTCTCTTCCCATTAGGTAAGGTCACCATTTCTTTAGTGCTTGTAGTATTGCCAACATTTCCTTCTCATAAATAGTTTTATGTAAATACCTTCCTTTGATTAGACGAATTTAAAAAAAAATGGGGCTTCCTTCTTGCATTAAAACAACACCAATTCGATTTCCTGAGGCTTCAAATTCCACAATAAAGGTTTTTATGAAGTCCGATGTAGCTAATACTGGTGCTAGGCATATTGACTCTTTAAGATGTTCAAAGGCCATAGTTTCTTCAGGAGTCCATGAAAATGCATCTTTATTTAATAATGTTGTTAGAGGTGCTACTACTCTCCCATAATTCTCAACAAACTTGCGATAATACCCTCTTAAACCGAGAAATCCTCTCAACTTCTTTATGGTTGTGGGGACTTTCCATTCCTTAATGGATTCAATTTTTTTAAGGTCTACCTTAACACGATCATGAGATACAATATGACCCAGATATCCCACCTCTTGTACTCCAAAGAAAAATTTGGAGGTTTTTTCATATGATTGTTTCTCCTCCAATAGTTTGAGCACCGTGTCAACATGTTGAACATGATCCTTCCAAGACTTGTTGTATATTAATATATCATAAAAACATACTTAAAATTTTTTTCTAAGGAATGGTTTGAGGATGGAATTCATCAACCCTTGAAATATAGAAGGTGAATTGGAATGGCAAAATTTCATGCCCAAAAATTCATAATGACCCTTATGAGTTTGAAATGTTGTTTTCGTAATATCTCCAATCTTCAATATAATTGTATTATATCTTGAATGAAAATCCAACTTGGTAAAATAAATTGTTGCATGTAATTCATCCAATAATTTATCAATAATAGAAATGGGAAATTTATCTTTAATAGTGAGCTTATTGAGCTCCCTATAATCTGGGCACATGCACCATGATTCGTCCTTCTTGTGCACCAATAATATTGGAGCGACGAATGAACTTTGAATTGGTTGAATTATACCAGCCTCTAAAATTTCTGCAGTCATGTGTTCAATTTCACTCTTTTGGACATAAGGATATATGTAAGGCCTGATGTTTGGAGTAACACTTCCTGGAATGAAATTAATCATGATCATGAACACGAATAGGTGGGAGTCCTTTGGGAGTTTAAAACAACTTGGAATCATTTTCAATCATTTTTGGAGATCTAGAGAAATATATGATTTTGATATTGGAAATTATAGTGAGAATAATTGTGCAATTATGCCTCGTTGTTATTTCTTAAGAAGCTTTGTCATGAAATTAGAGAATGTTATCTTTATCAGCTTCACTGCGATACCCCATAATTCAACCTCCATTCCTTCTTAAAACTATTTCAAGAAATGTTTTTGAAAATTAAATGCCATCGTCCCCAAATATGGTAACCATTGTACTCCTAGTGCAACATTAGAACCTCCCATTGGAATGGAAAACATTGGACTATTCAACACATATTCCCCCATGGTTAGCTTGATATTTTCGCATTTTCCAAAGAAATTTATAGTTCCTCCATTTGCAAACATCACTTGACATTCTGGTTCTAGGTATAGGAAGCAATACAATTCCTTGGCTACCTTTCAATGAATAAAATTATGGATACTACCCGAGTCAATCAACACTAGTACCTTTTTATTCTTGGTATGTCCTTCTATCTTGAGATTTTGAGGAGTGTTAATTCCTACCAATGCATTACAAGATATGGTTAGACTCATTTATTTTTTCTCTAGAGTTCGTTCTTGGTGTATATCCTCTTCTTTTGAAGTTTCTTGTTCTTTCTCTTCCTCCTCTTCACAATCTATGTAAAATAATTTATTCTCAACACAGTTATGAACTCTAGTGTATTTTGTGTCATAAATATAGCAAAGCCCTTTTGCTCTTTTTCCTTCCAATTTTTTTTATGTAGGTTGTGGAAGTATAGGAGTAGCCACACTTCCATAATTATAGATGTGATTGGTAGGATTCCTTGTCGCCATAATTTTACTTTCAATTTTTCTTACCAACCCGAATGCCTTCTCCAATGAATCAAGTTCCCAAAGGTGAAAGTCATGTTGGATGTTATCCTCTAAAATCCCTATGAATACATCAATATAGTGTTCCTCTGGAATATAAATTACCCTTATATTCAATTTTGGGAAGTTCTCAATGTGCTCCACCATTGAACCCTTTTGTTTGAGATTTATCAATTGGCTAAAGAAGGTGTTGCTCTTTGTATCCTCATAATGTGTTATCATTTCCTCCATAAAAATTGACCAAGTGACAATTTTTTTACGAGAGAAAAGCCATCGATACCATACAAATGTATTTTTTTTCTAAATGTAAATTTTCAATACCTATGTAACAACTCTACTTACCCAAAAAAAAAACCTATTTATATTCTTGTACTACTTTTGTCGTAATTGAATTAACTTAATTCCGACTCTTTAACATCTCTTAAAAAATATCATTAAAGGTTTTAATTTCTATCGTTAGCATCCTCATAATTATTTTCATAACTATGCATATCAAGACACCCACGCTAACATAATTATATTCCAATATTTCTCCCTTTAATGTATTACAAATTATCCTCCTCTTTATGGCCTTCATACATTTCTGAACATGTACATTAAGTATTTTATAATAGTTTATGTTGCTATTATATTATTAATTCTATACACTTCCCCACAGCTCTACCTTTCATATACTTTTGATTAAATTACTAACTTTAATAATAACGAAAGTTAAAGTTACATATTAGGATATAATCCCCTACATCCTAATTTCATATGTCTTACCTTAGGTATCAATTTGAATATAATAATGTAGTTGTCATGTTATATCAGACTTTTATTATCTCTTTTAAGTATTGGATCAAATTAGAGTATATATGGTCATACCGAATGAATTTATTATATATATATATATATATAAAGTACCCTTTGTGGGTTTCATTGTTATTTCATGGTCAATGTATTGAGTTTCATCCATTATGGAATTATCACTATTATTGAACTCGAATTACACGACACATTACCATTTTCCTTACCCATATGATCATGCAGACCTTTTGTTATTGAAAATGGTGTATGATAAATATTTTAATGTTATAAAACATATGTCTTAATTTCATAAATTTCCCTATGTTTGTTCGACCATAACTCTATGGATTTGATCATACCTACCATAATTAATTTATGATAGATCTACGTGTAATGTTTCCTTAGTTCAATGGTATCATGGATTAATTGATTGTACTTCATATTAGCTCGGTCACATGGCCATATTAATTTCATTGCCAGATGGAGCTCTGATCTTACATATTCGACGACTAAGATTAGCTCTTACTCTCTCCCTCCATCATTATATTTTAGGTTTTTATTGTAATTCGTTTCAGTTTGTTTTATTTTTCATTTGTCAAGTTTCCTATGAGGGTTTCAGCTCCGATTCCTTACTATAAATTTGCAATGTTAATGGATTCCCTCTACCATTACTTCCCTCACGGAGACACTTACAGATAGAGGTAACGTATTCTCCTCTTTACGATGCCCAATCATATTTTTTTTAATTATCAAATCTATTTACAAAGTTCATTTTTTTTTTTTTCAGTTCATAATTTTTTAGTTATTTTGTCAATTCGCTCAAGGACTTACTCTACATTTTTTTGTTGTTGTGAGGAACAGTGGAGTTTGTTTCTACCTTTTCGTTGGAAGATAAGAGAGTTTTTTAGCATGCAATTCTCATAGTGAATCCACAAGGTAACAATGCTTCATCCCAGTCAGGTAAGTCGTATTTTCTCATGACAGAGATTACATCTTCCTCTATTTCATTGTCGGTTTTAATTTCTTGTTTGTAATTTATTTCTTTAATTCTATGGTAAAGCTAAAATCTCCTTGTTTGATGGAGATTAGTCTTTGAGACTGTTCAACGATTTCACTATCTATATTGTTTTACATATTTTGTGTTAGGTCCCTATATTACTATTTTATTCCCTTATTATTATTAGTGTAGCTTCCTTATTTTTATTGTTGTACCCCTATAACCCCAATATTGTTATTATTGTGCCCTTACATTGTTATTGTTAGGTCGGATAGGATTATATTATGGGCCCATAGACTCCTATATATAGAAGGAAGTTTCTGTCATTTGTATCATCCAAGAATTGTTCATTTATGTAATGTATTGGAGGTTTCCCCCTCGAAGTGGCTTATTTCTAAGGCGTTCATCTCTCTTTTCTTCTATTTTTGAAGCTGATTTCATAACATTTGGTATCAGAGCTTTGGATTCTAGGGTTTCGGTGCTCCAAACAGGTCATCGTGGAATTTTCATAATAAAGTTTTTTCTACGAAGGTTCAGAAGCTAAAATATGTACAGCGTGAAGCCGAAAGCTTGAGAAACATCATGTAAATATTTCAGATCTTGGTTCACAATATTTTAGGAGATATGCTTTGGGGAATTTAAGGTTGTTTCAGGCTCCCGAATTTCAACTAAAATATGCCATCGTGGAATTTGTGATATAATGTTTCGTATATGAAGTGTCAGAAGCCAAAAATTTTACAGTGCGAAGAAAAAATCCTAGGGAACATCCTATAAAACTTCTAAATCTTGGTTCAGAACATTTTTGGCGATATGATCTGTGAAAGTTAGGATTGTTTGAGGCTCCCAAATTTCATCTGAAAGAGGTGACCATCAGAAAAATGTCATAACTCTCTCTCTGAGCGTAGAATTGGGATTCTGTGAAAAGTGGCTATAAGTAAACATATTGTAGTCTTTGGTATATCAATTTCAAAGCTGAAGGAGGAAACAGTGACACGTGGCAAGTCGTACAAGTTCACTCTACTAAACCAATCCATAATTAGGTCATCGTGGGAGATTGGGCATAAATTTGTCTTGAAGAATCCAAATCAGGTAAGACCTATGGCATTCGAAAGAATATTCAAAGGGATACTTCAGGGCCGAATTTCAGATATTAAACATCTAAAATCGTAGAGATAATTTAGTTTCAATATCGAGCTCCTCAAAAGAAAGAAAAAGGTGTTTATTTTTTTCAAATTACATAAGTCACATTTAAAAAATAATAATTTGAATTTATTCCAAGGGCATATTGAAGGATAGATATCAGTATTAGGTTCTAAAATGGCTCTTAAAAAGATTTCAACACCCATTAATCCTTCAGAAGGCTCTACTATGACTCATGAAGCCGAAGAAACACAACATGAGATATCAAAATTACAAGAGCAAGTGCACCAAATTTCGCCATTGCAAAGAGAAACAAAAAATGAAATGGAAGTTTTGAAGAAAGGCATGGAAATGAAGATGGATGGTTTGTAGAAAGGCGTGGAAGCTAAGATGAATTATTTCGAAGCTAAGATGGATGGCATGAAAGTGGGCATGGAAGCTAAGATGGATGGCATGGAAGCTAAGATGGATGACATGTAAGCTAATATTGATGAAAAAATGAAAGAAAAAATGGAAAACATGAAGAATGATCTAAAATTAGACATCGACGGTTTGGCAAAGTTGATACAAGAAATGTTTCCTAATGGTAAAAAGATATTAGAGGAAACTCATGATGAGAACAAAATAAATGTTAATCGTGATTTCATAAACTCTAATGTTGGATGGCAGAACCACCATATTCCAAAGGTGGATATGAGGAAGTTTGATGGCAAGGATCCCGTAACATGGATAATATAGATGGAGCAATATTTTGATCTCAATAATGTGTAAAACACACAAAAGGTACGCATTTCAACTTTACATTTAGAACATAATACATTTTTATGGTATCGATGGCTTTGCTCCCATAAAAGAATTGTCACTTGGTCAATTTTTATGGAGGATATGATAGCACATTATGAGGATACAAAAAGCAACACCTTCCTTAGCCAATTGATAAATCTCAAACAAAAGGGTTCAGTGGTGGAGCACATTGAGGACCTTCAAAAATTGAATATAAAGGTAAGCTGATATTCCAGAGGAACACAAGATTGATGTCTTCATAGGGACTTTAAAGGATAACATTCAACATGAAGTTCGCATTTGGGAACTTGATTTATTAGAAAAGGCATTTAGGATGGCAAGAAAAATTGAATGTAAAACTATGGCGACAAGGAAGCCTACCACTCACATATATAAAGATGGAAGTGTTTCTACTCCTAGACTTCCACAAACTACAAGGTAGACACCAAAACAATTGGAAGAAAAAAGAGCAAAAGGGATTTGCTACAGTTGTGATAGCAAATACACTAAAGCTCATAAGTGCGTTGAGAAGAAATTATTTTACATAGATTGTGAAGAGGAATAAGAAAATGAACAAGAATATTTAAAAGAAGAGGATATACACCAGGAACCAACCCTATAAGAGGAAGAAATGAGTCCTACCATATTGTGTAATGCATTGGCAGGAATTACCACTCCTCAAACTCTAAGGATAGAAGGACATATCAAGAAGTAAAACGTAATAGTGTTGATTGATTCAGGTAGTACCCATAATTTTGTTCATTGTAAGGTAGCCAAGGAATTGAATTGTTTCCTATACCCAGCACCAGAATGTCAAGTGATGGTTGCAAATGGAGGAACTATAAATTGCTCTGAAAAATGCCATAATATCAAGATAACCATGGGGGAATATGTATTGAATAGTCTAATGTTTTCCATTCCTATGGGAGGTGCAAATGTTGTATTAGGAGTACAATGGTTACAATCTTTGGGGACGGTAGCTTTTAATTTTCAAGAATGTTTATTGAATATTTTTTCATAAGGAAAGGAAGTCGAATTATGGGGTATCGCAGGGAAGCCAAGAAAGATAATAAGCTCTAATGTCATGAGAAAGCTTCTAAGAAAGAACAACGAGCCATAATTGCACAATTATGCTCACTAGAAGTTCCAACATAAAAATCATCTATTTCTACAGATCTCCAAAAAGTCTTGGACAATCATTCCAAGCTATTTGAAACTCCTAAAGGACTCCCACCTATTCGTGATCATAATCATGCTATTCATTTGATTCCAAGAAGTGTTCCTCCAAACATCAGGCCTTATAGATATCCTTATCTCCAAAAGAGCGAAATTGAACATATGATTACAGAAATGTTAGAGGCTAGTATAATTCAACCTAGTCAAAGTTCTTTCTCTGCTCCAGTAGTATTGATGCATAAGAAGGATGGATCATGGTGCATGTGTCTGGATTATATGGAGCTCAATAAGCTCACCATTAAAGATAAATTTTCCATTCCTCTAATTGATGAATTATTGGATGAATTGCATGGATCAATTTATTTTACCAAGTTGGATCTTCCTTTAGGATATCATCAAATTAGAATGAAGACTGAAGATATTACGAAAACAACATTTCAAACTCATGAGGGTCATTATGAATTTTTGGTCATGCCTTTTGGCCTTATTGATGCACCTTCTACATTTCAAGGGTTGATGAATTCCATTTTCAAACCCTTCTTTAGAAAATTTGTGTTAGTATTTTTTGATGATATAATAGTCTATAGCAAGTCTTGGAAGGATCATGTTCAACATGTTGACAGGGTGCTCAAATTATTGTAGGAGAAACAATTATATGCAAAAACATCCAAATGTTTCTTTGGAGTAAAAGAGGTGGAATATCTGGGTCATATTGTATCTCATGAGGGTGTTAAGGTAGACCCTAACAGAATTAAAGCCTTTAAGGAATGTAAAGTCCCCACAACCATAAAGCAGTTGAGAGGATTTCTCGGGTTAATAGGGTATTATCACAATTTTGTTAAAAATTATGGGAGAATAGTAGCACCTCTAACAAAATTATTGAAGAAAGATGCATTTTCATGGACTCCTAAAGCAACTAAGGCCTTTTGAACATCTTAAAGAGGCAATGTGCCTAGCACCGGTCTTGGCTACGCCAGACTTCACAAAAAGATTTATTATGGAATCTGATGCCTCAAGAAATGGAATTGGTGTTGTTTTAATGCAAGAAGGAAGACCCATTGCTTTTGAAATTTTTCCAGTCAAAGGAAAGTATTCACAGAAATCTATTTATTAGAAGGAAATGTTAGCAATACTACATGCAATAAAGAAATGGTGACCTTACATAATGGGAATAAACTTCAAGGTAAACACTCATCATGATAGTCTTAAACACTTTTTCGACCAAAGAATATCTTCATAAGAGAAACAAAATTGGGTCACAAAGATGTTGGGTTATGGCTTTGAAATAATCTTCAAAAAAGGGAAGCTAAATGTTGTTGCAGATGCACTCTCAAGAAAGAATGAAGAGGTGGAAGAATTACTTTGTGCCATTTCTATTATCCAACCAGATTGGATAACCGAAGAAATGAATGAATGTAAGAAGGACGAAGAAGTGTGGACACTCATTCAAAATTTGGAACAAGATCCTAGTACATTTGATACCTTTAGTTGGAAAAATTATTCCTTATGGTACAAAAATCGCTTATATCTTTGTAAGAATTCCCATCTAAAACAAAATATTATTTTGGAATTGCACACTTCTCCTTTAGGAGGACACTCAGGATTTCTAAAAACTTACCACAGGGTGAAGAAATATTTTTTTTGGGATGGCCTTAAATATGATATTCAAAAGTTTGTGGCCGAATGTTTGGTTAGCTAGAAAAATAAAGTTAAGAAAATTAAGACCTCGGGTCTTCTACAACCTTTATCCATTCAAAATCAACGTTGGGAGGAGATTTCAATGGATTTTATCACAAGTTTATCTAAGTCCGAAGGAAAGAGTGTCATCATGGTGGTAGTTGATAGACTTACCAAATATGCACACTTTTGTGCATTATCTCATCCATTTAAAGCAATTACAATTGCTACTACATTTACGGACACAATTCAAAAGCTACATGGAAAGCCAAATGTTATTGTGAGTGACAAAGATCCCATTTTTACTAGATATTTTTGGACAGTGTTATTTTCTTGTTTGGGTACTCATTTAGCTCATAACTCATCTCATCATCCTCAATCCGATGGTCAAACTGAGATAGTGAATAAATGTTTGGAAGGATATTTTTGTTGTTTTGTATCTGATAAACAAACATAATGGGTCAAGTGGTTACCTCTTACTGAATGGTGGTATAACATTTCCTTCCATACTGCAGTAAAAATGACCCCATTTATGGCACTTTATGGATATCATCCACTATTAATCACATCATCTTTAAGAGAAAATTATAAGGTTCAATTAGTGGAAGATCACATCAAGCATCAAAAAGAAGTTCTCAAACTCTTAAAGGAAAACCTAAATCTGACACAAGATTGAATGAAACAAGAGGGAGATCAACGTCGCAGCGAGAGAATTTTTTATGTAGGAGACTGGGTATTTTTACGGCTACAACCGTACAAATAAATGTCCCTCAAGCAAGCTAAGAAGGATAATAAATTATCGCCAAAGTATTATGGTCTTTATAAGGTGTTGAAAAATATTGGTACTATGGCATACAAATTGGAGATTACTAGATTTTTGGCTTCTGTGATCCATCAATAAATTAAGCAGATTCCTGCTTATTCGCGAGTGCATCCAGTTTTCCATGTTTCATGCTTAAAGAAGGTTATAGGTGAAAATATTCTAGTTCAAAATATATTGCTATAACTTGATGAGGAAGGAAAAATTATATTGAAACCTGAAGAGGTCACGGAAACAAGAACTCGACAGCTACGAAATCGATCAATTTCAGAGTATCTCATAAAGTGGAAGAACTTACCCACTGAAGATTCTACATGGGAGGATGAGAATTTTATACAGAAGCACCCAAAGCTACTCAAGCGTTGAGTACAACAATTTTTTGAATGAGAGGGGCATGTTAGGTCCCTGTATTACTAGTTTAGTCCCTTATTGTTATTAGTGTAGCCCCCTTATTGTTATTGTTGTACCTCTGTAACCCCAACATTGTTATTTTTGTGCCCTTACATTGTTATTGTTAGGTCGAATAGGATTATATGGTGGGCCCATGGAATCCTATATATAGAAGGATGTTTTGTTCATTTGTATCATCCAAGAATTTTTCATTTATGTAATGTATTGGAGGTTTCCCCCTCGAAGTGGATGATTTCTAAGGCATTGATCTCTCTTTTCTTCTATTTTTGGAGTTGGTTTCATAGTATTTTGCCCCAAATGTAACACTCTTCTAATGAATTATGAATTCAGCTTGCTGACTCTAAATATTATTGTTGTTTTTCTTTTCCATAGATTTCGTATTTCATTTTTGAACCTCTGTCCTTAATTTATCATACAAATTAACATTTCTGTATTATTCAATATGGAATTTTTAAACGTTTCCACTAGACTTAAAATTTAATCATATTTCCAGAAATCATTATTATTACGGTCACTATGGAAGATTAGATGGAATACTTTTTTCTCTGTATTATCCTTGGTCTCGACATCTAATAACATGCTCCTCTCTGAGATATGTTATTGATACTCTGATTTTTTTTCCAATTTACGCAGATTTATTTGATTATTCAACTCTCATAACATATTAATCTATATTCCAGAATGAAATTAACCATCGTTTACCCTCAACAATACTGATTAATTCATTTTCGTTGCTTCATGCAATCCATAGTGTATGGAAAACGAATGGTAACTACGTTCCTTGAATGATTTTTATAATTTCTCAATGTTGGTAATACATTTAGAATCTTTATATATCATTCTATTGGATTTCATGGCATGACTTTTTCTTAGTTATTTTACCCAATTTGACTTATATATGTATTTCAATTTATGAAATATACTCCATTTAATAATCACTTACATTTCTCGTTGATATATATATGTATATATTATGTCTCTCTTTATAAAATTTTATACATTCAGAATATTAATAAATCCTATAATATATGTGAATAATTTTGGTTGAAGTAATAATCATTTTGTTAATTTCCCAAACTAACAAAATTTTCTGGTTCACAAGAACTCATCTTCTTCCTTCTTTCATACCATTCATGAGTTTACATCAAATAGCTAGTATGCCACAATTCAAGTAATTTTTTTTTTTTTTCTAATTCCAATACTATTACGAAATTAAAATATCTTCCTTTGTCCTCTCCAATGACATAGATGTTTTATTTTCTTGTTTACATACATAAGTGATTCCACTTCCTCAACTTGACTAACGAGGTAAATTCTTGTTTTAACTAAGATTGTCAATTTCCAATATTATGTGTATTTATTTTAATTTTTCTTTTAGATATAATTCTAACCCCTCTTTATATGGGTTTTTTATACAGGTATTGCATATCTCATAATTTACAACACAACTACTTGTTCCTTCTTTCTCAAAAGCATTGACAATTAATTCGATTCCGTCTATTTACAGGTTGGTCGCTATCATTCACATAATTCAGTCTACTAAATTCCACGATATTTATTCATGTATAAAATATGTAATTAATACCAAGAACATTTTACTTTCAGTCAATATAACTGTGAGAGTATTCCATGAAATTTTCTATAAATATTAATACATATTCATGTTCTTATTGAATTGAAAAAATTGAATCCTTGTAATAAGTTTATACATGTTTTCCCCTTCTCCTTATAGTATTTTAAACTACATGTATAAATTAGGCATAATTCCTAATTGATGTTATGTTTACAATTGTACTATCCACATAGTACTTCAATATGTAAAATGATATTGTATTTCTTCTTTAAGCACAAGACGTAAATGGATGTATATTGATTTTTGAATTTTATGTATAGTATGAATTTTATACATAATTTGTACAAAGTATTTTCTTCTAGATTTACAAATAAATCCCACTGTATATATCTTTGTTTCTTTATTGCTTACACAAATAACTAATTATGTGTAATATTTCTATTAACATCTTTATAATATTTGTTTCTTTATTGTTTACACAAATAACTTATTATGTGTAATATTTCTATTAACATCTTTAGAATATTCTCCACTCCTAATGATGCACTTTCTGCTTGTAATATATTAATTCTTACAAACCTAACAACATTTTTAAACCCTTATAATTGGGTTTAGACATTCTGATTGTTGTTTAACTAATTAAACTACTTTATGTAACTATACAGAACTACAACTATACCTGCTATAGTATGTTTCTGTTAAAACATCATACACTTCACTATAAATAATAAAAGAATTTATTATACAGTTTGATAACTCAGAAAATATAAATTTTCACTTATCTTCCTACCTAAAACACAATTACTCTTATTCAATCATCATTATCATAACAACATAATAAGAAGACAAAATTTAATAATTATGTTTACCAACTCTGGTAAAGACTATTTGCCACCCAACCTTGAGCTTTGATCCACAACTCCCCCTAAGCAAAGAATAATTCCTCCAAGGTGTAGACAACCTCTTATCTACCCAAGAATGACTTATTTAAGCCTGACTTCACTTCAGCATGTTTCCATAACTGCGTCTAGTTAAATCAGGATGTTTTTTTCCTTTAGCCTATGATTTACTTTTGTTTTTTCCATAAAAGCTCTTTAAAACTAGATTTTTCCTCTTTCTAGTTTTATTTCACCTCTAGTTTTATTGAGGTATATTTTAGAATTTTATCTCCAATCTAATATATTTTATTTATTTTATTTTCTCCAAGGAGTTTTGGATATTTTGGGGAAGTCCTTGGATTTAATTCCATCCTCATGGACTTGAAATCCTTGTCTCCAATTTACTCTAGTATTTGCACAATAATTAAAATTCCACATTTATTAATTTAAAAAAATAATATGTCCACACATATAGGTTTCCTTTAGGTCCACTAAATCTTTAGGATTTTCAACTGTATAAATAAAGACAGTCAAATAGGGATATTACATATTACCCCTCTAAAACAAAACATCGTCCTCGATGTTGCAAAATATCAATTCACTTCTCGAATAGTGATGTATATGTTAGTGTCAGTATTTGCAGCCTTCCTCCAGTGATCAAACATGATCTTACAATGTGATTTTAAGGTGTCAAGGTCAAATTTTGTCATTTCAGTGAGTCTTCAAGTAAAATTTGGTCACTAGGTATTAGGTCTAGGGTTTGTTTTCACTCCTTTCAAAGTTGTCCAAATGTCGGTCCATGTCACCATTCAGCTCAGTGTACCATCATTCAGAGGGTTTTCATCATCATGTCAAGTTCCACTGGGTCATTTTACACCTTGTTCATGCTTCAGTTGTGCCTAGGTAAGGTTCATTTCCCTCTCCTAGGGTTTTGAAGGTAATTTCTCTTGGATGGTCAAATAATCAGCAAAACTGGTATCCTGATGTTCATACACCTTCCCCTATCCTTAATGTACCTTATTAAACACTTCCCATCACTGATATCCCCCAAATACCTCATTTTCGCAGAAACCCTAGTTTATTGCCACAACTTGGCAATTGTTTGGGCTAGGCTTGTGTTTTGCCCTTTTGGACCCTTCCCCTCACTCAATCTCTGATATTCCACTTTCCCCTACATCATAACATCCCTCCCTACTTCCCAAAATTTTCTCAAGAATTTATAAGCCCATTATCCCCTTCATTTCACTTCATTTTGACAAATCCCTTGTTCTAGACATCGGGATAGATTTTACTCCATTGATGTTTCTGAGCAAGAAAAAATGAATTTAGGAAAACTGAAAGAGGTTTTTGTCCAAAATAGGCCAAGGAAGAAAAAAATCCTTCAATTTTTACACAGGTGTCATTTTTTTAGACAAATTTCAAAAATACAGTTGCCTCAGGAGAATTGATGCGCCTCTGAAGTGACTTTGGGAAAATCAAGATTTCCTCTAGCTTGGTTGGCCAAATGACTTGCTTGATGAGTCAAGTGATAACTAGACACAAAGAGATTTCCAATGAGCTATTATGAGCTCAATTTGGAGTTGAGGAAGAGCTTCAAAAGTTGACTGCAACAGCACACTCCCTTGAGGCAGCCTCATTTTGCACATTTTGACCAGTCTTGGGAGATTCGATTTTTGATAGGGAAAATGAACTCCAAATTGAAAAATTCTAGTTGGGTTGGAAATTAGACTCAACAAGATTTCCCACAAGCTATCCTGCGCCCAATTTGGACACCGTGAAGGTCTCCAAAAGCCTCTTGCAAAAGGGTGCGACGTGTTGGGCTTGTGGCACGACGCATAGAGCTGCAAGCCCAATTTCACCATAAACTTCTCCAAAATTTCCAAATGTGCTCAAACTTGTGGTGTGAAAAATAAAATATTTAGCAAAGGAGAAATTGTGAGGCACGAAAGAAGAATTTGAAAGCAGATTTGTGCAAATTTTGTTGTGCGACGCATCGGCTGGGTGTCGCGATGCATCGGGCGAGCGCGACGCATCGGGTCAGCTCCCATTGTGTAAAATTGCTCCTGCGCGACACATTGAAGCTACACGATGCACTGGGTTTGTTGCACGATGCATAGGACCAGAAATAAGTTTATTGACATTTCTTCAAAAATCTCCAAATGTGCTCGGTCCATCTTTGTTCATGTAAGTCATGCCATCTCTCCATTTCCAATCAACTGGTGTTTTGTGATGTTTATGAGAGTTTTAATACAAAAAATCAAACCCTATTCTCTTATTGGAAGAATTCTCCCTTAGGGTTTGGAAATTGGTTTTGTGCCAAATAATCCCATTCTCCACCTTTTTTTTTCCCCCCATCACTATTTATTTTATCATAGCAGCCCATTTCCATTTTCTCTTGTACCCCTAAGTCACTCATTTCCTATCCCAATTATAAATTTCCCAAACCCCAATGATATCCCAAAAAACCTAGTGATTGTCCCTAAAATTTTTAATTGGCATAATATTCCATCATTTCCCGTACCCTTTCCCTCCATAGTCCCTTACTTATTATCACATATTTGGTAACAAAACCAAAGACACCAAACTCCTCATATTCATCCAAGACAATATAGACTTTGGAAATCATGGAGACAGATACCTCTTATGACCGAGACAGTGACTCTACAACTAAATTGCATGCACCAAGGAGACCAAAAGCTGTTAGAGAAAGCTCAAAAAGAAAAGAACATGTTGAAGCACATGGAGAATCATTATTGGGTAAGAAATCATGTTTGCAAGGCACAAATCAAGATCCTGAAGGCTAAATTGAAGAGGGCCTCAAAGCGTCGGAAACGGTAAGATAGACTTTAGATTTTGGCCGAGGCTTCCTTGGCCCAGCATAGTACATGATGGTAGGCACTTAGCCCAAATTTCAAGAAATTTGGGACACATTTTGTCAATTTTATTTTTTTTGGCCTAAACACAGAGTTTTCTGCCCAACGCGTCGCGCCGCTTGGCGCGTGCTTATGATTGGGTGCTCCTCCTGGGTAAAACTTTGTATTTTTAGATTTTTCATGAAAATTTATGCATGTATACCCATTATTCCGAGATTTTGACAAGTTCTGGGCTTCCAGAAGGGTCAAAAACACCCTAAAAATGACCTTTCTGCCTCTTTTTGCACACACAAGAAGTAGTGTTGGGAAAGCTCATTTTTGGAGGGGAAAATGGCAACAAAATTCAAAAATTCCACTTGTGTTGGAAAGTAGACAGGTAGAGATTTCCAATGAGCTATCCTCTACTCAATTTGGACACCAGGAAGGCCTTCAAAATCAGCTCCAAATTGGTGCGACACATTGGTGATTTTTGCTCAGTTTTGACTCAGTAACTCTGGTTTTCGCCTAGTTTTGGCCAGTTTGACTTTCTTATCTCCAAATGTTAAACTCGTGATGTAATTTGATGTAATTTGATGGGTCTTCTTGTAATTTTGGAAAATTTTTACTCATGGAGGTAGATTCATCCATCAAAAGGTGAATTGCAACTGAATGAATGAGTTTCCTATCTTATAGAGGCAAGCTGTTCCACTACCTATTTTCCAGTTCTCATTTTAGATCTTGTTGAAACAGCTTCTAAGCTTGTAAGCTCGACCCCTAGAGGCTGGGGATGAGTTATTCTTGTCTATATCTTGTATTTTTTCAGTCATTAGCATAGGTTAGACACTTGGGATTTCTTTGAGCATCATTGTACATTCATCTTTGCAGTTTGGCAAAGGAATAGACCAAGGTTTGCAGCACTCCTTGGGATTCATGTGGCTCTTTGTTTTGATGATGTGTTTCTCTCTGTTAATTTAAGTTTACTGGTGCTTTATGTGTATCATATTCCTTCTTATTTCTTCTTAAGTTAAACAAACAAGTATAAAGGTGGAATTCATTAGATTTGCAATGCTCTACCTTGAGTTTTGTTTAATTTTCTATGTTTTCAATTGCTTGAAGAGGATTCCTGAAAGCCTCTTGCCCTCTTCAACTCCTCACTGGTCTAAGCTATCCATTTCATCAAAATTGAAGTTTCAAAATAATTTCCTACCTTGCCCCATTCAGATCTCTGCAAAAATAGGCATCATTCCCCGGCCCCAAAATCTTCCCTTCCCTTTGATCCAACAAACACCCTCAAAATCAAATCAAACTCTTTTACATATATACCTAGCCTAAAATCAGCCTTTATTCAAGTCATCTCAAGCCTCACTGATTATTTTTGTTGAGATTGACCAGGAGAGAGCCCTCTCCCGATCTGGTAGGGCTAGCTACTAGATTAAGCGTGGTTTGATGTTACCCTAGACTCTGCCTTTCTCAGCCTGAGGTAGATTTCAGCAATAACAGTATATTTCTCTTTTATTTCCTCTTCTCGCTCCCAAGTAGATTCCTTAGGTGTAAATTTCCTCCATTGCACTTTCGCCCTAGCTACAGTCTTATTCTGAAGCTCGATTTCTTCCCATGCCAATATACGAAGGGGCTCTAGAAGAAATTCCCCTTCGATTTCCACCTGTATCACAGTCTGATCAATGACATGATTAGGATCATATGCATAATTTTTCAATAACGAAACATGAAAACCATTTTGAACCTTAATATGACTAGGTAGAGCCAATTTATTAGCTACGGGCCCCACTCTTTCTAGAACTTCAAATTTTCCACATTAGCATGGTGTTCACTTAGCATAGCTACTAGTGTATAATGTACTCTTTTTAGGCTTAATCCTCAAATAAATAGGATCGCCACTTTGAGTTCTCTATGAATTCTCTTTTTTTCGGCGTAGCTCTTTTGTCGATCTTGAGTTGTTGTAATATTTTGTTGAATTTTCTTCACACTTCTTTCCATCTCCTACAATGCATCAGGTCCAAAAATTAAGTTATCTTCTAGTTGAATCCAACTAGGTTGTGTGTGAAATTTTCTCCCATATAATGATTCAAAAGGATTCATCTTAATTGAAGCTTGATAACTATTATTATACGAAAATTATATCAGATGTAAAAAATATTTCCATCTTATAGGTCTGTCCATCACATACATGCATAGCATGTCTTGTAAAATCTGGTTGGTTCTTTCTATTTTCCCATCATTTTGAAGATGGTATGTGGTATTAAATTTTAATTTGGTACCCATTCCTCCGAATAGTGCTTTCCAAAGGGCTGAAGTAAATTTTTCATTTCTGTCAGATATAATCATTTTTGGAATGCCATGTAATCCCACAATTTCTTTCATGAATACATTAGCTACTTGAGTTGTGCCAAAAGCAGATTGTACTAGTAAAAAGTGTGTTGCCTTAGTTAATGTGTCCACAACCACCATTATAGAGTCATGTTGATTCTTAGTTCTAGGAAATCTAGTAATGAAATCTATGGAAACAACTCCCCACTTCAATTCGGGAATAGGTAGGGGGTTCAGTAATCCTGTCGGATGTTGATGTTCCACTTTTACTTGCTAGCATTCTAAACACCTAGCTAGATAATCAGCAAGGTATTTTTTCATACCCTACCAAAACATGTTCTTCCTCAATGCTGAAATTAGTTTTTAATAACCAGTATGACCTGCATAAGGTATTTTGTGATATTCATCTAAAATTTCTTGTTTTAAATATGTCACATTTTAAATATACAATCTTTGTTTATAATAAATCACACCTTTATGGTTTTTAGTATATCCCACAACTTCAGTTTTGTACAATTTCTCTTGAAATTTCACATATTGTTGGTCTTGCATGAACACTTCCTGTATCAGTTCTTCTATTTAAAATTGTGCACTACTTCCTCCATTGGTTAAGATTTCATGAGCATTCCTATTCAAAGCATTACAAATATTATTGTATTTTCCTTTAATGTGTTTGATTTCCATATTGAACTCACTAAGGAAAGATAACCATCTATCTTGTCTAGCATTTAAATCAAGTTGAGTAAAGAAATATCTCATACTTATGTTATCTGTCATTAGTATGAACTTATTTCCCAATAGATAATGTCTCCACATATTCAATGCATGTATCACAACAGCTAGTTCTAAGTCATATGCAGTATAATTATATTCATGTTTCTTTAATTTTCTTGACTCATACGCTATGAGAGAATTATCTTGCAGCAACACTCCTTCTAACCATTCCTCACATGCATTTGTACATACTACAAATTATTTGTTTGGATCAACAATATTCAATATGGGGGAAGTTTTTAATTTCAGTTTTAATTGTTCAAAACTACTTTGACACTTTTTTGTCCATTCAAATTTCACTCATTTTTTCTATAAAGAAGTAATAGGATAGGCTAAGGTTGAAAATCCTTCCACAAACCTATGGTAGTATCCAAAAATACCCATAAAGGATCATATGGCTGGGACATCAGTAGGTACAGGTCAATCCTTTATTGCTTGTATTTTATCTGGGTCAAGTGCTAAGCTAGCCTTTGAAATCATGACCCAAATAGTGAATCTTATGCTTGTAAAATTCACATTTGCTGATTTTTTCATAAATCTTATGTTCTCTAAGGGTTTGTCGGACTATTCTGAGATGTTCTCTATGTTCTTCTTCATTTTTGGAGTACACCAAAATTTCATCAATGAACACCAGTACAAACTTGTCTATATACTTCTGCAGTACACTATTCATTAAACTCATGAATGTAGCAGGTGCATTAGTAAGTCCAAATGGTAGGACTACAAATTCATAGTGTCCATATCTAATCTTGAATGTTGTTGTATTGATGTCCTCATCCTTAATTCTGAGTTGGTGATATTTGGTTCTTAAATCAATCCTTGAGAAGATAGTGGCTCCTCTCACTTGATCTAATAACTCATCTATCCTTGGTAGAGGATATCTATTCTTTATAGTCAATTTATTCAACTATCTGTAATCTATGCACATGCAGACTATCTATAATCTATGCACATTCTGCATGTGCCATCATTTTTTTAATAAACAGTATCAGTGCTTCCCAAGGAGAAACACTTGGTCGGATGTACCCTCTATCTAACAATTCTTGTAGTTGCAATTTTAGCTCTAATAGTTCAGGAGTACTCATTCTATAGGGTGATCTAGAGACGTGTAGCTCCTGCTACTAGTTCGATTAAGAAATCAATTTTTATTTTTGGGGGTAGATGGGGAATTTCCTCTGGAAATACATCTTTGAACTCTCTGATTACTGGTAAATTTTCAACAGCCTCTTTTTCACTTTGTTGTCTCAATTTGTCAAATTTTACAACATACACTTGATAAACCTTTCTTTCCATCCTTTTAGCTGTAATGCAGAAATTTGTCGGATTGATATTAGTCTCGGTTTTCCTTTCACTATCACAGCTCTTCCCTCACCATCTATCCAAATAATTGTTTTATCTACTATTGCTTTCTTCTTCTCTAACTAGTCCATTCCTACTAACAAGTCATCTGATCCTAGAGGCAAGATATTTAAATGAATTTTAGTTTCATACCCATTTAAATTTATAACAATTTTTGGAAGTTTATGGTTCACTTTTCTTTTTGTTCCTGTAGCTAACTACATGGAAAAGAAAAACCCAAAATTATGTTGTTGTAAATTATTTATCTTTTCTTTACAGAATGCGATGCACTAATTTATTCTCTGTACAGTGATTTAAGTACAGAAAAAGTATAGCTGCTATTATGAGTGACGGAGGAGGGTTGTACGTGGATCTGGGGGGTAAGGGAAATCCACTAAATCAAAATGCTCGATTGCTGGACATGATAAGATATTTGCAATGAGAAATTTTTTAGCTGAGAAAAACCAATGAATGATTGTTGCAAGCTAGTGAAGAGAAAGAAAGGTTGATCAAAGAGTTAACCTCAAGGTCTAGTCACAAAAGTGAAGGCAATGGGAAAAAGAGGAAAGAAGATGAAACCAACTCAGAAGGATCTGAGGGTGGGGAAGCATCTAGACAACATTCCAGAAAGAAAAATGAATTACAAGGAGAATTCTGTAAAATCAAACCTCCCACTTTTGATGGTGAAAAGGAGGAGGATGTAGAAGCTTGGTTTATGAAAAAGGTTAAATACTTCTAGGTATATGAATACATAATTAACCTGAAAGCCAATTTGGAAATTTTCCAATTGTAGGGTAAAGCCACCCTTTGGTGGGAAGAAACAAAAATGGTACATTTTGTAGATGAAAAAAGGTTACCTGGGAAGAATTTCAAACGAAATTTAAGTCTAGGTATTCGAGTGAGATATATTGTGATGATAAAGCCAAATAATTCCATGAGTTGAGATTGGGACAACTCATAATTGATGAGTTTGTTACCAAATTCACTAACTTACTTCGCTATGTACCTTACATCTGAGAGGAAAAGGTGAAGGTACAATGTTTCTTAAACTTCCTACCTACCATCTATAAAGAGAGAATCAAATTTGACAATCCAAAGAAAATGGATGAAGTTGTTCTCAAAACAAGACTGTGCTATCAATAGTTCAAAGGAAGAAATGATCAGCTGAAAAGTTGGAAAAACAAAGAGAAGGGGAAGGGTGACTCTAATGTAAAAAGAGTAAAACTAGCCTATTTGAAAAATTTTGGGAAAAACCATCAAAGGAAGAAGTTTAATAAAACTGGAGAAAACCATCCAGCACAGTCACAGAATGGGTCTAAACAAAGGGATGAAAACAGTGAAAAGGAAAGTGGTGTAAAAATGAAAGAACCAATAAAGTGTTGGGGATGTGGATAACCTAACCTATTACGCGACTGTCCTCATAGAATAGTGCAAAACATCCAAGTGTTACGTGAGGCAACTACAGTGAATAACATTGCTCAAAATATTCATAGGATCAATGTTGCACTTGAATATCGCCAGACTTAACACCAATTAACCATGATAGAAATCAAAGGTATGATTGTTGAACAACCTATTTTTGTTTTGATAGATCCAAGAGAAATTTAAAGTTATGCCAGTCAACAGATGGTGGAAAAGTGAAAATTAAAATCAGAATAATTTCAGCAAGCATGGTTAGTGTAGTTAGCTACAGGAACAAAAGGAGAAGTGACCCATAAACTTCCAAAAACTGCTGTAAATTTAAATGGGTATGAAAATGAAATTAATTTAAATATCTTGCCTCTAGGATCATATGACTTGTTAGTAGGAACAGACTAGTTAGAGAAGCAGAAAGAAATATTAAATTTCTTAGATAAAACAATTCATTTTATAGATGGTGAGGGAAGAGCTGTGATAATGAAAGCAAAACCGAGACTAATATCAATCGGAAAAACTTCTGCATTATAGCTAAAAAGGATAGCAAGAAAGGGTTTTCAAGTGTATGTTGTACAAGTGGAAGAATTTGGACAACAAACTGAAAAAGAGGTGGTAGAAAATTTACCAGTAATCAGAGAGTTCAAAGATATATTCCTAGAGGAAATACCCCATCTACACCCAAAAAGAGAAATTTATTTCTCAATTGAACTAGTACCAGGAGCTACACCTGTCTCTAGAGCACCCTATAGAATGAGTACTCCTGAACTATTAGAGCTAAAACTGTAACTACAAGAATTGTTAGATAGACAATACATCCGGCCAATTTTGTCTCCTTTCAGAGCGCCAATACTGTTTGTTAAAAAGAATGATGGCACATTCTGAATGTGCATAGATTACAGACAACTGAATAAATTTACATAACTAAAATTTTCTCCTGGATCTATCAAAACAGAAACAGGTTGTTCAACAATCATACCTTCGATTTCTATCATGGTTAATTGGTGTTCAACCTAGAGATCCTCAAGTGCAGCACTAATCCTAGGAATATTTCAAGTAGTGTTGTTCACCGTAGTCTCCTCTTGTAACACTTTGATGTTTTGCACTGTTTGATGAGGACAGTCATGTAACAATTGAGGTTCTCCACATCCCAAACACTTTAGTGGTTCTTTCATATTTACAACATGTTCCTTTTTGTTGTTTTCATCCATGTTTTTAGACCCAGTTTGTGACTGTGCTAGTTGGTTTTCTCTAGTTTTATTAAATTTATTCCTTTGATGGTTTTTCCCAAAAAATTTCAAATAGGCTGGTTTTAATCTTTTTACATTAGAGTCACCCTTCCCCTTCTCTTTGTTTTGCCAACTTTTCAACTGATCATTTCTGCCTTTGAACTATTGATAACATAGTCTTTCTTTGCGAACCACTTCATCCATTATGTTTGGATTGTCAAATTCAATTCTCTCTTTATATATGGTAGGTAGGGATTTAAAAAAAAAATGTACCTTCGCCTTTTCCTCTCCGATATAAGGAACATAGCGAAGTAATTTAGTGAATTTGGTAACAAACTCATCAATTGTGAGTTGTCCCAATCTCAGCTCATGGAATTATTTGGCTTTATCATCATAATATCTCTAATTTAGATACCTAGACTTAAATTTGGTTTGAAAGTCTTCCCCGGTAACATTTTTTTCATCGAGCACATATACCATTTTTGTTTCTTCCCACAAAAGGGTAGCTTTACCCTGTAGTTGGTAAATTTCCAATATGGCTTTCATGTTACTTTCATATTCATATACCTTGAAGTATTTAACCATGTTCAAAACTCAAGATTCTGCATCCTCCTCCTTTTCACCATCAAAAGTGGGAGGTTTGATTTTTTGGAATTCTTCTTGCAATTTATTTTTCTTTATGGAATGTTTTCCATATGCTTCACCACCCTTAGATCCTTCTAAGTTGGTTTTAGCTTCTTTCGTCTTTTTCCCATGGTCTTCACTTTTGTGAGTAGACCTTGAGGTTAACTCTTTGATCAACCTCTCTTTCTCTTCACTGGCTTGAAACAATCGTTCATTGGTTATTCTTAGCTGGACCATTTCTCGTTGCATATCTCTTATCTTGTCCAACAACTGAGCTTTTTGATTTGGTGGATTTCCCTCACCCCTTAGATCCACGTAGAACCCTCCTTTGTCACTTATAATAGCAGTTGTAATTTTTCTACACTTAAATCACTATACACAGAATAAATCAGTGCATCACATTCTATAAAGAAAAACTAAATAATTTACAATAGCATAATTTTGGCTTCTTTTTTTTTCCTGTGTGAGGACACATAGGCCCGGTGTTTTCAACATGGGCTCTGATACCATTTGTAACAAGTCTACTTACCGAAAAAAAACTATTTATATTCTTGTATTGGTTTTGCATCATCGAATTAACTTAATTCTGACACTTTACCTTCTCTTACAAAATATCATTACAGGTTTTACTTTCTGTCATTAGCATCCTCATAATTATTTTCATAACTATGCATATAATGACACCCACACTAATATAATTATATTCCAATATTTCTCTCTTTAAAGTATTAGAAATTCACCTCCTCTTTACGGCCTTCATACATTTTTGTCAATGTATGTTAAGTCAATGATAATAGTTTATCTTCCTATTATCTTATTAATTCTATACACTTCCCCACAACTCTACCCTTTATAGACTTTTAATTAACTTATTAATTTTAACAAATATGAAAGTTAAAGTTACACATTAGGATATAATCCCATACATCCTAATTTCATATGTCTTACCTTAGGTATCAATTCGAATATATTAATGTAGTTTTCATCTTATATCAGACTTATATTATCTCTTTTAAGTATTAGATAATATTAGAGTATATATAGTCATACAACATGAATTTGTTATATGTATATGTATTAAAAGTACCCTTTGAGGGTTTAGTTTCTATTCCATGGTCAACGTATCGAGTTCCATCCATTCTAGAATTATCTCTATTACTGAATTCAAATTATTTACGCGACACGTTACCATTTTCCTTACCCATATCATCATACAGAAATTATGTTATTAGAAATGATCCATTATAAATATTTTAATGTTATAAAACATAAATTATAATGTCATACGTTTCAGTATGTTTATTTGACCATACCTCTATGGATTTGATCATATCTACCATAATTAATTTATGACAGATTAACCTATAACATTTCCTTAGTTTGATGCTATCACAGATTAATTGATTGTACTACATATTAACTCGGTCACATGGCCATATTAATTTCATTTCCAGATAGAGCTTAGATCTTACGTCATTCGACGGTTGAGATTAACTCTTACTCTCTCCCTCCATGATTCAAGCTTAGGGTATTATTGTAATTCGTTTCACTTTGTTTTATTTTTCATTTGTCGAGTTTCCTATGAAGGTTTCGGCTTTGGTTCCTTACTATAAGTTTTCTATGTTAATGGATTCCCTCTTCCATTCCTTCCCTCACGACAACACTTACAGATATAAGTAACTTATTCTCCTCTTTACGATGTCAAATCATTTTTTTTAAATTATCAAAGCTATTTACAGAGTTTGTTTTTTTTTCCATTGATAATTTCTCAGTTAGTCCATCAATTCGCTCAGGGACTTACTCTAAATTTTTATTTTGTTGTGAGGAATAGTGGAGTTCCTTTCTACCTTTTAATTATAGGATAAGAGATGTTTTTAGCACATAATGCTCACGGTGAATCCACAAGGTAACACTGCTTCATCCCACTCAGGTAAGTCGTATTTTCTCATGATAGAGATTATGTCTTCCTCTATTTCATTGTGGGTTTCAGTTTCTGATTTGTAATTTATTTCTTTCATGCTATGGTGAAGCTCAACTCTCCTTGTTTAATGGAGATTAGTCTTCAAGACTTCTGAACGATTTCACTGTGCAAATCGTTTTGCATATTTTTTCCCCAAATGTAATAATTTTCTACTCACTTATGAATTTGGCTTGCTAACTCTGAATTTTATTGTTCTTTCTCTTTGACATATATTTCATATTTCATTTTTGAACCTCCATCTTTAATTTATCCTACAAATTAACATTTTCGTATTATTCAATATGGACTTATTGCATGTTTCCAATAGGCTTAGAATTTGATAATCTTTCCATAACTCTATTGTTACGATCGCTGTGGAAGATTGTATGGAATACAATTTTCTTTGTATTCTCCTCATTCTCGACATTCAATAACCTACTCCTCTATGAGATACGTTATTGGTACTCTGAAATTTTTTTCGATTTTTGCAAGTTTATTTTCTTATTCAACTCTTGTAACATGTTAATCTATATTCCACAATTAAATTAACCATAATTTACCCTCAACGATTCTGGTTAATTCATTTTTTTTGCTCCATACAATCCAAAGTGTATGGAAAATGAATGATAACTACGTTCCTTGAATGAATTTTCTAATTTATTAATGTTGGTAATACATTTAGAATCTCTATATATCATCGAATTGGATTTCATGGCATGACTTTGTCTTAGTTAGTTTACCAAATTCAACTTATATATGTATTTCAATTTATGGAATATGCTCCATTTAATCATCACTTAAATTTCTTGTTGATATATATATTATGTCTGTCTTTATAAAATTTTATACATTCAGAATATTAATCAATCCTAGAATATATGTGAAGACTTTTGGCTGAAGTAATAATCATTTTGTTAATTTCCCCGAATAAAAAAATGTTCTGGTTCACAGGAACTCCTCTTCTTCCTGCTTCCGTACCATTCATGGGTTTCCATCAGATACCCAGTATGCCACAATTTAGGTAATTTATTTTTTTATAATTCCAATACTATTACAAAATTATAATATCTTTCTCTGTCCTCCCCACTGACATAAATGTTTGATTTTCTTGTTTATACAAAGAAGTGATTCCAGTGCCTCAACTTAACTAACAAGGTAAATTCATGTTTTAACTAAAATTGTCAATTTCCAATATTTTGTGTACTTATTTTAATTTTTCTATTAGATATCATTCTAATCCCTCTTTATATGGGTTTGTTATACAGGTAATGCACATCTCGTTATTTACAACACAACTACTTGTGCCTTCTTTCTCAAAAGCATTTACAATTAAGTTGGTTTCTTCTATTTATAGGTTGGTCACTATCATTCAAAGAATTCAGTCCGCTGAATTCCAGGATATTTATTCATGTATACAATATGTAATTAATACCAGGAACATTTGACTTTTAGTCAATATAACTATGACAGTATTTGATGAAATTTTCTATAAATATCAATACATATTTATGTTCTTATTTAATTTATGAAAGTTCATCCTTGTAATAAGTTTATACATGTTTTCCCTAGTTGTTTATAATATTTCAGCTACATGTATAAATTAGGAATAATTCCTAATTTATGTTATGCTTACAATTGTACTATCCACATAGTACTTCAATATGTAAAATGATATTTTATTTCTTCTTTGAGCATAAGAAGTAAATGAATGTATATTAATTTTTATATTTTATGTACAGTATGAGTTTTTATACATAATTTGTCCAAAGTATTTTCTTCTAGATTTACAAATAAATCCCACTGTATATATCTACATTTCCTTGTTGTTTACATTAATTAAAAATTATGTGCAATCTTTTTGTTAACATATTTAGAATATTCTCCACTCGTAATGATGTATTTTCTTCTTGTAATATATTAATTCATACAAGCCTAACAACAGATTTAAACCCTTATAATTGGGTTTATACATTCTTCTTGTTGGTTAACGAATTTAACTAGTCTATGTAACTATACAGAACTACAACTATACCTAGTATAGTATTTTTTTGTTAAATACATCAGACACTTCACTATTAATAATAAAGTAATTTATTATACAAGTTGATAACTCAGAAAATATAAATTTCCTCTTATCTTCCTAATTAAAACACAGTTACTCTTATTCAATCATCATAATCATAAAAACATAATAAAAATACGTAATTTAATAACCCTGCCTACCAATTCTTGTAAAGATTGTTTTCCACCTAACCTTGAGCTTTTATCCACAACCCCCGCCGAGCAGTGACCAATTACTCCAAGGTGTAGACAACCTCTTGTCTACCCAGGAATGTCTTATTTAAGCCTGCTTTCCCTTCGGCATGTTTCCATAACTACGTCTAGTTAAATTTTGATGTTGTTTTCCTTTAGCCTAAGTTTTACTTTTGTTTTTTCCACAAAAGCTCTTTAAAAATAGCTTTTTCCTCTTTCTAGTTTTATTTCACCTCTTCTGAGTAACTTTCCACTTTAGTGAGGTATCTTTCAGAATTTTATCTCATATCTAAGATATTTATTTTATTTTATTTTCTCCAAGTATTTTTGGAGATTTTTGGAAATTCTTTGGATTTAATTCCATCCTCATGGACTTGAAATATTGATCTCCAATTTACTCTAGTCTTTTCACAATAATTAAAATTCCACATTTATCAATTAATAATATGTCCATACATATATTTTTTC
This sequence comes from Pinus albicaulis, assembly GCA_034641835.2. Taxonomy (NCBI): domain Eukaryota; kingdom Viridiplantae; phylum Streptophyta; class Pinopsida; order Pinales; family Pinaceae; genus Pinus; species Pinus albicaulis. The sequence continues at coordinate 1,062,625,819 of CM076574.1, read as the reverse complement.
TTTAGGTCCACTTAACCTTTAGGATTTTGAACTTTCTAAATAAAAGCACTAAAATAAGGATATTACAACATACCTTTTGTGTGTTTTTCACATCATGGAGATCAAAATATTGATCCATCTGTAGTATCCATGTTACAAGATCCTTGCCATAAAAAATTTACAAATCCATATTTGTAATATGGTGGGTCTTACATCCAACATTAGAGTTTATGAAATCGTGAGTAAAATTTATTTTGTTCTCATCATGAGTTTCCTGTACTACCTTTTCGGCATTAGGAATAATTTCTTGTATCAACTTTTTCAAACCTTCCTTCAAACCTTCCATTTCTTCTTTTAGATCATTCTTCATGTCTTCCATGTCATACATATTATCTTCCATAGCATTCTCCAAACCATCCATCTTGGTTTCCATGTCTTTCTTCAAACCATCCATATTAGCTTCAACACCTTTGTTCAAACCATCCATCTTAACTTCCACACCTTTTTTCAAAACTTCCATTTAATTTTTTGTTGCTCTTTGCGAGAGCGAAATTTGATGCACTTTCTCTTGTAAATTTGATATATCATGTTGCACTTCTTCCTCTTCATTAGTCATAGTAGAGCCTTCTCAAGGCTTAATGGGTGTTGAATTATTTTTAGGGGGGATTTTAGAACCCAATACTAATATCTATGAATGAATATGCCCTTGGAAACACTTCAAACTGATTTTTCAAACAAGACTTATGCAATTTTTAAAAAAATACACTCCTTTTTCTTTATTTTGAGGGGCTCAATATTGAAATTGATGTATCTTTGTGGTTTTGGATCCCCATGAATTGATATTCGGTGATGTAGTAGCCCTCTAAGTTTTCTTTCCAATGCCATAGGTATGACCTAATTTGGATTCTTCAAGAGAAAGTTAGGCTCCATCTCCCACAATGACCTAATTATGGACTTGCTCCATAGAGAAAACTTGCACAACATTACACGTGCCACTATTTCCTCCTTCGACTCTAAAATTGATACAAAGGAATCTAAAGTTCCTATACTTTCGTCCACTTCTTACATAATTCCAATCGAATGCTTAGAGAGATATTTATGATGATTTTCCCAAGGTCACCTCTGTGAGATGAAATTTTGGAGTCTACGAAAATACTAACTTCCACAGATCATATCTCTGAAAATATTGTGAACCAACATCTGAATTTTTTTTAAAAATTTCTTTCGAATTTCTTAAAAATGGATTTTTTTTTTAAGTGTCTGAATCCTCGTAGAAACAAAGATATAGTGAAAATTCCATGAGGAACTGTTTAAAGTACTAAAACCCTAGTATCCAAATCTCTCATACCAAATGTTATAAAACTAGCTCCAACAATAGAAGAAAAGAGAGATCAATGCCCTAGAATTCAGCCACTTCGAGGGGGAAACCTCCTATACATTACATAAATGAACAATTCTTAGATGATACAAATGAAAAAACCTCATTTCTATATACAGGATTTCATGGGGTCAAAATATAATCCTAACCGACCCAACAATAATAATGTAAGGGCACAATAATAACAATATGGGGGTTACATGGCTAAAACAATAATAATAATGGGGCTACACTAACAAAAATAATGGGCTACATTAGTAATATGGGGACCTAACATTCTAAGTGTAGGTACCGAGTTGCATGTATGTTTTCATCACTAGTCTTGGCATGCATGGATATGCATGTGGATTTTGCTATCCTTGTCATATCCTAGAAATCCATGGTTTTGTGGGTTTATTTCCATTGATTTTTTCCTGGTTGGTTATCATGATTCCTTTAGTTGTGGGTTGGGTTATTAATTCCTGGAAGCCTTCTTTGGATAAATGCTCTAGAAACCTGATGAATAATTGTGGTTTGAGTTACTAGTCCGAGAAGCCTTGGTTGGAAAAATTCTCTAGAATATCTGTGGGTTGAGTTACTAGTCCTCAAAGCCCTAGATGGAAAAATTTTGTTGAAGCCCTTTAACAGCTGGGGTTGAGTTACTACTCTTGGAAGACCTAGCTGTAAAAAATGCTCCGGAGCCCTTGAAAAGATTTGATAGAGATAAATATATAGTGATTGTGATATATGACCGTGACGTGGAGTCACTGGTTGAGGGTTAAGGTGTTTTTTCCTCTAGAAGTCCTAGATTGATTGTGATTGATGTTTTTGATGAAATACACTGTTAATTCTTGAAATATGGCATACGGGTGATTGGATGTAATGAGACTTGAGTCAGCTAATCTATGTTTAGGTGGAACATGGAAGTCCCATCCCTGGTTGGTTTTTACTCTCAGTATTAAGAGCTCATTCCTCTAGTATTCAGTATGCAAATGTACTATTTTATGTATGGATTTTATTTTTATTATATCCATTGTATTTATGTTGTTATTGTACTTTTTATAAGCATTTATTTGATCAGTGATGATGTATGGATGTATCCATTTTTTTACGTGTAAATGAATACACATTGTATCTATGGTATAATATATTGTATTTTAGCTTATGATGTAAGGGGGTAATTCTTCTTAGTGATTCTCAGATAAGTATGAGACCCACATGTTTAATTTTTTTGTTTATACCTGTATATGAAATGTTTGTGACATGTTTAAAAAAATTCCTATCATGGCTAGGAGGCGTCGAGATGAGTTCTTGATGATGTGATTCCTTTCGTACCTTTTTTTTTTTAATTTTATTGATCATCCCCTAATTTTTCATGAAGTTTTGGGAAACGACCTAGGCTCTGGGGCTAAAAAGGAGGCACAAAAACCATAGTTGCAGGCACAAAACAGACCAAACCTCGCCCTCATCGTGACCATTCCTTGGAATACTGATAGATATAAGCTTCTAGCTTCTCCATTTCCCTTACATGCCTGTGACTAAGGCTCAAAAGGGTAAAAAATCATCCCCCCCTCAGGGTTCATGGGTCTGGGAGGTTGGGTTACTTCTTGGAGGTGTTGTCAATGTTTTGTAAGGTATGTTTGTTAGGTTTCCATTGGTTCCATTCCCTTAAGGTCATCTAGGAGGTTCAATGTCATATTAGTAGCCTCTCATCACATGTTAACCCTAGTTGGTCGGTTACTTGGGTAGATGTGGGAAGAGGGTGTTACAGAATGGTATCAAAGCATGGTTCAACCCTTGGAATGGATGGGCAATGTGTTGATCATGAATTCATGTTGATTGCATATGTGTTTAGTATGCTTGTGGCCTATATGTTGTTATTGCATCCATATTGTGCTGACCAAGGTGGTAGTGTTGTTGCCATGAAGTGTCGTTGCCATGGAAGTGTTGATGGTGTTGTTTGCAGCATGTTGTCATGAGTGTATGAGTGGTTTTGTGTTATTCATGCTTATGTATTATTTGTGCATGCTTGCTTACATGTTTCTATATGTAGTATATGCATTTATTTTTTATGCTAGCTGACATTTTGGTCACGCTTGTGTGTTTTCCTTGTATTCTTGCTTATGTGATTCTATATGTGGGACGTGCATTGGTAGCTCAGGATTGGTTATACATGTCGAATGGGTGTAAATAGTCAAGTCTGCATTAGTTTGGTAAAGGTTGTTGTGCATAATGTCATTGTATGCAATTAGTTCATCAGGATGATATTGCTATGTTATGATGCTAATGTGTTGGGTGAGATAGAGTAGGAGATGCAAACCATCAAGGTGAAGTTGCAACATTGGACCTCGAGGAAAGAGCATGTCATCATACAAGTTTGTATGTTGGGCATGAAGGTATTGTCATATGCATTATGGTTATGAGTATTCCTTCCATTCTAGTGATATGGTAATACATAAATTACATATGCTAGTTGATTAGTACAGTTATATGTACATGTGTCACATAGTCATGAATGATAGAAACTTGTGGTGGTATGCATTTCTATTGTTGTTTTATGTTAGCTATGTTATATTGTGTTGATGAGTATGATATAGGTTAACTTGTTGTTTTTGTATGATAGTTAGCTTGATGACTAGGTTACATGTTGTTGATGAGCATGATATATAGATTATTGTTGTTATATGCTAGTAACTTGATGATTAAGGTTATTTCATTAATATCTGGATGTTGTATGCATCACATTTCTTTGGATTGGCTTATGAAGATGGTTAGGGTTATTACGTTCATGTATGATTTGATATATTTGTGACATTTTATTGTACTAATCTAGTTTGACTATGTATATGTGATTTTTATGGATGAATTCCAATTATTTATTAGTTTATGATGTGAACATGTTAGTTAGTTACTTTTATGGATATCTTGATCTTATCTATGTTGAGTTGAGGCATGGTGAAGTTATATTGTGATAATCAAGATTGATTGTATAGACAAGATAACCTACCATGATATACATTAAGATGTGAGTTTTCTTATGTCGTATACTTTGTACTTGAATGTTTTATTATGTCATCTATTTGGTGCTTGGGTGTTGGTGTATATTATTTGGTCTATTTAGTGTTGAATGTTTAATTAATCGCATGATATGAGCATGTTTCTATAAGATTGGATGAAGTAATGATCTTGTTTTAAGATGGTTTTAATAACACATATGAGTTAAGACAAAATGATATGTACTTGAGCATAAGTATGTGATAGTTGTAGCATTATGTATTATGACTGATGAATGTGAGTTGATTATTGATTATGAAGTGGTTGTTAGTCTTGGTAAAATTTTATTTCGAATTGATAGATAGGTTGTCTTGATGTTGATACATATGGCTAACACGTGTGCGTGCTTGGCACACCAAGGTAAGGTAACTAGCTTATTTTTATATTTATTTATCCACTCACAATTATGTGCTTGACAGTACGATGTAGGGGATTGCATGGAAAATGATACTGCCATGAAATCTTGAAGAAGGCTCAGGTTTAGGTTTCCTTTGGAAGTGTTGAGAATCCATGGGGGATTGAGTCATGGTGTTTGTTCTTAGTCTTGTGCTTTCGATCTATTATTATTTTTTTTTCTTGATTTTTATATTTGTTTATGTCTAGTTCAAGGCCTTTCCACTTTGTTTGTTTTGTTGTATTGCTATGGGGTTTTCAGGGTTTTCCTCTTGTTTTTTTCCTAGCTTTCCTTTTTTGTTTTGAGTCTCGGGAATTGGCTTGGGAAAGATGAAAGTTAATGGAGCTTGGGGAACATGTAATGTAAGACACAGATGAAGCTCAGTGCATGAGTAAGCGCACTGGTAGGTAAGAATATGACAACCAGATGAATTGGTTGAGTCCATTATGGTAAATGGACCGTGGCAGGACAATCATGAGAAAGGTAAACTAAATGGATCTGAGATATCAAATGCCTTGGGTATGTTGGGAACTTTTGTTCTCAATATTGTGCATATTTTGCATGGCCAAAGGAGTTTATCTCAACCTAGACCTTATGATATCTAGTCATTATGTTGTCAACATAATTATGATAGTATTTGTATATGCATAAATGCATGTATGTATGTCGATATCTGATGAGATCATGATTGCTTTATGTTGATGCTTATATATATATATATATATATATATATGTCACTGTATGATAGGGTTTTGAAAGGTCATTCTTCTGGAGGAATGATTTCTTATGCAGGTGAATGGCTTGAAGAGGTTCCTAGCTATGAAAAATCAAGTGGAAGAGTTGCCTTGATAGATCTATGAGGTCAATATCATGTGGATATGATTTAATGTTATATGATTGTACTATTCCTATGTTTATGTTATGGACAGGTAATGCTGAGGGGTACATCAGTGATGTGAAATTTGTGTGATCTGACATGCTAGGATAAGCATGGATCATGGAAATACACTAGAAGCAAGGTTTATTGTGGGGTCACTGTGTGGTCTATGGATGTACAGTGATATTGTTGTATATATGTGGTGAATTTTGTATATTCAGTGATTGTACCTATGGTGATGTGTAAAGTTGCATCTATATTATTGTGAACATATGTTGTATGCATGTTGTATATATGGTGTTGTGTGTATATTTCATATGCAATGCTTAGTATAGGTGGTGTTATGTACAAGTTGGATGTGTGGTGTTGTGTACATACCGTATTGTGCGCATATTGGATATACGGTGTTGTGTGCATATGGTGTTGTGCGCATGTTGGATATGTGGTGTTGTGTACGCATGGTGCTATGTACATATCGTGTTGTGTGCATATTGTACATATGGTGGTGTGTACATATGGTGTTGATTGCATGATTGTACATATGGTGTTGTATGCACGCAGTGTTGTGTACATATTGTATATATGGTGTTATTTGTAGGTGGAGTCATATACATGTCATGCATGTGGCGTTGTGCACACATTGTGTAGGTGGTGTTGTGTACATGTGATGTTGTGCACACATTGTGCAAGTAGTGTTGTCTACAAGTGGTACTATCTACATGTTGTGTATATGGTACTAGTATACATGTGGTATTGTGTGCATATAATACATGTTGTGTTGAGGGCATGTGGTACTATGTATCTGCATAGTGTAGTCACGATATCGTTACATTTGTATTACTTTTGTTGTTCTCTCTCTACTTATATGTATATGTATATGTATTATGTTGTTTTGTACAACAGTGGTATATGTGTTGCATGCCAATGTAGGCATATGCATTGTGTTGTATAGTGAACTAGGTGTAGGTGTATGTTTCATATGCTAGTGTGTGTGTATGTATTGTATGGTGTTGTATGTTATATGTGTGTGTACGTGTTTTTATGTACACTGCGAGTATGTGTACATGATTAAAGGGAAGGTATTGGGTGCTTGTCGGGTGTGGCAACTAATGTGATGTGTGTACAGAAAGAACAAAGGCGGAAGTAAGGATCCATGAAGGATAAGTATTACTATTTTATTACAGTTTTATTATCCATATGATCTACGATTCTAACTTATGATGGTTACATGTGATTTATGATTATAGTTTATGATGATTGCATGTGACTCATGATTTTGACCTATGATGGTTGTGTTTCAAGCTAACTAGATGTGATATGTTTATACATGATGATTTGATCAAACAACCAGTTTGACCTGTTGTGACAGGAAGTAAATAAGATTGCAAGTGTACCTTATTAACGAGATACCAATGAGGTATGATTTGAAGTTATTTCAATTTATTTTGAATCTATTGGAAGTTATGTGATTGGTACATGAAGCATGGAAATTATCGGTTGAGTGGTTGAAACTGATTGCAAGCGGTAGAAGCAGCAACAAAAGGAATTAAAAAATGCAACAACATGTTGGTAAAGCATTTCAGGAGCAGGGCCATTATGGGACACTGGTACCCAATAGTGGCCATTGATTTCCATGAGCATGCTATGACCAGTATGATGGTTTTGAGGCAACTATATGCCTTGGTTTTTTGAACATCCGATGTGAGGAAACCTTTCCAAGGGATGGACTTCCCTAGATGGTGGTGCCAACAAAACATGGAAGGTGAGTAACTGCAAGGAAGGGGTGACTGGATTTCCTGAGGGACTTTGTAGTAGATAAAGGAATGTCAGGGATGGATTTTTTTTGGTCATTAATTGCCATGTGGAATCAGATGCATATTAGGAGTGTTCCCTGCAACAACAAACCAATAATTGTTCACTGATAAGACAAGTGGTGTAGGATTTTAGCCTTGACATTAGATGCAACTTTGACTTTGGCAGTGGATTCTGGAATTCCTAGGAAGGAGATGAATCCTGGTACTACTTTAAGGGTGGAGGTCTGAGCCTCTAGATTCCATTGTTGCTCATACGGGCATCTTATCCTTCTATTTGTTGGTTGATCAAATGTATATTTGTGTATATTATTGTAAATAATGTATCGAGCTAGATTTATAAAATTCCATAAATAATATGATTATTTGCTAGTTGAAGAAAATATGCTTGTTATTATAAATATTGTAATGAGTTGTTTTATAAAGCTCAACTAAACAATATGTTTATTATGTTTCACAAGGGTTCATTGTAGATACTACAACGAGTTGTATTATGAATCTCCATAGGCAGTATGTTTTGTTTTCAGCAGTATTTCCAGTTGTAGGTGTCATTGAACACCGAGGTCAGTGTTCTCCCAAGGGGGGGGGGTGTTCTATAACAACCCTGATATAAATCCATGTAAAAATATATATAACACCATGGTTGATGGGACATGTATTCCAAGCTTAATGGTGGGAAAAACATCCTAGAAGGTGTTCATTCTGTTTAATATGGCTAAAGTAAATTGTCAAAGGAAAAGACATAGGTTTTGGAAAGGTATGAGGCATTTATTTATGAAAATAATGAAAATTAGAAGACAAGGAAGGTGAAGGGTTAGAGATACCATGTGAGGAGAAAAATGAACGAAAATAATGGAAAATGAAGAAAATAGAGGCCTCATTAATAAAAATTCCTGTGAAGTTTAGTGGGTAAGATTTTTTTGGTTCTCTCTTTCTCTCTCATACTCTTGGATGCTTAATTTTTTCTTGGAGCACTCTTAGAGAGTGTAGATACTTGGTGATTTGTAGCAAGAAGGCAAGGGTAGAGCAGGAGACTGCAAGAGGACATCAGTATCATCATCTAAAGCAGGCTCTAAGTGCAGGCACCGAGTTGCATGTATATTTTCCTCACTAGTTTAGGCATGCATGGCTATGCATGTGGATTTTCCTAGCCTTGCGATTTCCTAGATAGCCATGGTGTTGTGGGTTTATTTCCATTGATTACTTTATATTTTGTTCCCATGATTCCTTTAGTTTTAGTTTTAGTTATTAGTTCATGGAAGCCTTGGTTGGACAAATGCTCTAGAAGCCCAATGGACAATTGTGGGTTGACTTACTAGTCTTGGAAGCCTTGCTTGGAAAAAAATTCAAGAATCGCTAGGTCGGTTAAGTTACTATTCCCTGAAGCGCTGGTTGGAAAAACTCTCTTGAAGACCTGTAATAGTTTGGGTTTAGCTACTATTCCTGGAAGCCTTGGTTAGAACAAACACTCTAGAGCCCTGGAATAGCTTGGATAGAGACCAATCAATGATGATTGTGATATGTGACCATGAGGTGGAGTCACTGGTTGAGTGTTGAGGTAGTTTGGCCTTTGCAAGTCCTAGATTGATTCTGATTGACGTGTTTGATGAGATCCCACATTCATTCTTGGAATATGGCACGAGGTGATTAGATGAAGTAAGAATTGGCTTAGCCAATCTATGGTAGTGTGGAACATGGAAGTCCCATCTTTGGTTGGTTTTTACATTCAATAATTAACATCTCATTCCTCTGGTATTCAGTATGAAAATGTACTATTTTATGTATGGATTTTATTGTGGTTATATCCATTGTATTTTTGTTTTTATTGTGCCAGTTATAAGCATGTATTCGATCAGTGATGATGTACGACTCTATCCATGTTTTTACCTGTAAATGAATACACAATGCATCTATGGTAAAATAAATTTTATTGTAGCTTATGATGTAGGGGTGAAATGCTTCTTAATGATTCTCATATAAGGATGAGACCCCCATGTTTAATTCTATTGGTTAATCCCAATGTTTATGACATGTTTGATGAAATTCCTGTCACAGCTAGAAGGGATCTGGATGAGTTCCCGATGATGTGATTTCTTCGTTACCTTTTTTTTAATATTATTTATCATCCCTTAAAGTTTCATGAAGTTATGGGAAATGACTTGTGCTTTGGGGCTAAAAAGGTGGAAAAAATCTTGAAGTTGCAGGCACAAAGCTGACCAAAATGGGCCTTGGATGCGACCTTGCCTTTTCATGCCCACATCTACAGTCTTCTACGTGTTCCCTAGCCCTTACATACCCATGGCTAAGCCTCAAACTGGTCAAAAATTTATTCCCCCTCAGGGCTTAGGGACCTTGAAGGTTGTGCTACCTTCTGAGGATGTTTTTGATGTTGTGTAATGTTTTTTTGTATTTTCTCTGCTAGTTCCACTTCCTTAAAGTCATTTAGGAGGTTGAGTCTCATATTAGTAGCCTCTAGTTGCATGCTTACCCCGGGCCCGTTACGTGGGTAGATGTGGGAAGAGGGTGCTACATTAACCATATGTTCTTATTTTAATGGAAAATATAGATCCAATAGTACATTTGATCATTATAAACCTCAAAATTAGTTATATTAAGAAAAATTATATTGGAAAAAATCAAATATTTCATGTTCTAGAGAATATGAAGCATGATATACATATTTTCCTTTTTTTCCTTAGAGTAGCTTCTTCGTTATGAAAAGTGGTTCATTGGAAATTAGATCCAAAAAATTTCTATCATATAGTATATGAACATGACAAAATGGGGTTTGACATGTTACTATTGCGACAAACAATGATCTAAGTGTCCACCTAAAACGATTTTTGAAAATAACCTCATATCGATAGTTTTTTTTATAGGTTTTGGGTTATGAATTTCAAATGCATTTTTCAGAGATTGACATGTCTCTTATGACATGGATTAAAAACTATAAAAAACTTCCCATATTCAATACTTTATACATTCTTTAATACAAACCTTCAAATTGTTTTTAAATATTTTTTCATAAAATCTTTTTCACTTACATCATTAAAAAAATGATAAACAGATTATAATATTCAAAAAATTTATACATCATTTTCATAAAATGTTTTTTATTAGATTACTAAAGGGCATGCTAAAAATTAAGAAGAATTTTCCTCTCAAAGAATCATTTCTTCTACTACCCACCTTGTAAATCACTAACTCTTACAAATGTGAAGGAAAGAAATGTGAAGATACATGAAAAAATATTTGATAAGCCCATGCATTGTCCTTTACATAAAAAATTATCTTCGTCTTTACTAATGTGATAATCAAGATGCGATGTTCCCATTTCCATGTTGACTGTATCATGATCCCTCATTCCACTTGTTTAACCCCACCACGGTTGGCATTGATGAGGTTAAGTACCCTTTCTTAGTGGGTATAGCTTTGCATTCCATATTGCAAATTGTGGCAATATAGATCAATCATAAAATAAAACACTTCTCTGCTAACCAATTATAAAATGACATGTGATGGTTATTTTGTGACATCTTAAAACATACATAACTAGCAGTTGCCCCTAAAGGTGCAAAGATACACTAAAGGTATTTCATCTCGTCAAGATTTGGGAAGATTTGTCTTTAATTGTTGTGCTTGAAGTAGCAATTTTGTCTTGTGGTTATGCATACAAAATACTGAATGAATTATCACCAAAATATGTCAATTGGGCATGTCCCAAATTTAAGGATTGGGAGTGCATCACCCCAAAAATCTGCTAATGTAAATTTTAACCACAACCATGTGGCACCTACACATAATCCCGCTAATGCAATTTAAAAAGGCTAACAGCCATGTGCTAATCATGTAAATATTGGAAATTGACTAGAAAAACATGTAATTGTGAGGACATGAATACGTATGTTTACCATGACTTGGAGGAACATGCAATAGGACAATGCCTTACAAAAAGGATGAGTTGAAGCTCAACCTTGTTGATAAAGAGATGCACAAGATAGTCGTGGATGAATTCAAATATGGAACAAAGGAAGAGGTTGCCAATTGCCCAATCACAAAATTGTTTGATACACATTTCCATCTACTTAAGCTAGATGGGACACCAAAAAATATAGGGACTCTGACTTTATATCAAAGAGCAGAAGTAATCAATCTGTTCCAATTGACTACCTAGATTGGTGATTTCCTTGTCCAATCCATGCATAGAATGAAATTTTATTTCAAATGAGCAAGGATATTTAATGATTTCCTTTCATAAATGTTATGCTTCTATTGGAAATAGTTTTTACCTTAGCATTAGTGCATGATTTATTTTTTTCCATAATTTTAAATTTCCTATTTAGAAGGTTCAAATAATTTATTAATGTTATATTGTAGTTGTAATAGGATATGAAAGCTATATTGTAGTTGTAATAGGCTATCAAAGTTATGCAGACAAAAGACGAAGAGCTTGGTATGGATGTTTGATGGCGGTGATGGTGTAGGCATTAAGGAGAGCCTTTCAAATTTATCAACAATGATTTCTAACTCCGGAGGAGTTGGATTCAATTCTTCACTTTAATTTTCATTCATAAAATTTTAAAAAATTGATTAATGAAATCTACCAAAATTTCCACAATATGATCTTTGGCTTTAAATAAAGTGCTTCTAAATCAATTTAAAAGCTCTTTAAATTAATCTCTTATAAATCAATTTTCATTTCAAACAATGTTGGCTCATACTTGAAGTTTCCAATGCGTTAAATTTCAAACGCTGTCTCATACCTGTCACAACACTGAACTGATAGAACTGCAATTTTTGAAACGCTGAACTTTAATATGCCAAAGCTCTGCGTTGTTGGCCGTAAAATTGCTTCTTCAAGGCTTAACTTTCTGATTGCTTTGAAGTCGAATTACACAAAATTTAATTCGATTCACCCATAAATTCATCGCTCTGCATCAAAGCTTGAAATCGGCTTCTATACATCGACTTATCAAAACTATACATAAACAAAAATTGATTCTAGCAATCAAAACGAATTGCTTCCTTTCAAAGATACTTCTCTCTATGCTGAAGATTGTGTTTCAGCAACATTAACAAACAAAACGAATTTCTCTCTATGTTGAAGTTTGTGTTTCAACAACATTAACAAACAAAATGAATTGCTCTCTATGCTGAAGATTGTGTTTCAGAAACATCATAGATTCTCTATTGGTAACTTTTAAAGCCAGAATCACATTGATTCTTGCCGATCAAACAAGAACGCTTATAAAAATTCTTATTGTTATCAGATTTGATCTCTGATATTAAAGAATTACTCCACACTAAAAAAATGCATTTATCTTAACAGAGAGGATGCAGGAATATAAGCATCTGTAAACATAAAGAAGTATTCATAGGGTTTGTGTTGCATTCAAATTGATATCGAACTATATAATTCAAGAATTTTAAAAAAAATCAAGTCTTCTTCTAACAGAGACCACAGAAGTTCGATTGCCCTCAACTCGTACAGAAATATCACACCAATAAAATTTCGAAGATAAAAGATCTCCGGGGATTGCCAGTATGATCCAATAATTCAGAACTTTGCAATCTTTATTAACTCCAATCCTTACAATAATTCCTCACGGCCAACTCCGAATTTCTCCATTACAAAGATTCTAATTTATATTTTTATTACAAAACAGAGACCTCCTCAATTTAGGATCAGATTTCCTAAATTGAGACAAAGATCCTATTTTCCCAAATATCTTCCTAAAATCTATCAACTGTAGCGTAGATATGCTCAACAAGCTCACACCTATTCAAACTACTTATCTCTAAATACTCTCCTAATTTATTACAAAAAATAATAATATTAAATTGTTTGAGGAATTAAATCCTCTCATTAAACATTTGACTTTCACCCATTAGTGAATGAATTTTAACTCAGCTAGCCACAACATGTCAACAAGCTTTCACATTTCTGGCTAGAATCTAATGCCCCTGCATCAATTTTTATGGTGGAAAACAATATTTGTAGAATTGTCAACATTCTACCAAAAACTCAACTCAACATTGCAGGCTCCCTTAGTATTTCAATGCCAATTTCTAATTTTCTAGTGTCTCATATTATAATTCTCTAGTAACAATAGCACGCTTGAGTTGCTGCATAATGGAATTATTCTGCATTATTATACAGATCCAACAGTGGACAATGTGACAGTTGTTTACTTGAATCAACGACAAAAAATAAAAAGGTCGGTCAACTATGGTGAGCAATGGAATGATTCAAAAGTAAACACCATTGATGTAAATGATGATGATGATGATGGTTAATGTCCACTCAGGCCAAAATTTGGTCTATCGAACCCATAATTTTCTCAGTTCTTAATTTTCTGGCTTCTCATCTTTCTTGGCGAGACTAGTGTTGTAGCTTTCTTTTTTTTCTCTATGGTCTTCCAACTTCCTTTATCTTGCACCTCCTTCATCTCTTCTGATTCTTGGGACACTCGTGTCTTATCTTCAGGATCTGGTAGATCTGCTTTGCTTCCAAATGAAGATTTATTTTGCGCGGTATTTGAATCCTCATAATTGTTGATGCTTGAGCGGCTGTCGAGTTTGTTTTTTTGTTGTTGGTCAGGGCTTTCCCCCTGCTTATCTTGAGGGTTGTTTCTTTATTGCCTGATTTCTTGCGATTCAGAGTTTTCTGGAGAGTATTATTCCTTGATGACAGTGTAATGTTCCTTTTGTGCACATTCTCACCATGTAGATGTTGGAATTTCAGAGAATTCTAGAACAACAATGGAGAGAGTAATACTCTCCTCTTCTAACACAGATAAATATAAAAAATTTCACTCACAGGAGACAAAGTTTCCACATGAAATTATATTTCATTAACTTCAAAACAAAACTATTACAAATCTGGACTGCTTCAGAAATGCAGTGCTCAGAATAGACTTCACTGTCTCAATAAAACAATACACTATCTGTGTATTTCTTACGCTCTGTCTCTCTAAAAAAAATTGCTGTATTTTCTTTTCTTACACTGCTGTGCGTTTTCATTCATTGTTCTGTGGAATTAATAAAAACAATGAAAATTACTTTCACTGCCTCACGGGCTCTTACAATATATATATGCCGCGCATATCATATAAAAACTTTACAAACTATATCATTGAAATAAATTTAAAACTAAATATATTCAACCGACTGTCGGGCCCATTTTACAATTAAAAAATATTGTATAATTGTATCAGGTCCGTGTTTTAAACAAAAACAAATGACCAAATGGAAATTGCGATTTCCGATCAATAAAAGGATGCGATGCAACAATTAAATCCGACCTATAAAACATCGAGTCTAGACTTCAACACCTAACAAACAACCAACCGATCTTCCGATTGCGATTGACGATCGGATGCGATGAGCACATTAAAATCCGCTCCATTAAAGGATTGGGTTCGCCATATCAAATGTCAATCAGAGAAAATAAACAAAGGCCTCCGATTGCGATATTGCGATCGGGCCCAAAAACAAAATGTTGTGACTGTCGTTTGAATTGCTGCGTGGTCTGTGGGACCACACGCAGACCTCGGCTTTGGTGGAGGGCGATTGTAATAAAACATGTGATATAACTCATCGCATCGGCCCAAAACAAAAAAGGCTGCGGTATTACTTATGTGATACCTCTGATTGCGATGATCGCATCGGACCTCCAACATCAACAAGACACTTGAACTTTAAAACATTTCTGCTGTGAAATATATGTGAACCATTCCGCTTGCGGAACTCGCCCCATCAAAAAGACACTGCAAGTATAACTTGCGATTACTTCCTCATTCATTAACTCTGCTAATTAAATTGGTAAGGCTTTAAAGCCTGATTCAACCTGTAATCAAAGCTCTGCGCTGCTTGCGAGACTTTGAGTCTAAACTCCTGGGTATGGATATGCAGCTGCTTGTGCATCTTTCACACAAGAAACCACTGACTGATGAAACCACTCAAAGGTGGTGGTGCAGCTGATGCTACTGATGCTTATGGCTTTGCTTCCTTAGCTGATTGCTGGTTATTCCCCTTCCTTCCAACCGTTTAGAGTTGGCCCTTTTGGTTCCTTTTCCGTGTGTTGCTAGGGTTAATACCGGTGGATCATTGGGCCAATACCTTATTACCCTACGGACCCCATTTTGATTCGTTGTTCATTCTGCACTGCTCATTGAATCGCTCTTAATATTATGGTAGCAAAATGGATAGCAGCTGATTCTATGATGCATCGTCATGTAGCAAGTTAGCACAATTCCTATAGACGATAACGAAGTAATGAATTACCGAGGGCAATAAATTGACCAAAGTAAGGGTATGCCAGAGTGTGCCATCCTAGGTCACCCGGCCTTCACCAATTTATGATGATTTATCCACGAAATATAAATCTGAGTGAGGAGAATTGCCACATACCTGCTTTGGGATATCTGGGAAAATTTCATAATGTACCTTGGTTCTACCGGCTCTGGGAGTCAGAAACAAGCCAGCAATTACTCTGAGTCTATGAGATTCTAAAACCAAACTCCCGCTTAGAACAGTGAGCTATAAGTAAGTAATGCAGGTCAATTCGGATGGAAAGTACATTCCCGTAATTGACCAAGTAGCTCACATCACTAATTTGATGAAGCAGAAAAGCAAATAGCAATTGATTCCGCTACATTTAAGCCAGAGGGGCACTTAGCTGTATACCAGCCAGCAAAGGTCCTCGTGTAGAGTGGACTATAGTAGGATTACAGGTGGGCTACCAAAGGTGTCTATGGGCGCGCTGTTACTATAAGAATATAATGGAGCCAATCCCAACCTTCATCAATCGAGATGCCTGAACCCTTGTCTTTATCTATTGCCAAGCTAGTGAAGTCTAGGATTGACAAAGAAAAGTAAGTTCCTAGAGCAACTCAACCTAGATCCTGGTAGAGAACCCATTCCAGGGCCATATCCCGTAGCTTCCCTTCATGTGGTTTCAGGCCCATATCCACTTATAGTACCGTCATTATGCCTATGCTCCCCGAGCTTTTCTGCCTAACCAAAGGAAAGTGCGTCTATCATAGCTGCTTCAATGCCAACTGGATCATTCAATGTCTCTGCCTTCGCTGATGGGTTTAACAAATTATAGCTTGTATAGGGGCCATTTGGAAAAGAAATCACAATCACAAGTAAAGCATCGATTCCAAGTAGAGTCAAACCGGTGCATCCAAAAGAAACTAGCGCAGCCGGATCAGGTGTTCAAAACAAAAAAAGAACTGGAGGGGCTAGTTACCAACGACCGGGAAGAAGTGGATGAATGCATGGAGTAAAACCTACTGCCATCTATTTATACTTTAATGCATTGATGCAAAAAACAAATTACACCATTAGCTAATAGGCATCCACTACACCCCACGGAAACACACAGATGCATCATGAAAGAGCGCTACACCTACCATACAATCAAAGGTGCGTAGCCCCTATAACGTCCTGTCGTCCATCCATCCATCTATCCATTATGAAATGAGTTGGCAGCTCGCTCATATGAAAGGTCGGCTCTCGATCATATCCGCTCGATCAATTAGTTGCTGGGTCTCGCTCATATGAAAGTGCTCGGTCATCGACTTGCTCACGAGTTCGGCTCGATCCACTATGAAAGTTAATGATAACCGGAACATCTTATCTCGCCTACTAATAGGTGTCTCGTTCATATGATCAAGTTCTCGAAAAACTCGAGCCCTTGCCTACTTCTAAACCCCTGTGGAGGCTCGTTCCGCGAGGCTGCACTTCAAGGCGGCCTACCAGACCACAAGACTAGACGCATTCATTAGCAACTACTATCATGAAGACGCTATAAGCTTCCTCGCTTGGCTTGCTTGGTGCTTTCTTGCCTACCTTACTCTATGGCTTCTTTCATCCCGGATCAGAACCACTCGTAATTCCGTGCTTGCTTTCTTGCCTACTTCACTACTCGCTATCAGTTCTTTCTTTCCGTACGGACTACTGACAACTATAAGTGCTTAGCTTTCAGTCTGATAGTAGTATGCCTTATTCCTCCTTCTGCATTCGCTCATAAGAGTCCTTGCTAGCTGCAAGAAGTTACCCTCATACGAGATAAGAATAAGGTTCTTAGATGAAGGATGGAAGACCGATCTGGCAACTGGGATGAGAGAAAGAATACGGATAAGTGACTCGCTTGAGTAAGACAAGCATACCTCGTATGGGCTCGAGTACGAGCTGACGTATTTGGAGAGTAGGGCGCAACTACGGAATAGGAATCCCGTTTCAATAAAGAAGGAGCGGTGACTCAGACTTCTTGGTCATGAAAGAGAAGGGAAAACCCTGACCATGAGGTGGCCTGCCAAGCCCGGGACCGTCTATAGAGCCAGGGTTAGAGATAGGGGTTCATGAAAGAGAAGGGCGAAGATGCATAATCTTGATAAGGTATCCTTCTTGGTCATTAAGAGGTGTCCTGCGGAGCTAACCACATTGTGGTAAAAAGCACATATTCCCTTTCTTTTCTCCCCTGCCCAGCGCTGACGCTCATGGTTTACAGAGAAGGGAAGGTTCGGAAGTCAAGGTAGGTCCTAAGGCAAGGGTCCAAAGCAGTCTTTATCGGCAGTACTCAGGGTAATAATATTCCCCTATGAATTGGACAAGAAGAGCTCTCTCTACAGGGCAAATTCAGATCTAAAGGTTCTTCCTGGAGATCAATCAATCGGGATCACTGAAGTGAAGGACCATTCTCTTAGGCCCTAAACTAATTCCAAACCAATACTTAGGCCCATACCCAATGTTCTATCTATGGGTCTTTCTTTGTAAATAGCACAATGAACTAAAGGTCTTAGTGACCGATGAACCATAAGCGTAAGGCGATTAAGAGGTTCCCATTGAACCAGGAATGGGTATGAAGTTAGTTGATTGGATGATATAGGTAAGGAAATATTATAACTAGTGGAAATGGAAATAGTATATGGGTATTAGGAAGGAACTATTATATGGGTACTGGCCTCGTCACAAGGTTCCGTCCCGTACCGTGTCTTGTACCGTGTCCCGTACCGTTCCTCCCGGTGTTCGCTCCCTCCCAATGGGCCTTCAGATCAAACCTATTATCAAACCACCAATACCAACCATTCTTTACCCCCTTATATCCCCCTTCCGACGGACAAAAGGTGAGGTGGACCTATGGGGGTGTTGTTAGTTGAAGGTACTATTGAAAGTATATGGGTAGTTGATTGGTCTGGTCTTAGAGTGGCTGGTCTTAGTTTCTGGTCCAATGGTCAATAGTCTAGTGGGAATGGATGGTCGAGCTAATAGCTTTGTTCGATGTCCTAACATAGTTGCGTACTGTTTCAAGTGTGGTTGGGTTTATGGAGCATGGGTCCTAAGCATCATAATGGGGGCAAGCGATAGCGATAAGGTAGTGTGAACCATTTGCAACCCATACAAGCGATAGCGCTCCAACCTAAAGGGGAAATGTCAAAAGCTTCTGTCCAGTTTCAAAGGTGAAATCATATAGAGCTTCAAGGGGAAAGTGCTTTCAGTGTCTGTCCTGTTGTACCGGTTAAATAAGAAAGAGCAGCTGTCGAAACAGAAGTCAATCGAGTAAAGAAAAGAAGGCAGTTGAAAGGAAGGCAGTAAGGCAGTATAATAGACCAACGGGGAAAAGGCGGTGATGTGTAAATGGTAAGTAGAATGCGTATTGAACTGACAGCTCATTTCAATTCATATCGTTCCGTTCGAAGAGAAACCAGGATAAGGGACCACGAAGGCGAGCGACCCCCCACCAGCTAAAAGGGGGGTTGCGTAGCCTGTAGTGTTCCCGCCTTGGGTTTAAGGTGTCTAGTCTATGGCTCAGATAGTGTGATCCAAATGGTGTAACCCTAAATCCTGTTGCACGTCTTCATGTTCCACGGATAGCCCTGAAGTTCTAGACCTAATGGCCAGGCGTCAAGTTCCAGGCCTAATGTTCGACGGATAGGGCCTCTATGTCCCACGTCCTCCCGGAATGACTAACTAACTACCGACCTAACTCCCCTAATTGTCCC
Source organism: Pinus albicaulis (assembly GCA_034641835.2). Classification (NCBI taxonomy): domain Eukaryota; kingdom Viridiplantae; phylum Streptophyta; class Pinopsida; order Pinales; family Pinaceae; genus Pinus; species Pinus albicaulis. The sequence continues at coordinate 1,062,606,336 of CM076574.1, read as the reverse complement.
ATCCCATATTGTCTCGTGTAACCTCCTAAAGTTGTCTGTAGCGAGCAACCATCAAGGGGCAAGGGTAGAAGTGTCTGTCCAGTTGTACTGGGTTGAATCGGATAGAGCATCCAGGGCAGGTTCCAAATCAAGTTGAAAATAGAGAAGCGTATTGAACGTCATGCGGGGATGTGACAGGGCGTACTGGGAAATGCTGGGTACCACCTTTATTTCTTGGCAGATGGGTCATTTTAAAAGGTTGCATTATCTATGTTATTAGACAAAAACAATTGGCTTAGCAACTTATAAAAACAGATGCATAGTAAGCTACGTGATCGGTTCCCAGAAACGGAAAATAAGACGTGCTCCATCGGTTCCAAAACCAACAAGAACAAATTGAATCCTTCCTGGGATCGCCACCTACTTGGCATTGACACTTGTATTGAATCCCCTGACATCGACTCGTGGCAGCATGTAGTACCGGCATCGTAACCTGACGACTATTCGTTAATTGTCTGCTATTGGCAGTGACCAGTGTGTAATGGCTTTCGGGTCAAAGATATGGGGAATAGTGACCTCCTTCCTGGGAATGATTGCCTCTTGGGTCGCCTCTTGTCATCAAGTGATTGAACCCTTTACCTCCTGGCTCGACTAGTGTCAATTTCTTCAATGCCCCTTGCCTGTGTCACCTTTCTGGGAATGCCCGGTGGGGATGGGCTAAGGGTATAGTTAATAAAGAATCAAATCCAGTTTGAGTCCCCTGATTGGTAAAGAGTTACCCGGACCTCGTATAAAAATTCAATCTTAATAGACGAAAATGGCTAATTAGAGTGTTTGTAGAATCTGGTCCAAAACGACTTCGTGCCTGCTCCTAAGGGTGTCGCTATGGTAGCTATAAGCAGAACCACAGGAATAAGGCCCATTAAGATGTAGAGGTGCGGTAACGTACATTATATCTTATATTATGCAAAGTGGTTCGCCATATCTCCCAATCTCCTCTGACGGTAAGCCCTTATTTTGATTCTCTCGGCATATGTTCTCAAGCCAATCCAATAAAGTCCAATCAATGTATCTTCCGGAAGACCTCTCCACATGCACCCACGCGGAAGACCCCTGCAGTAAAAACCGGCACGCCACTGTCCAATGGGGCCCTCCTCTCATAAGATATTCAGTATGAATCAAGTCAATCACTCACTAAATGACTATCCGGGAACACGCACTACTTCCCTTACTGCTGGCATTGCCTGGCTAGCATGAATAAAACTGTGTGTCCTTGTCGAGTATGCTAAACGGGTTCGTCATAAGTGATGCATCATCCATCAAATCATAGGTATAAAGTCCTGTTTTGTAGGAAGAGTTTGAGGGCTGTTTCGTCGAGTTATAAAGAGAGTTCTTGAAATGCCTTGCCCGATGCGGACAAGCGACTTCGTACCAATCTTAAATAAAAAGAAATGAATGTGAGTAGCCCGGATGACCTATAGATAAATAAAGAAAGAAATACCGTCCATTTGTTAGACTAGGGTTACAGATAGTCCCACCTGCTGTTAGGTAGGTATGCCTGCTGGTAGGTAGGTGTACCCGCTATCCCCGCCGGTATTACCTTTCACCGGCCAAAGAAGGATAGTGTTTAGAAGGGAAGGGTTGGGCCTGGTATATAGGCGTAGCTAGGTAGGGCCCAACTATGTAAGTATAAGTAATTGGGCATAGCCGGGAATATGCATCCAAGTAGGACCAAGTAAGCTATTCGCCTTGGGATAGGCCTATTCGTTGGATAGGGAGCTAAGTCACACGAACCAAGGGAAGGGATAAGTAAGCCCTCCAAAATGGAATGTATTGCGCCATATCGATTATTTGCTTAATATTACTTATGTAATATAACGTGTCATGTAAGGGCCTATTTGCTGTAGCTGCGGGTGGTTCCGGGCTAAGCTGAAGAGGGATAATAGCTGTATCTTACGTAGTGGTACGCAACACTACCCATATTGGCTGGGTTCAGAAGGTGTAAGTCTTTAGAGCTAATCTTTTCCACTATACTATTACAAGCCCTTAAACACACGAAGGCATCTCTTTAAGGAGTATTTATAAGGCCTTATATCTTTAAGCGGGGGAAGTGAAAATGCATAATTACATATATAATTAGGGTGGAAGACCTAGATTCGGTGAGTTATTGTTTTGGTTAGCGAGGGAAAGATCTATTTCCAGTGATTACTATGGGTTCGAGAGCTCCCCGTGAAGTAGATCCAGCCTATAGTTCTTAGGTTACACCAGCTTATAGTTCTCAAGCAAGGGAAGTTCTCAAGCAAGGGAAGTTCTCAAGCAAGAGAGTACCAGCCTATAGATCCAGCTAGCGATAGAAGCAAAGCAGTAGACGGTGAGATTGCTTTCGATGGTGTGCGTAAGGAAGATCGTTTGACAGTGATCGTTTGAAAGTGTAAGTTCAATGGATGGATAGCATTGATGTTTGACGGGGGTAGGTTGTGAGCGATGGAAGATCTATTGCTTGTGAGATTGCTTGGGGGTAGGGTCAGTCACAGTGACTCAGTCAATAGGTTTGGGTTAGACAGCTTTGCTTCCACCCGACTATATCCCTCTCTTCGTTCGGTAAACCCGTATACAATATGCCACTTTGTGGGCTACTATCTATATCCATCTCTTCGTTCGGTCAAACCACTTACCTCCCTGCGTTTAACAACCTGTATGCTATTCCCTCCCTTTGGTCCCTTCGGTTCTAGGGGGATATATCGATTGTATATATCTTTTGTTTCAGTCAAATGGGTCAGACGATGCGATGGATTCTTTGATCTCGATCACTGGCAAAACTATCTAAACAAGTATGAAAAAATCTACCTAATTTGGTGAAAAACTGCTTGCTGTTGGTGCTTCCATGGTGCGAGATGTGCTTCTTATACGGATCATTTTCAAGGTGAAAGTCAATCTTTATGTGGTGAGCTAAAAGTGGGTTAAGTCAAAAAGTTCTAGCAGAATGACTCTATTAGAAGCATAAGATTCGCACGATAGAATGAATGATTATCCCAGGTATATACCAAGTGACTGAGGTTTATAGAAAAGTATCACGTGCGCAAGGTGGAGGGGCACCTTAATGCAACCAAGTTTGATCGGAGAATGAACGATAGAGATCATCCTAGTTGCATCGGAACCATCTACATGCGTGCTACTCAGATGTGCGAGAGGCTTTATGTCTTCGTAGGGGGGCCAGATGACATAGTTTATATAAAAATGGTCACCAAAAAGCATGTCCTCTCCTTCCCGGTGAATAGCTCACTCGAGTCGAGGTGAACATAAGGAGGTTCCCGGCTCCTATCCTTGTTTTGCAGTCTTACCAAGTGCGTATGCGGGACGTTTACTCGTTTGGCCCGGCGAATACGATCAACCAACTGGTGTGAGGTGGGACGAGCGCACAGGTACAGGCTCGGGGCTTTGATTAGCCTGCTTATTGTGGAACGAGATGATGGGTTGTTCCATAAGTATTGACCTAAAACCAACAGAACGCACTATTGACTCCACCAGAGGCCCTACACGGGTCACACTCCGTGGTCAGATTCATTCGATAGGAAGCGGACACTATATATGGTCTTATGGTCTAAGGAATATGGTCTATGGACTAATATCTATGGACTACAGACTAAGGACACAACAAATAGGGACAAAGAATAATACCTTACGAAATGAACAGAACCCAACTGACATAGGATCAAAGAACGAGGAAAGGAGCAGACAGTACATACACCTATCGATTTACCACCTACCATATCTACATTTACCACTTTCTATCTATCACTTCGCATTTCTAATTCCACTTTGCACCTTTTACCTATTATTACTCTTATTTACTTTTGACTTACCACTCTCTCACTTTTTGACTCATTATTTTCACCAACTCTTCGCTTATCACCTTAAGGGTTTGCTTTACTCACGAACAAATATGGTGAATAGAATATCATTTACACCGAGGAAGCACTAACAGCGGTTTGAACTAGATTAGATAACCAACACGAATTCGCAACAAGAAATACCAACAAGACAAACACACTTTTCATGCCCGATCAAACCTCTGCCTCTTTGACTCTCTCAGCGCTTAGCACCAACTTCTGTAACACCAAAAGAAGGATCGCTCATCTTACCATATTAGATATAGAAATACCGGGGGCATTTTGACTTCATGGATTCCACTAGACTCATTCTCTCGTGCAAATCTGGCTCTTGTAAAGGAACCATTCCGAAAGAATCATGAGGATCCGGGAACTAATGAATCGCTTTATGTTATTGATCAATCGGATTACGGTGAGACGAATAGAAGAGATTCTTAGGTTAGAGAAAAGAAAACCACCAGCCTCTTTTCTTTACTTCTTAAGTACTAATCACCAGTACCTCCTATTCGCCCGCTTTCACCATGGAAAAGAAAAGGTATTTCGCTTGAGTTTCCCCTTGCCCGATGCGGACTAGCGACTACGTACCTTTAGCACACACTTATTCTGCGGGCAAATCTTATATATATATATAAAGAGGTAATCATGCAAGGATTCCGAGGACTATGGAAGGATCTTTACCTTTCTATTGATATCTTCGATTAATCTGACTCATATGAGGCGAATCCTACCAATTCAGATACTATAGAGAATGAACACTGCCTTTACTTATTTAGTGCTTACCGGAAACTCTTATGACACCAAAAGAAGAAGTGCTTATCGGACTCTTTCTAACTAGTAAATGGCTTGGCATTTCGCTATCACACATCCCACCTTGTAGACCCGGCCCCGCGAAGGATAGCTAACTGGCTTGTTGGATGTATTTCTATATTTAAGAAGAGTCTTCCAGTTGTTATAAAGAGGCGAAGAATGATAGCTGATTGGGTGGGTCTCTGTCACAGGTATGGATGTCATTTGCTCGTGCATCTTTCACAAGAAACCCGCGGCGATGAAACCACTCCCAAGGTGGTCGGGTGCGGTGATGCTCTGCGGTCCTTATGACTTTGCTTCCAACCAGAGCGATTCTTTGGTTATTCCCCTTCCTTCCAACGTGGTTAGAGTTTAGCCTTGCAGTTCCTTTCGGTGTGTTGCTGAGGTTAATATAGGTGTGGATCATTGAACATACCTTGTTACCCTACGGACCCCAGTTTGATTAGATTTGTTCGTTACTTGCTGTCGTAAGAATCGCTCTTAATATTGTGGTAGCAAAATGAATGGTGATTCTATGATGTCGTCATGTAACAAGTTAGCACAATTCCTATAGACGATAACGGTAATGAATGCAGGAAATAAATTGACCAAAAATGAAGATGTCTGCAGTGTTTTCATCCTAGGTGCCGGCCTTCACCAATTTATGATGATTTATCCACGAAATATCGTCTAATTCAGAGAATTGCCACATACCCTGCTGGGATATACCGGAAAATTTCATACTGTGCCCACTGGTTCTACCAGCTCTAGGGTCAAGAAACAAGCCAACAATTACACTACAGAGTCTATGAATTCTAAAACCAAACTCCCGCTTAGAACAGTGAGCTCTAAGTAAGTAATGCAGGTCAATTCGGATGGAAAGTACATTCACGTAATTGACCAAGTAGCTCACATCACTAATTTGATGAAGCAGAAAAGCAAATAGCAATAGATTCCGCTACATTTAAGCCAGAGGGGCACTTAGCTGTATACCAGCCAGCAAAGGTCCTCGTGTAGAGTGGACTATAGTAGGATTACAGGTGGGCTACCAAAGGTGTCTATGGGCGCGCTGTTACTATAAGAATATAATGGAGCAGTCAACCAAAATGATAAAGTGCAGACATATACTTTATCTGTTGCCAAGCTAGTGAAAGTCTAAGTTGACAAAAAGTAAGTTCTAAGGCTGCTTCAACTAGATCACAGTAGACATTCCCAGGGCCATATCTAGTAACCCTTCATGTGGTTTTAGGCCACTGTCCATAACAAATGTATACATTATGCCTATGTCACAGCTTTCTTGCTAACAAAGTAAAGTGCGTCTATCATAGCTGCTTCAATGCCAACTGGATCATTCAATGTCTCTGCCTTCGCTGATGGGTTTAACAAATTATAGCTTGTATAGGGGCCATTTGGAAAAGAAATCACAATCACAAGTAAAGCATCGATTCCAAGTAGAGTCAAACCGGTGCATCCAAAAGAAACTAGCGCAGCCGGATCAGGTGTTCAAAACAAAAAAAAGAACTGGAGGGGCTAGTTACCAACGACCGGGAAGAAGTGGATGAATGCATGGAGTAAAACCTACACATATACATTTGCTTTTAAATCGTGATGCAAAAAAAAAATTACACCATTAGCTAATGAACGTCACCCGAAACACACAGATGCATCATGAAAGAGCGCTACACCTACCATACAATCAAAGGTGCGTAGCCCCTATAACGTCCTGTCGTCCATCCATCCATCTCTCCATTATGAAATGAGTTGGCAGCTCGCTCATATGAAAGGTCGGCTCTCGATCATATCCGCTCGATCAATTAGTTGCTGGGTCTCGCTCATATGAAAGTGCTCGGTCATCGACTTGCTCACGATTTCGGCTCGATCCACTATGAAAGTTAATGATAACCGGAACATCTTATCTCGCCTGCTAATAGGTGTCTAGGCCATGTGATCAAGTTCTCGAAAATCTCGAAAAAAATCGAAGACACCTACTTCTAAACCACAAGGCACCGTTCATGTTTGCACCGACTGGCGGCCTACCCAGACCACAAGACTAGACGCATTCATTAGCAACTACTATCATGAAGACGCTATAAGCTTCCTCGCTTGGCTTGCTTGGTGCTTTCTTGCCTACCTTACTCTATTGCTTCTTTCATCCCGGATCAGAACCACTCGTAATTCCGTGCTTGCTTTCTTGCCTACTTCACTACTCGCTATCAGTTCTTTCTTTCCGTACGGACTACTGACAACTATAAGTGCTTAGCTGTCAGTCTGATAGTAGTATGCCTTATTCCTCCTTCTGCATTCGCTCATAAGAGTCCTTGCTAGCTGCAAGAAGTTACCCTCATACGAGATAAGAATAAGGTTCTTAGATGAAGGATGGAAGACCGATCTGGCAACTGGGATGAGAGAAAGAATACGGATAAGTGACTCGCTTGAGTAAGACAAGCATACCTCGTATGGGCTCGAGTACGAGCTGACGTCTTTGGAGAGTAGGGCGCAACTACGGAATAGGAATCCCGTTTCAATAAAGAAGGAGCGGTGACTCAGACTTCTTGGTCATGAAAGAGAAGGGAAAACCCTGACCATGAGGTGGCCTGCCAAGCCCGGGACCGTCTATAGAGCCAGGGTTAGAGATAGGGGTTCATGAAAGAGAAGGGCGAAGATGCATAATCTTGATAAGGTATCCTTCTTGGTCATTAAGAGGTGTCCTGGGTGTTTCTGCATACCTAGGCATTTCCTGAAATGTTTAAAGTTTTTCTATGCAAGTGGCTTTGTGGGGATATCTGCAAATTGATCCTCTGTTCTGCAATGTTGCAAAACTATCTCACCATTGTTAACCAATTCACGTATGAAGTGAGATTTGGTGTCAATGTACTTTTCCCTTTTATGAAAAACTAAATTTTTATACAATGCAATAGCTGAGCTATTGTCACAATAAATCATTGTCCCTTTTACCTATTCTTGGCATAAACTTCTCAACATTTTTCTCATCCAAAATTCTTGACATGTTGCTGCTGTAGCTGCCACATATTCTGCCTCTGCTGTAGATAATGCTACAATGGGCTGTTTCTTAGAAGCCCATGAAATGGCTCCTGAACCCATATGAAAAACATAACCGGAAGTGCTCTTCCGATCATCTACACTTCCAGCCCAATCACTGTCAGTGTATCCAACTAAATCTGAACATTCTGAAGCAGTATATAAAATACCAAATCCTTTTGTACCTTTAACATACCTCAGAATTCTTTTTGCTGCCTGCCAATGTGCATCCTTTGGCTTTTCCATGAATCTGGAAATCAAACTAACAGCATGCATTATGTCCGGCCTAGTTGCAGTCAAATACATAAGGCTGCCAACTATGCTCTTGTATAAGCTAGGATCAAAATCCTTGTTGCTGTCCTCTCTGCTGAGTTTTAGTCCCATCACTGTGGGAGTGATCGTTGCTTTGCTTTCCTGCATGTTAAATCTTTCAAGCACCTCATTAACATACTTTTCCTGTGAGATAAAAATCCCATTTTCATATTTTTCTACTTCTACTCCTAAGAAGTATTTCAACAAACCCATGTCAGTCATTTCAAATTCTTCTTTCATGACTGTTTTAAAATTTTCAATAAGGTAACCATCATTACCAGTGAAAATAACATCATCAACATACAAAACTACAATCAATATTTTTCCATCCTTTTCTTTGATGTAGAGGGTGGGTTCTCCCTCACACTTTTCAAAACCATTTTCCAGTAGATAGGAATCTATCCTACTGTACCATGCTCTTGGCGCTTGCTTCAGCCCATAAAGAGCTTTCTTCAACTTGCACACTTTGTGCTCTTGGCCTTTATTTTCATAGCCAAGAGGTTGTTCAATGTAAACCTCTTCCATTAACACTCCATTTAGGAATGCTGACTTCACATCCATTTGGTAAACTTTCCACTTGTTTTGTGCTGCTATGGACAACACTACTCTCACGGTTTCCATTCTAGCAACCGGTCCGAAAGTTTCCTCATAATCTATCCCATGCTTCTGCTTATAACCTTTGACAACAAGTCTTGCCTTGTATCTCTCTATTTTTCCTTCAGCATTACTCTTGGTCTTGTAGACCCATTTAACTCCAATGACATCTTTACCTTTTGGGAGTTCAACCAAATCCCAAGTCTTGTTTATTTCTATGGCATTTATCTCCTCATCCATAGCTTCTATGCATTTCTTATCCTTGATAGCTTCTTCGAAATGAACAAAATCATCAACATGACAATATAAAGCAAACAAAGAATTGATACCTTCATTTTCTATATCTTGTTCATATATGTCTTTCAAATTTCTGAACTTCTTACTTTTTTCATTAGATGTACAAATGCTTGAAGAAGCACTTGAGTTTCCTCCTTGTGGTGTGCTTGAAGAAGCACTTTCATTTCTCCTCAAGGGTGTGCATTGCTGCTCTTATGTTGGTGCTATTGTTTGGGGATGTATTTCAGCCAACTCATCATTATTTTCATCATGAGATAAACAATGCTTAACATTCACTATTTTCTCTATGCTTCCATCCCAAGCTTCCTCTTCAATAAACTGAACATCTCTGCTCACAATAAACTTCTTGGTGGATGGGTTATACAACCTATAAGCCTTGGATTCCTCACTATATCCAATGAAAATACATTTCTCCCCCTTGCTTTCCAACTTCTTCTTTAGCTGATCTGGAATGTGTGCATAAGCCACACATCCAAAAACCTTCATGTGTGTGACACCTTGCTTTGTGCCACTCCATGCCTCTTCCGGCACTTTGTTCATAACTGCTTTTGTAGGGCACCTATTCAAAATGTACGCTGCACAATGTATAGCTTCAGCCCAATAATCATTAGGAAAATTATTTGCCTTTAACATACTCCTTGCCATGTCCATTATGGTTCTATTCTTCCTTTCAGCTACTCCATTTTGCTGCGGAGTATATCTAGTTGTAAACTTCTTATGAATACCATTTTCTCTACAAAAACGTAGAAAATATTTAGAGATATACTCACCTCCTCTATCAGTCCTTAGGACTTTGATATGCAGCCCAATTTGGTGTAAGTGCTTTGAAATTGAAAAATATTTCAAATACTTCACTTTTGTTTTTCAAAAAGTAAACCCAAGTTTTTCTTGTAAAATCATCTATGAATGTTAAGATGTAGTGGCTACTTGCAAGTGATGGATTTTGCATCGGTCCACATAAATCTGAGTGGACAATTTCTAAGGGTGCTTTTGCCCTAATGCTTTTCCCGGAAGGAAAACTTTCTCTGTGTTGTTTCCCCAAGATACAACCTTCACAAAGGCTGTCTAGTTTCTCTATCAATGGTAGACCTCTTACCATTCCTTTTCTATTCAACAGATTAAGACCTCCAAAGTTGAGATGTCCAAATCTCAAGTGCCACAACCAATTATCATCTTTTGGTTCGCTTTGGAAAGTCTCTTGTGCCACTGCTGCTTTCTCTTCACCATTCTTTAAATCTGCTCTCATTCTGAGAGGGAACATCCTATTCCTTGTCATCTTCACTTCAGCAATACATTGTTTGTTGGGTGGTTTATCCATGATGGTACAAACATCATCCTCAAAGAAAACATTATACCCCTTATGGACAAGTTGTCCAATACTTAAGAGGTTACACTTCATTCCTGTAACATAATAAACATCTGCTATGGATTTCTTTGCACCTTTCCTTGTTAAAACATTTACATTTCCTTTTCCCATAATAGAAACTTTGCTATCAATTCCTAGTGTGACTTGTGACTTCACACTCTCATCTAACATAGAAAACATTGCTATGTCTCCTGTCATATGGTTACTACAACCGGATTCTAGAAACCATAAATCCTCATTCTTTTCTTCAGCCATATTACAAGCTAAAAACAGATTATTTTGGCTGATATTTTCTCTAGTGAAATTTGCACTAGTTCCACTTCCCATATCATGTTGCTTCTTTCTACATTCATTAGCATAATGACCATATTTTTTACAATAGTGACATTGGACATTGGATTTATCATACCTTTGTCCTTGAGCATTCTGCTGACCACTCTACTGGATACTACCTTGGCCATGGCTGTGATTTTGACTGTTGCACCTTCCATGTGAATGTGAAGGATTGTTCCTTCCACCTCTATTTTGACTTCTACCTCTTCCTCTTTTGTTTCCTCTACCTTGCCCTCTTCCTCTTCCAAAAGACATCTGGGTCTTAAAGGCATGCTCAAGAGATGATTTTTCACTCCTACCCAATCTATGTTCATGGGTCATCTGTGATGCATGTAGCTCATCCACTGAAAAATTTGTGAGATCCTTAGTCTCCTCTATGGTGGTGACAATCACATCGAATCTTGAGGGAAGACTCCTCAAGATTTTTTCAAAAATCCTCTTATCTTCAAGATTCTCTCCATGAGATCGTATTTTTGTGACCATTCCAATTACATGAGTCAATAATGAGTCAATAATATCTGACTCTTTCATACAGAGAGTCTCAAAGTCTCTCCTCAGAAAATGAAGTTTTGTTGTCTCCACTTTTTCCATGCCTTCATAGGCTATCTTGAGAGTTTCCCATGCTTCTCTAGATCTCTTGGCTACAGCTATCCTTGGAAACACACTCTCATGCACTACTTGATACAATAAGAAGAGAGCCTTGGAGTCTTTCTTCTTAATTCTCTTCAGCATCTCTCTTTCTGCTTGAGTTAAATCATCTAACTCTTCTTCATTTGCTGGCTCTTCAAATCCATCCTCAACAAATTCTCATAAGTCTTGGGAGACAAATAATGCTCTCATAGTTATTGACCAGTAGTCATAATTTTTCCCATTAATCAGTGGGAGGTGGATATTTCCCATACCCATACCAGTACTGGCTCAAGCCATTCTACACTCTTAACTATGATTCAAAAACACTTGACTGTGTATTTAAAATAACTGACTATTCTGCAACAATAACACAATAAACTGTATAGAGAAATACCTTGAATTATTTTTGGCTGAGTCTTCACTCTGCTGGAGAAGTTGCTGCAACAAAGAACTCCTTTCCTTCAACTTCTTTGACCTTCAAAGAGCCTGGACTAGCTCCGATACCATGTTGGAATTTCTGAGAATTCCAGAACAGTAATGGAGAGAGTAATACTCTCCTCTTCTAACACAGAGAAATATAAAATTTTCACTCACAGGAGATAGAGTTTCCACATGAAATTCTATTTCATTAACTTCAAAAAAAAACTATTACAAATCTGGACTGCTTCATAAAAGCAGTGCTCAGAATAGACTTCATTGTCTCAATAAAATAATACACTATCTGTGTATTTCTTACGATCTATCTCTATAAAACCAACTGCTGTATTTTCTTTTCCTGCACTGTTGTGTGTTTTCATTCACTGTTTTGTGGAATTAATAAAAATAATGAAAATTAATTACACTGCCTCATGGGCTCTTACAATATATATATGTCGCGCATATCATATAAAAACTTTACAAACTATATCATTGAAATAAATTTAAAACTAAATATATTCAACTGACTGTCAAGCCCTTTTTACAATTAAAACCTATTATATAATTGTATCGGGTCCGTGTTTTAAACAAAAACAAATGACCAAACGAAAACTGTGATTGCTGATCAATAAATGGATGCGATGCAACAATTAACTCCGGCCTATTAAAACATCGGGTCTGGACTTCAACACATAACAAATGACCAACCGATCTTCCGATTGCGATTGACGATCAGATGCGATGAGCACATTAAAATCCGCTTCATTGAAGGATCGGTTCCGCCATATCAAATGTCAATCGGACCAAATAAACAAAGGCCTCTGATTGTGATATTGTGATCGGGCCCCAAAACAAAATGTTGCAACTATCGTTTGAACTGCCACGTGGCCTGTGGGACCACCTGCAGACCTTGGCTTTGGTGGAGGGCGATTGTAATAAAACATGCGATATAACTCATCGCATCGGCCCAAAACAAAAAAGCTGCGGTATTACTTATGTGATACTTCCGATTGAGATGATCGCATCGGACCTCCAACATCAACAAGACACTTGAACTTTAAAACATTTCTGCTGTGAAATATATGTGAACTGTTCTGCTTGCGGAACTCACCACATCAACAAGACATTGCAAGTATAACTTGTGATTACTGCCTCACTCATTAACTCCACCGATTAAATTTGTAAGGCTTTAAAGATTGATTCAACCTGTAATCAAAGCTCTGCGCTGCTGGCGAGACTTTGAGTCTAAACATTAAACTCTGATCTTAAGAAATCGGCTACCGCCTTAGATTAAATATCAAAGGGGTCTAATCTTATCTGCTCTTTACTACAACTGTGCGGGCTTTCCAATCCTTTTGCAATTGCATTAAGACAGCGGCAACCACCTTTGCTAAGGCTTTAATGTGTCGCAGTTATTTCACTTCTGCAATTACTGTTGTTTGAATTCAGTAGTTGGAATTAATTTCCAACAGTAGATCTATGGTGATTCTTCCTAGCAGAATTTTTCTGGGAGAATTTTGGGAAATTTTTGGTGAGATGGCTTGTCTCAAAGTAAGATCGACATCTGAAGATGACACAATCATAGTCAAGTTTCTGGTTTGATACATAGATTTTTCTTATTAGGATTATTTCAGTTTGGAATATGGTGGTGAAGTCTATTTCTATGTAGATGCGTGCATAGGTGGCTCTAACATATTCCTCTATTTCTGGGCACCTGCAGTAAAATTTCCCAATTGTATTTCCAATGGCTTTTAGTGAGGAAAGATTTGAGAGATGCAAAGGTAGGTTTATCAATCTAACCCAAATTGGTGCTAAGGTTATAACTATTGTTGAGGGATCGAATGATGGGCTCCATGGCTTCATGAATAGGCCTAAGTTTTCCCAAAACCAAGGGCAGGAATCTAAAATGCATTGTCTGCTTTCAGAGTTTTCAAAATCTACTATAAAGAAACCCTTAGCATAGGGGTAGATATTAATTTAATCATAAATGATAGCCTTCCATACCTCTGAGATCTAACTGTTAAGAGCTGTCAGTCGTGGCCAAAAACCATTAACCTGGCAGATTAAGCCACTTTCATAAAACTTCAAGGCCTCATCCATTAAGGCCTTGACCACCTGCACAGTGGGAGCCGGGACTTCACTAACAATATGAGAAGGATCTTGACTCTTAGAGGCGAACAGAACTGATGCAGGGCTAGCCTGCAATAACCAGGATCTTCAATAATAACTCATATCAACATTTATCTCAGCTTTTGCCCAAATCAAAACTCAATTACTGGAAAATTTACACTTTCCCATTTAAATACAAAAGCTATCTTTTAATTTATGGTTATAAAACCATTTCACAGTAAATAGGTATCAAATTGTGAATCAATATTCAGATCCTTCCTTAAACCGTACCCAATCCTCATTCCAACATTCACATGACTTTTAATATCAGATATACATCATTCCAATTTCAACTTTTGAATTGTCCATGTTTAAAAACTCATTGGCAATTTAATACCATTGTTCGGACTCAATTGTGCCTTTCACCAAACTCATAAACGCACAATACATAGAAGATTCGATAGCAATTTGAATTCAATTTCATACCTGAAACTGCGCCCTTGATCAGAAGTGGACTCCATTCCACAACACAAATTCGCCTCTTTTCTTGTATTCGAACACAAACAAAATCAATTCATGCAATTTATCTCTTATCTCAACACAGAGTCAACTTACTTTTCAACGCAGAATCTGCCTGTGTGTACAAAGTTAAACCACAGACCATTCACTGTAGTATGACTTCAATTTCATTCATATGAATTTCAACCAGCATTCGTTACACAAATCCATAATGCGCCCTCCAAGTTCCATCAACACTTCATACCTCAATTTTCTTCTATGGCAATTATAAAAACGCAGGCTCTGGTTAAATCAAATACTAACAACAGTTTGTTGTTCATTAATTTACCTTCTATATCATTGAATAGATGCAAATTGATGTTCACCACATTATCGACTTCCAAACACTGTTCCACATCTCTGTGCCAGAGATTGTAAGCGCCTTTTCTTCAACAATTATCGATCAGTCTCCTATGAATTCGACTGATACTCCATTCCTACACCTTTAACTTACAGTTCCTCTACGCTGCTCCACAAATAGCAACCAACAAATATTGATGCCATTACTGAAACTCATTTTCATACCTTATTCCTTCAATTTCTGAACCACGCCTTCATTTTCTGGATCGTGTCTTCTAGCACATCCACGATATCAAACAGATATTTGATATATGTTTGACTCCAAAAGTTTTGAACTTCTGAAATGTCTGAATGCACAGTAATTACAGTGCTATGCTATTCCACCTTTTAAATCGATCTATTCGCTATCAGCTACAACGCCTTGTCGACTGAAACCACATGGGAATCCGCACTGAACAGATCTTGATCATGACACACTTCTCTCTTTGCGCTAGAATTGAAATCGACTTCAATTGTATCGAAATCGGAATCATTTCAGCACCAAACTCAAACAATAAACACGATCCCAAGATCCTGCAAGCAGATAAAAATCGATGCCGCTACACTCTGTAGTTCGATCACAACAGATCGGCTTCATTTACTCAATCGATTCCCATTTAATTGTATATTACTCAATTCAAACACTGTGTTTCTGCTATCCTAGCCTTTAAAATCGTTTCAAAATAGATTTAGTTTTCTTTTGAAACTCTGCGCCTTTCACCACTTTACAATCCATTTAGATCCAAACCAAAACATATAAATCGATCTCAGCATTCTGACCAACAGATTTTTTAGTCTCTATTAATCAAATCTTCAATATATTAAATCAGTTCACTGTATTGTATGAATTTCCAACTGTTATACTTAAATATTCAATATTTATGAAAAAGTCGACTTCAATGCTGGTTTTGAAAATTTATTGACTGTTGTTTGCAATTCTCTGTTCCTATGTGGAACTTACACGTATCACATTTCCATTTTGAAATATTACAATCAACCCATGCGCCAACCTTTATTCCAATCACAGCATTTAAATACCCAATTTCTAAATGCACCCATAAACTCTAAAACACACTTATCAAATTAATAACGAAAATACTTACAAACTGTTCTTCTTGGCCAGATATCCAACAGTCGTGGCCCTTACAATTTGCTCAGAGGTATCCAAACAGAAAACCTCTCACTCTCTACTCACACTCACTCACAATCTCCTCATGCCTTTAAGGCTTTGCTGAGTTTATACAATTTTTAAAATGATCTAATTAAATGCTCAATCCCCTTAATATCTCAACAAATCCTATTATATCTCAACATCCCTAAAAGAAAGATTCTTATCCCTAAGACTTAGAAACTAATTCCAACTTAGGCTCCATCATTAATTCTAAATAATCTAGAAACTAATTTCTGTCATATTTACAAATTCTCACAAATGATTAATTAAAATATAATTAATCACTCAAAATAATATTAATATTTACATTTCTTCAAAACATGAAACCCCCTAGCTTAGATAAAATATAAGGCGTTTTTCGGAGCTAATGCTCCTGCATCAAGAACTAGGTCGGCAATTATCTTTGCAAAGATGGGAGCCATACTAGACCCAAAGGTGAAGAACCGCAAGTTTATAAATTACCGACCGTGGATTTAATATATAACTCACCTAACCACACGGTGTTACAAGTCACCCTACTGACCACAGAGGACCGTAGATCATATACAATGATGTTGATGCCCCTTCCGTATTGAAACCACAGAAGTACATGGCGATAAAATTAAATATATGCAAACCAAAAGACCGCAGAAGATATGTGAACCAAGAAGACCACAGAAGATAGGCGAACCATCGCAGAAGATACGCGAACCAAGAAGACTGCAGAAGGTATGTGATCTACCGCAGAATATATGTGATCCGATAGATTCTTCCATACAAAGGGTCATATATGGAACAATTACACAAATAATGGTTCGATATTTTGGTAGACTTTACACCACATAATTTAATATGTTTAATACCGAGTGGGTAGGAGTCTTCAACAACTTGAAACCCTGGATCGATTGTTGTAGTAGCGTAGAGAAAGACTTTTTTATTTTGCAGCTTGTGTTACATAGAGTCGCAGACCTACACCACGAATCCGAAATATATCATGTACCATAGATGTAATATGATTTTTTTTAAATTAACTATTTTAAAATAAATTCATTAAAAAATAGTAAAATTAATATGATATTTTTTTAACTAGTCATTTTAAAATAAATTCATTAAAAAGTAATAATAACTAAATTAAAACATAATAGGTAATATTATATATAAAACTTCCAGAACATATTCAATGCAAGTTAAATTTATAGCAACCATCTAATAATAGAAAAACCCCTTTCTAAAATATACACGCCTACAACATAATTGAATGATTTCATTCAAATCTCACTCCATGACGTTCGCTCAAACAAACAATCACTCTCGAAGCCATATTACCCAAATTAAAAACCATGGACGGACTCTGCTCGCCCGTCAAGGTCCTCATCACCTGTCATCTTTTACCCATACTCCTCCTTCCAACACAAAAATCCACCCCATAAGCACATATTACTACTTCAAACCCATCTATAATAAACCACACGGATCAGAACTTAAGCACTTCTGAGTTACCTTTTTGATGTTGCCCAAAGAATCGCTAATTATGAATTCCAGAAATCCATTTGAGTGAAAGCATTAATATTGCTATGCATAGTGTTCTTATCCATTCCCATGGAATTGAGAAGTAGAATCCAAACTCTTGCAGAAGGCTATTGGATTCATGTAATTACTGGTATCTGGGGGTCTCACGGATGAAGAATCAAGTGTGAGGAGAGGGGAGGGAATGTTGTTGGTGGCACCAATTTTGGTTGGCCACTTTGCTTGTGTTTTCCACCGAGACGGAGCGGCCCTGTTGTTACTCTCATGGGAAAACCTCGTCATCCGCTGAACCGTTGCCTGGAAATCGGTGGGATCTACCCTCCGTTAGAATTTCTAAATATTCCAAACACACAGGGAGAATAAAAATTCTCCTCTATTAACACATAGAAATTCTGGACAGAGATGGCATAAAAATTCTTTCTATTTCATTAACAAACTAAAACTATTACAAATTTCTTCCACAGAAGTGGGATTACAAAATACTTGACTACTACAAACGTAGTGCTCCAAAAAAAACTTCTCTCTGTCTCTCAAAATGCACACAACAGTGCTCTCTGGTCTTACTGTGTTTTTCTCTGCCTATGGGCTTTTCATTACACAACAATACAACAACCCCATGAGCCTATGGGTTTTACACTTTATATATATGGCGCGACATTACATAAATTAAAGACATAAAATAAAATATAAAAGGTTTTAAACAAAACCTTAATACACTGTGTGAACATAAAATTTAAACAAAAATTTTATTTGCGCAATATGCGAGCTAACCCCACATCGCAATCGGTGATCGGTGGAACAACGGCTTTGGTAGAATGGACCTTTGAAACTGGCAATGAGCGATGTTGCGATGGCACGTTGAGCGATGAGCACTTGCACTATCAACATTGGAAATGAACTTTGGAATGGATGGTTGAATGGTTTGGCGAACAACGATGAGCGATGTGCGATGGACCCCATGGTGGAGATCACATCGGTGCATCGGCAGATAAAAAGCATAATCGTAAGCGGTGAGCGGACAGTTGTGATGTGCGATTGTGATGGTGGTGGGGACCACATCGCATTGCGGTGATAAAAATGAACCTACGGTTTGGGTAGATGGCGATAAGTGTTTGTGATGTGTGATGGATGTGGGAAGCACATTGCATCACAACATTGGCGGTGATATTTTCTGTGGTATGTAACACTCGTCCGTTGTGATATGTGATGTGCGATATCACAACATCACATTGCATCAGTGCTTCTCATCAACAAGACACTAAAACAATATTTGGCGGTGGGTGATGAAGTGGGGACCACAGATGACGTGGCCCATTCAAGACTTAAAATATTTGGTGCATTTAAACAAAACTCTGATTGGTTGTTGAGGGCTTAAAAGCCCGAAATGATTGTTCTTTAATACAATTGTTGTTGCGTGGCTTGGACCACAAATTCTTCAATTTCTCATGAAAAATAGGCTACGACCTATATCAAAATTTGATTTCTTCTCTGCAATGTTTTTTGCGGCCATAAACATTTAATTCCTCCTTACGGTTTCTCCATTCCTCTTGAATGCATAGTGTTGTGCACAGAATATCCTCCGCCCCTTTGCTGTACTCTGTTTCTACCTATGCAGGGGTATGCAGGTGACTTTAACATTTTCAACACTCCCCCTTAAAGTTAGCTTCTAGGTTATCATTCATACCCAAGAGTTTCCTCAAATATTCAAAACACTTTTGCCCCAATGGTTTGTCAGTATATCTGCAAATTGCTCCTCTATTCTACAATGTTGTAAAACAATTTCTCCATTGTTCACCGATTCTCTAATATAGTGAAACTTAGCATCTATGTGTTTTGTTCTTTTATGAAACACATAATTATTTGATAACGCAATAGCTAAGCTATTGTCACAATAAATCACTGTGCCTTTTACCTGTTCATGACACAAATTCCTCAACATTCTTCTAATCCACAATGCTTGACACGTTGCTGCTATAGCTGCTACATAATCTTCCTCTGCTATAGATAATGCTACAATTGGTTGTTTCTTCGAAGCCCATGAAATGGCTCCTAAACCCATATGAAAAACATAAACAGAAGTACTTTTCCGGTCATCAATACTTCCAACCCAATCACTGTCAGTATAACCAATTAATTTTGATTTTTTTGAAGTAGTATATAAAATACCATATCTTTTAGTTCCTTTCACATACCTCAGAATTCTCTTTGCTGCTTTCCAATGTGCTTCTTTTGACCTCTCCATAAATCTGGAAATCAAACTAACAACATGCATAGTATCTGGCCTAGTTGCAGTAAAAAACATGAGGCTTCCAACTATGCTCTTATACAAACTAGGATCAAAATCCTTGTTGTTGTCATCCTTGCTGAGCTTCAATCCCATTACTTTGGGAGTAATTGCTGCCTTGCACTCCTGCATATTAAATCTTTCTAAAACTTCATTAACGTACTTTTCTTGAGATATAAAAATCCCATTTTCATTTTTCTCTACTTCTATTCCTAAGAAGTATCTGAGCAATCCCATGTCAGTCATTTCAAATTCTTCTTTCATGATTGTTTTAAAATTTTCAATAAGGTAATTATCATTACTTGTGAATATCACATCATCAACATATAAAACAACTATCAACATCTTACCATCCTTTTCTTTGATGTATAATGTGGGTTCTCCTTCACATTTTTCAAACCCATTTTCCAATAAATAGGAATCTATCCTACTGTACCATGCTATTGGTGCTTGCTTCAGCCCATAAAGAGCTTTCTTCAATCTACAAACTTTGTGCTCTTGGCCCTTTTTCTCATAGCCTAGAGGTTGTTCAACATAAACCTCTTCCATTAACACTCCATTTAAAAAATTTTATTTTACATCCATTTGGTAAACCTTCCATTTGTTTTGTGCTACTATGGACAACACTACTCTTACTGTTTCCATTATTGAAACTCGTGCAAAATTTTCTTCATAATCTCTTCCATGTTGTTGCTTATATCCTTTAACAACAAGTCTGGCCTTGCACCTTTCTATCTTACCTTCAGCATTGATTTTGGTCTTGTAGACCCATTTAACTCCAATGCCTTCTTTCCCTTCTGGGAGATCAACTAATTCCCATGTTTTGTTCTTCTCTATTGCATTAATTTCTTCATCCATAGCTTATATCCGTTTTCTATATTTTATGGAATCTTCAAAATGAATAGGATCATAAACATGAAAATGCAAATCAAATAAGGAGTTCATACCTTCATTTGTTGTCTCTTTCTCATAAATTTCATTAATATTTCTGAATCTAGTTCCTCTTTCATTTGGTGTAGTTGTGCTTGAAGTAGCACTCAAATCTGCTCCATGTGGTGTGCTTGGAAAAGCACTCTCATTTCTTCTCAAGGGTGTTCTTACTCCTGCTTGAGGTGTCCCTTGTTTTCCTTGTGTTGGTGGAGGTTGTGCTACCAATGACGTATTATTTTCAGCCACTTCTTCCTCATCTTCATCATGAGACAAACAACTTTTGACATTGACTGTTTTCTCAATGCTTCCATCCCATGCTTCTTCTTCTATGAATTGCACATCCCTTCTTATAGAAAATTTCATTGTGGATGGGTTGTACAATCTATATCCCTTGGACTCTTCACAGTATCCAAGGAAGATGCACTTCTCCCCCTTACTGTCCAACTTCTTTCTCAACTGATCTGGAATGTGTGCATAAGCCACACACCCAAAAACTCTGATGTGGGTGACTCTTTGTTTTCTGCCACTCCATACTTCTTCTAGAACTCTGTTCATTACATATTTTGTTGGGAATTTATTTAAAATATACATAGAACAATTAGTAGCTTCTGCCCAATACTCATTTGGCGAATGTTTTTCCGTTAGCATGCTTCTCACCATTTCCATTATGGTTCGATTCTTCCTTTCAGTAACTCCATTCTGCTGCGGTGTGTACCAAGTTGTAAACTTCTTTTGTATGCCATTTTCTCTGTAAAAACGGAGAAACTCTTTTTAGATGTACTCACCTCCTCTGTCAGTTCTAAGAAATTTGATATGCTACCTACTTTTTTTCTCTACTAGAGCTTTAAAGTGGCAAAATTTTTCAAAGACTTCACTTTTATATTTCAAGAAATAAACACATAATTTCCTTGCAAAATCATCAATAAAGGTCAACATGTAGTTGCTACCTGATACTGATGCTATTTGCATCAACCCACATAAATTTGAATGGATAATTTCTAAGGGTGATTTCGCCCTTATGCTCTTTCCTGATGGAAATTTTTCTCTGTGTTGTTTGCCCAAGATGCATCCTTCACATAGGCTATTCGGTTTCTCAATCAATGGTAGTCCTCTTACCATTCCTTTTCTATGCAACAAATTCAGACCTCCGAAATTGAGATGTCCAAATCTCAAGTTCCATAACCAATTCTCATCTTTCACTTCCTTTTGAAAGACCTATTGAGTTACAACTGCTATATTCTTTCTCTTTCCCTTCAAATCTGCATTTAGCTTGAGTGGAAACATTCTATTGCTGGTCATTTGTAATTCAGTAATAATATTCTTGCTTGGAGGTATATCCATTATTATGCACACATCTTTTTTAAAAACTACATTGTAACCTTTGTTTATGAGCTACCCAACGCTCAAAAGATTACATTTCAAGCCAGGAACATAGTACACATTTGGCACAAATTTCTGCTCTCCATTTCTTGCACAGATACTTACTCTTCCTTTTCCTTTGATAGATATCTTAGTATCAATTCTAGTTGTTACTTCAGATTTAACTTCTTCATCAAGATTGGCAAACATTGCTATGTTTCCAGTCATGTGATTGCTACAGCCTAAATCTAAGAGCCATACATCATCCTGTCTATCTTGTGCTACATTACATGTTAACAACACATTCTTTGGGTTCTTTTCTTATTTTTCTACATTAGCATTCTGCCTATTATTCATGTCATTTTTATTTTTCCTACATTCATTGGCATAATGCCCATATTTCTAGCAATAATGACATTGGACATTGGATTTTTCATACCTTTGTCCATGAGCAATTTGGTGTCCACCTTGCTAGCTGTTGCTTTGGCCGTGGCTTTGATTCTGACTGTTTCTCCTTCCATGTGAATGTGAAGAGATGTTTCTTCCTCCTCTTTTTTGGCTTCTGCCTCTTCCTCTTCCTCTACCTTGACCTCTTCCTCTTCCAAAAGGAATTTGGGTCTTGAAGGCGTACTCTAGAGATGGGTCTACAGATCTTCCCAATCTCTATTCATGAGTCATCAGAGATGCATGAATTTCATCAACTGTGAACTTTGAGAGATGCTTTGTCTCTTCAATGGTGGTAACAATAATATCAAACCTTGAGGGTAGGCTCCTCAATAGTTTCTCCACAATCCTTATTTCTTCAAATGTCTCTCCATGAGACCTTATCTGATTTACCATCCCAATCACATGTGTGAAGAATTAGTCTATATTATCAGACTCTTTCATACAGAGAGTTTCAAAATCTCTCCTCAGCAATTGTAGTTTTGTTGTCTTCACTTTCCCTATACCTTGATAGGCTACCTTAAGAGTTTCCCATGCATCCTTAGATATTTTAGCTACTTCTATCCTTGGAAACACACTCTCATGTACTGCTTGATAGAGATAGAAGAGGGCTTTAGAGTCCCTCTTCTTATTACTCTTCAATAAATCCTTCTCTGCCTATGTTAGGGCATTAAAGGCCTGCTCATCAACTGGTTCATCAAAGCCATCTTCAACAAATTCCCATAAGCCCTAGGAGGCAAATAGGGCTCTCATGGTAATGGCCCAATAATCATAATTCTTCCCATTAAATTGTGGAAGCTGAGCATTTCCAATACTCATACTAGTACTTGGTCCAGCCATTACTTATAAACTAAACTCTGAAATAAACTTGACTGTGTTTTTCAATAAACAAACTGTCTTTCCTTCTTTAAAAGACAAAACTCTGTCTCTGAGGACTGCTCCCTTTTTTTTAAACAAAATAACAACTCTGTTTTTTGAGAAATTCCTGGACTTAATCTTTTTTTGAGCCTTCACACTATTGGAGAACTGCTGTAACAAATCTTTCCTTCCTTCAGCTTCTTTGACACCTTCAAAGAGCCTGGATAAGCTCTATTACCATGTTGGAATTTCTAAATATTCCAAACACATAGGGAGAATAAAAATTCTCCTCTATTAACACAGAGAAATGCTGGACAAAGATGGCATAAAAAAGCTTTCTATTTCATTAACAAACTAAAACTATTAAAAATTTCTTCCACAGAATTTAGATTACAAAATAATTGATTGCTGCAGATGCAGTGCTCCAAAAAAAGCTTTTCTCTCTCTCTCAAAACGCACACAACAGTGCTCTCTGGTCTTACTGTGTTTTTCTCTGACTGCGAGATTTTCATTACACGGCAATACAAAAACCCCATGAGCCTACGGGTTTTACACTTTATATATATGGTGTGGCATTACATAAAACAAAGACATAAAATAAAATATAAAAGGTTTTAAAAAAAACCTTAGTATACTGCTTGAACATAAACTTTAAACAAAAAAATTATTTGGGCGATATGTAAGTGGACCCCACATTGCAATCAGTGATCAGCGGAACAACGACTTTAGTGGAATGGAACTTTGAAATTGGCAATGATCGATGTTGCGATGGCACGTTGAGCGATGAGCACTTGTGCTATCGACATCGAAAATGAACTTTGGAATGGATGGTTGAATGGTTTGGCGGAAGACGTTGAGAGATGTGTGATGGAACCCACGGTAGAGATTGCATCAGCGCATCGATAGATAACAAGCATAATCATAAGCGGTGGGAGGACAGTTGTGATGTGCGATTGTGATGGTGGTGGGGACCACATCGCATCGTGGTGATAACAATGAACCTGTGGTTTGGGCAGATGGCGATAAGTGTTTGCGATGTGCGATGGATGTGGGGACCACATCGCATCACAACATCGGCGGTGATATTTGTTGTGGTATGTAACACTTGTCCGTTGTGATATGTGATGTGCGATATCGCAACATCACATTGCATCGACACTTCTCATCAACAAGACACTAAAACAATATTTGGCGATGGGTGATGAAGTGGGAACCACAAATGACGTGGCCCATTCAAGACTTAAATTCTTTGGCACATTTAAAAAAAAATTTGATTGTTTGTTGAGGGCTTAAAAGCCCAAAACGATTTTTCTTTAATACAACTTCTTTTGTGTGGCTTGGACCACGAATTCTTCAATTTCTCCTGCAAAATAGGCTACAGCCTATATCAAAATTCAATTTCTTCTCTGCAATGGTGGTTGCGGCCATAAACATTTAATTCCTCCTTACGGTTTCTCCATTCCTCTTGAATGCACAACGTTTTGCACACAATATCCACATCCCCTTTGCTGTACTATGTTTCTACCTACATGGGGGTACGCAGGTTACTTTAACATTTTCAACACCCTCATAATCGTGATCGGTGATTTCTTTCTCCCTTGCCACCCTCATTATTCAAATTATTCATCACTGGGATGGATCTCTGATTAATACAGGATGTCCACGACGCCTTTACAGGTGGGGTTTGATTCCCCCGACTCATCGAATCTGAAACTTCCTAGGTAGCGTGGGATGGGCTGCCCGAATCACAACTAGACTCGGATGACGATGTTACCTCCATCGTGGAAGGTGTTGCATTCTTCTCATTCGAAGTCCTGATGATGATTCCATCATCACTTGTTCTGGAGTTCAATTCCCTCTCTAGCGCCCTTGTTATGCTTTCCATGTCTTGCTGGGAGGCCTCGAAGATCCACGCAGCCTCAGTGTGTTGGTAATTGGCCTTATTGGACGGCTGGAAGTGCCCGGCAGCCAAGGCTTGTTCTCTCAATACGCTTATGTTTTTGGAGGGCATTGAGAGCTTCAAGTTCGATCTCGTGACCTCCTCCATCACTACTCTTATTCCTTTCTAAGTGTAGATTCATAAATGAATAAAATGAGAATAAATACGAAATGAGGAGAAGGCCCCGACTTCCAAGTTTGCAACATGAAAGGATTGTAGAGTTGTGAAGATGACAGAGAGAATAATTGTAAAGTTTCTTGTTTTAGTGAGAGAAACATCAAGAAATTTCCTAACTCTCCATTTCCATTATTATACAGATCCAACTATGGACAATGTGATATTTGTTTACTTGAATCAACCACAGAAAATAAAAAAGTTCACTATGATGAGCCATGGAATGATTCAAAAGTAAACACCTTTGGTGTAAAAATTAAAACAAAGTTACAAACTGATTTACTAACGTTGTTAGAAATAATGTATAAATAAACTCAATCATGAAAGAATAAATAGTTATCCTTCCTTAAATGGATGAGGAGTTAAGGGCACCCCTTGGAATGAATTGCGTCCATGAAATATTTTTCTCATTCATTAATTAACACTATGTAGAGATGGGTGAAATGGTTGTAAATTCGATATAGTAAATTAAATTTATTTTTTTTAAATTGTATGTATCTAGAATTAGGAGTTGTTTTTAGTGTGATTTTTTGGAGATTAAGATGTGAATATTGTTGAAAATTTCTAGATGAAATTTTGATTTGTGTTATTTAAACTTGTTTTTTTATTGTATATATGGACTTTATTGTATATATAGATTCAGCATCGTAAAAAAATTTAGGGAATTTTGATTGTGTAGGGGTTACCTATAAGCTTGTGATTTCAATGAATTCCTACAAATTTTCAAAAATTAGACAAAACACCACTAGAATTACTTCAAAAAAAGACTAAAAATAACTAATTTAATATCATGCAACACAAATCTGAATGTACTAATCATTTATTTGTTGTTTCGTTAGTATTTTTTTAATTATATGTTTGAATTTCTCTTTACGTTTTCGTATTATATTTCATTTTCAAATTTAATAGCCGATCAAAAAGAATCAAATGGAAAATACGCGAATTAAATTTATGTAATGATTTTGTACTAAAATTAAAATAAAATTTCCTTGTAAAATTTTTCATTAATATGATATCAACCTGGTGTCATACAAAGGTAGTGTTTAAGGTCAAAGTGTATCAATATGGAAAATATGTTTTTTTTATGATATAAAAATTTATTTATTTTTGTAATTCATAGTAATTTGATAGAATTTTTTTAGTAAAAATCATATGACATAGAATATTGTTGATAAATTTCAAACCAATTTGATAGAATTTTTTTGGTAAAAATTATATGAAATAGAAAATTTGTCCATGTAGTATGGTTCATCTAATTTGATAGAAATATTTTGGTAAAAATCACATGACATAAAACATTATAGATGCACTCATTTTCATAATTAGATGAGAAATCAAATATAGACGATGAACTCATAGAGTGAGCATGATGTTTGGCCTTTGTTAGTTTCGACAGAAATGAGTTGTCATCTAGCTTAGTTCTCTCGAAATTTGGGTCTTATCCACCACATTCACCCTCATGGGGATACATATTTTCCAAGATATAGTTTCATTAATGCGGTTGGGGTCACTCTTAAATTTGTTTAAATTTAATTCTGGGTATAGACTCCCCAACCCCATTAATGAAACTATAGATTAGGGAATAATAGTCTCCAAATAAAGCTCCTATGTTATTTCACTGATTTCATATGAACCTATATGCTTTTGAGAAATTTTTTAAAGCAATGGGAATAAAACTCCTATGTTATTTCATGGATTGAATATGCACCTATATGCTTTTGAGCATTTTTGTAAAGAAGTGGGGATGCAAGTCAGTACAAGTAAGGGATGCAAGTCAGTACTAGTAAGACCAAAAAAATGATTTTCTCTAATAAAAGGAAGAAAAGCCAACATGCCTTCCTCTTTGAAGGCAACAATCTTGAACAAGTAAATGAATGCAAGTACCTCGGGATCGATTTCAACAACAAGCTTAATTTGGAGGATTGCAGAAAGAAAAGATTTTTAGGAGTGTGAAAGCATTATATTCACTCCAAAATAGATGTAGACAGATAGATTTATGGGATTGGAATAGGATAAAATTACTTTTTGGACTCCTAGTTTGTCCAGTGCTATTATATGGGTGTGAATTATGGGCTAGCAGAATCCCTGTTTCAAAATAGAAACAAATTCAAAAAATTCAAAAATGCTTGATCATGAGCAAGTTCAAAATAAAATTTTGATTCCCTATGAGATAATGTTGAGTGAAACAAGGGTAGCTCCCATCGAAGAAATTGCTATGGTGCATCTTATAAGGTATCTAAAAAGAATTGAACAAATCAAAGGAGGTAGATGGCCGAAAGTTATCTTCAATGAAGGCATGAGTCAAAGAAAGAAATCATGGATGAGACAAAACAACAAATGGATGCAAAACTGGAATATTTACATTAATGCATGTCCCAGAAATAGCAAGGAGTTAGGGAATTTTGTGCTGGAGAAGTTTCGTAAGGGTATATGGGGAAACGAGTTGGGTAGAAAGAAAAATTATTATGTTTAGGAATTCAACCCCACTTGCGATCTCCAACAAAAGGAGTACATTAGAGCTAGAATTCCATGGAGAGAAAAGGTTCTTATTGCTCAATTAAGAACTAACTCACATCAACTTAGGTGTGAAACAGGACGATGGAAGAGACTTAAATAAGCTTGGGAAGAAAGGGTATGCACTTTTTTCACTTCTGGGCAGTGGATTTAGAAAACCATTTCATTTTGGAATGTGATGCTTTCAGAGACATGAAAGTTACTGCAGTATGTTAGCATCAATTTTGTGGCATTGTATTTTCAGTGAGAGAATTATTAGAAGGTTGGATCAACTCATCATCAATTTGAGTAAGAAAAGTATTGAACTAGAGAAGGAAAAAAACAAGGAAGTTCGTAGTCCCATATACTACTTTTAGTCTCGTAGATATTAAAATGTCATTCATTCATAATTGAGATTGGATTATTTTCACAAATACCTATAAATTATTGAAATAAAATATAAATTTTAATCCAGTATTACAATTGGACTAAAATCTTACGTTAATTCGCCCGAATTGCCCAAATTTCCCATAGGTCGAAAAGCATTTGAGAAATAGCCATTTACAAAAAGTTAAAACACAATTTGTTATCTATACCTTAACTTCTTTGTAAATAATATATATATATAGTTTTCTCGAGAGAAAAATCTTGAGGCAGTGGCGAGAAGTGAAGTTAAGGTAATAAGCAACGTTCTTGGCACCATTAACAATGGCATGGGAATTTATGATGATTTAGAAATGGCTATCGATTATCCTTAGAACAAATTATTACTTTCCAATTGATTTTTTAGAAAAGTAATTATAAGTGGACATTTTCAAATTATAATTTTTACAATTTATATTGTAATTCAAGTGTGAGAGATATATAACGGCTAGACTTCTTGCAACTCCCACTCTGATGCAATAGTTCCTAGTATCATGGAACAATGGATAGAATATCTCCAATATTATGTTTAGTTATTTTGTTTGTGATAATTTTTTTCTATAATATTTGAACCCATACCTTTATTATTATGAAGTAATTTTTGTTGATATATAGTTATATAAGTTGTTCTATAAATTATTATGGTTAATCTAGTTGATAGGTTATGACAATAAATATGATGAGGTAAGCTAAAATATCTATTATGAAAGTTAAATGCTTTTGGATTTTAGATTTTTTAATTACTTCTTCTTCTTCTTCTTCTTCTTTTTTGCATGAAAGAGATAAAATGTAGGAAATGGAGAATGGAAAAATGATCATAAAACATGAACACAATTATTTTCTCTATGAAACTCTTGGGGAAAACTAATTGAAAGGTGAAGATATTTTATCTCTTTTCTCATTAGAATTGAAAAATGCAAGTACAAAAGAGAAGACATTCTCTATGAAGTTACATGATACCTGTAGCCTGATACGATACTACATAACACTATCTTTGTCATGCTATCTTAGTCCCACTCTTAGTTGTTCTTCGCTACCATGGAACAAGATACAATCAAATAAAATGGAACCCACTACTATTCCTCATGGACTAATTTTAACATATCTCAATAGCTAACTAGGGGTTAGGCTTATGTCCTTGAGCTATCAACTAGAGTTATAACAGTGACCCTTTTAGAGTCTTCTTCATAGCCCATATGTGGCTAGCCCCTTTCTCATGAGTAACAATGGTTGAAATGGCATCCATTTGTACCATGGTGGTCAATTGCAGTAGGTTATTTTAGCCTAATCTAGCAAAGGTCAAGTTTCCCTTATCATGTAGTTCTTTAACTTTTCTGTAATATTTTTTCATCTTCCAACTCTACCAAATCCTATAGAGCTAGTTTATCTATGGAAGGTAGGACCCACTATAATATTGTGTCATCTTCGAACTCTACCTAAGCCTATAGAGCTAATT
Organism: Pinus albicaulis; assembly: GCA_034641835.2. NCBI lineage: Eukaryota > Viridiplantae > Streptophyta > Pinopsida > Pinales > Pinaceae > Pinus > Pinus albicaulis. The sequence goes on along the minus strand of CM076574.1, from coordinate 1,062,576,650 downwards.
TATCTATGGAAGGTAGGACCTACTTCTCTTTATGATCTATCGTGAAAGGTTCATAGAGCTTGATATTTTCCACATTCATCATTGAGTACATGTGCATATATGGAGGAAGAATGAGTCTATAGGCATTATCTCCCGCATTTTTTACTATCTCGAAAGGACCATATCATGGAATTTTTATCTTCTTACAAGGTCTGTATAGTATTATTTCGTTCAATTGTAACCATACTCTACATTACACTCTAAAGGACTACCTTTTTTATGTATATCGTGCACAACCTTGTATTTTCCCAATGACTTCTTCAATGTATCCTGTACTTATAAGTGCATCCTCATAATCTTCTCAAAGAAATTTTCTATTCTTGATGCATATCCTATGAGATCGTCTCTCATAAACACTTGTTTTACATATACAAAATCCAATGGTGAAGGTGGAAAATATCAAAAACATGTTTGAAATGGGGATTTACTAGTAGAATTATGGATTGATCTACTATAAGAGTGTATTTTATCAAGTGTGATATGTTATCCTCTTAGGAAGCAATGTAAACTAGTATATAATCCAAACATAAAATAGTAAATGGATCTAGATGAGGGTGTAATAAACAAGATCATTAGTCATGTGAATATATATGGTGTATTCCATGGAAAAAATGGCATAACTAATAACTCATATATACCTTGTCTTGTTTTGAAGGTATTCTTCCAAGAATGTTCTTCCTTGACTTGAACCTAGTGGTTACCCTAATTTGAATCCAAAGTCATGAATTAAATTTCTTGCTACGGCTAATATAACATATCATCAATCCTAGAGTGAGGTACACATCTTGAGAATAATAGTATTTAGCACTATGTAATTGATGCATATTCACCAATTCCTATCATTCCTTAGCACAAGGTAAGGTATTTGGTTGAATCATAACCTACTCCAGTAGTTGCTACAATTAATTCTTCACTCCATTAGTTGCTACAATTACTTCTACACTCCATATTATCTTAATCTTCGCGCTTTATGAGTTAGCACCCTTTGCTGCTTCGTTGGTCACTAGTTGTGGTCATATGCGTTGGGGGGCTAACCCCATAGGGTTGGACCCCTCTCCCCCTGATGGAAAAGAGTTAAAAATTTAAATATATATGGTAACACATATATTTTAAGATTTGATGCATAGGCAGAATGGTAAATGGTGTTCCTGCTACTTGAGAGGTCACGGGGTTGAACCCCGGTGCCTCCGCCCAAACTATAAAAAAAAATTTACTCCACCATGGGCGGAGGGGAGGGGGGGAACGTGGCAGCCCTAGGCTAAGCCACATGTCTCCTCCTCAGTAGCCCACATAGAACCAATAATAAATTTCCACACCATAAATCCCGCACCAACCAAGTCCTACCACTTGGAAAAATTTCATTCGTTGGAGGAATTTGACCAAATTTGACCCTGCCCCAGTTAACAAGCCACGTCAGCAGTACGGACTACTGACTAGGCTCCTTGTCATCATTTTTTTCCTATTTAGAAAATCGAACATAAATCATTTATGGGATCATGCAAAGTCCATTTCCCGTGAAACGAAGTGTTTCAGATTTAGAAGAATGCCCACTACGTGGTGATTTGGGTTTCGAGCCATTCTGAGAATTTTGAGTTTTGAGAAATAATCTGAGCACCTGATCATTGCTCCCCACTGGAAGTCTTTTGGACCCCAAAATCACTTTCATTAATGAGCATGTGGATGAGGGTATAGTTTCCTCACCCTTCCAGCCTCAATCCACTGTAATTCTCCCAATTCCAACAATTTTATCTTTTCATAAAAACTATTTTTTCCCTTGATTTTGGAGACCATGTCTTGTTGTTGTATACACTTTCATGTTGCAATTTCCAAATATTTGCATAAAAACAAGTTTTCCTTGAAGAAACAAATGTTTTCCTACCCATGTCGTCATTCAAAGGAAACTTGAAAATTGTCTCACCTCGAACACTATCGACATGGCAAGTTCTAGCTTGTTTTTCCTTGTACTTCCATTGAATTTTGACCAACTGTTTTCTCCATTGCCATGTACCATTTTGAAACAAAAAGTAAGAACTTTTGGAACCTATGCCTTCTTTGTCAATTTTTTTTGACACTTTATTTTTGACCTTTTCACTCTCTTTCACTCACATCTTGTTCCCATCATTGTTCAACACTGATGTGGACTGTTGTAAATCTTTCACATATTGTTTACCTCTTTTAAAAGGAAACATGTTAGGGCCCTGAAACATCTTATTACAAATATTATAAGATTCAATGAAATCATCTTGTTCATTTGATGCATCTTTTTGAAAGGTCTCATTCAAAACATCACTATGCTTGAACATTAAGAAAGCCAAATTTTGACTTGCATTCACTATTCTCTTCATTTATCCTGCATGTATAAGAGACAAAATTCTCTTATTCTTATGCACTCTAACTATGTACTCAATTCCATACTTGAACAAGTGGTACGTATTCTCATGGTGATGAAATGCTTCCCTCCTATCATAGATATAAGGACTTCCCAAAACAATACCTAAAATCTCAAGCAGAACTACATCAAGTTCAACTTCGTCAAGAAAGTTTGAATTGATTGCAAACCTTAGGATGTGCTTCCTTGTTACCTGTAATTTTTCATTCTTACATGTCCAGCCTAAAGGATAAGGTCTTGGATGTGTAACAATTTCTAGATTTAACCTCTTAACTAAGTCTTCAGAAATAAAATTAGCTTGAGAACCACTATCAAATAGTGTGTCTATTTTGGTATGCTTTGAAACAACTCTAATATGAAAGAGTTCAATTCTTGTATATGCATCTTGATTTACATTAAATAACTTGAAGAACTAGTGCTTGTTAAGTTCTTACCTTCGAAAACCATTGTTGTAATATTTGTTTCATCTCTTGAATCAGAACCTAAGCCATGTTCAATGATTGCAACAATTTTCTCCTTCTATTTGGTTTTAAGTTTGTTTGGCTTCAACTCTGAATGGAGTTGCCAACAATGGTCTTCATCATGGCCCTTTTCCGAACAATGTTTACATGTGATTTTCTCTTTATTTATCTTAATAGAACCATTTTTATTTCCTCTTCCATTAAAATTACCCTTTCATTTACCTTCATACTCAAAGAAACTATCAATTTTATCATCTACACTGTGTTTCCCTCTTGCTTCTAGATGTGTGTCTTGAATGCAAACCTCATATAATTTTGTGGGATTGAACATGTGAATAGTATGTCTAATATAGTTGTCTAAACCCCCAATATAATTTAATAAATTTTCTTGAGAAGATAAATTGACACCCAAAATAAGAGCTCTTCTCCTAAATTCATGAGTGAAATATTGCACACTTTTCCCTTTCAATTGTCTAAAATTCTGCCAGTCCATATTAATTTTTTGAATGTATGCTAAAGGGTATAATTACCTTTTAATGGAAGCAATCAAATTAGGCAAAGACATTGAGATCTTACTATGTTTTTTAATGTCATATTCTATCTTTGCTTCCCACCATACAAGTGATGTGCCCTCCATTCTCAAGGAAGACAATTGAATCTTTAATTCATCCTCTTGAAGGTTCTGAATTCTACAGTAAACCTCCAATTGACAAATCCAATTATCCATCTTATTTGCATTCACTTCTCCATTATACATCAATAGCTCAAATTTAACATCAAGTTTAAATAAGGGTTATTTACCAGTTCCTTTTCTAGTATTTGGATGAACCGATTGAAGGGTTGTGGTAGTGGAAGATGATGAAGGGGAAGGTGAATATAGTGGTGAGGATGATGGTGGAGTGGGATGGTGGAGTGGATGGTGACTTCCTACCATCTCCATTACCTCCTCCTCCTAAAGAACCCTCTCCACTTGGAGGCCTAGAACTTTCTCCTTTCATCCTTAAATTCCTCTCTTCATAGAGGACCTTAACCATCTCAGTCATATCAAAAAATAACTTTATGAATGCTCTCTCAACCTCTGTCATGGTAGGTTCTCCTTCATGTGACATGCTCACTGAAGACTCAACTTCATCTTGAGGATGTGCTGGTGTTGAAGACATTGGCAACCTTGACCTTCTTCCTATCGACCCAACTACAGGCTTTCAACCAACTTCCCTTCTCCTCTTTTGAGTGTTAACCTTGTAAGTATGACACAAACTGGCAAACAATTAGATCCATTATTGCACAACAAACCTAAAGCTCTGATACCAAAAGCAATCTAAATGAAGTATGTTAGTATTATTGTGCTAATTCCTCTTTCAGATTCTATAAAAAATGTCTCATATGTGCTTAAGGGCTCAAATTCTCTTGCAAGTGATTCAATCTCATGAGTGAATTTTTATGTTATTTTTATGAACGGGTTAACATAAAATAAAGACTGAACATCAGGAAATAAAAATACAGTACATCACCAGACAACACATCAACACAGGGATTTGATGAGGGAATTCACCCCTCCTGGGCTACATATCCTTGGTCCAACTTCCATGTCTTGGCCTCTATATTATGCTCAAATTTTCAAAATTATGTGCTTATAATACTTTTCTACTCCTGAAACCTCCACCAATGAGTTCATAATGCCCAAAAATGGTCATTTATTCTCTTTCTTCTTCTGATTTGGTTGAAAACTCCAAATGTTATGACCTTCTCTAGTTTTCCCACAATTTCTGGCCTAAATTTAGCTAACTAGAGCTCAATTCGGTTATATGGCACTAAAACTAGTAGTTCCACCAGATTTGGCGGACCGCCAAAGTAATCCAGATTAATCTACTTAAATTCAATTAACAATAATTAAACACAGTTAGTGCTAATTAAGCATGTTTAACTTTTAAACTCACGCTTAGTGGAAAATCTATTTTAGGCTTAATTAATGGAAATTAGTTTTAATTAAATGGGATTAACCATTTTAACATTTGTGCTTTAGGAGTTAGCGCCCTCTAGTGGTTTGCTAGTCACAGGTTGTGGTCATATGTGTTGGGGGCTCACCCCATGGAGTTGGCCCCCTCTCCCCCCGACAGTGAAGAGTTCAAAATTTAAATATATATGGAACACATAGATGTTAAGGTCTGATACATAGGCAAAATGGTAAATGGTTTGTGCACTCCTTGGGAGGTTGCGGGGTCAAACCTTGATGCCTCCGTCTGGACTATGATGCAATTTTTACTCCACCATAGGTGGGGGGGGGGGGGGGGCATGTGGCGGTCCAAGGCCAAGCCACGTGTCTCCTCCTTATTAGCCCACATAGAGCCAATAAGAAATTTTCACACCATAAATTTTGAACCAACCAAATGCTACCACTTGGAAGACTGTAATTCACTAGAGGAATTTGACCAAATTTCACCCTACCCAATCAGCATGCCACCTCAGTAGTATGGGCTGCTGACTGGACTGCCTGTCATCATTTTTTTTTCCTCTTTAGCAAAGCGAACATAACTCATTTCTGGGAGCATACGGAGTCCATTTTTTGTGAAACAAAGTGTGCCGCATTCAGAATGATGACCACTACGTGGTATTTTAGGTTTCAAGCCATTCTGAAAACTTTTATTTTTGAGCAATAATCTAAGCACTTGATCATTATGTATGGATTTTATTGTTGTTATATCCATTTTATTTTTCTTGTTATTGTGCTAGTTATAAGCATGTATTCGATGAGTGATGATGTATGTATCTATCCATGTTTCTACCTGTAAATGAATACACAATGTATCTATGGTAAAGTAGACTGTATTGTAGCGTATGATGTAGAGGAGAAAAGTTTCTTAATGATTCTCAAATGAGTATGAGACCCCCATGTTTAATTCTATTGTTTATACCTATAGATGAAATATTTGTGACATGTTTGATGAAATGTTTATCACGGCTAGCAGGGGTTCACATGAGTTTTTAATGATTTCATTTCTTCCATACCTTTGTTTTAATGTTATTTATCATCCCATAATGTTTCATGAAGTTCTCAGAAATGAGATGTGCTTTGGGGCTAAAAAGGTGGCACAAATCCAGAATTTTCAAGCACAAAACTGACCAAACTGGGCCCTGGCCGCGACCTTGCCTTGTCATGCCCGCAACTAAGCCTCAAATTCGTCAAAACTTCAGTCTCCCTTAGGGCTGAGGGACCTTGAAGGCTGCATTACTTTTTGAGGATGTGTAATGTTTTTTGTATTTTTTCCGCCGATTCCACTTCCTTAAAGTCATCTAACAGGTTGAATCTCATATTAGTAGCCTCTTGTCATATGTTTACCTTGGTTGGCCTGTTATCTGGGTAGATGTGAGTAGAGGGTGTTACATTAACTATATCTTCTTCTTTTAATGGAAAATATAGATCTAGTAGTAGATTTGATCATTATAAACCTCAAAATTAGTTATAATAAGAAAAAATATATTGGACAAATTCAAAGATTCCATGTTTGAGAGAATATGAAACATGATATACATTTTTTTCATTTTCTTTAGAGTAACTTCTTCGTTACGACAAGTGGTTTATTAGAAATTAGATCCAACAAAGTTCTCTCATCTAATATATGAATATGAAAAAATGGGGTGTGACATGTTATTATTGTGACAAACAATGATCTAAGTGTCCACCTAAAGTGATTTTTGAAAATAACCTCATATTGATAGTTTTTTTTATAGATTCTGAGTTACGAATTTCAAATACATTTTTCAAAAATTGACATATATCTTTAATGCATGACATGGATTAAAAACTATAAACAACTTTTCATCTTCAATACCTTTATACATTCTTCAATACAAATCTTTAAATTTATTTTTAAATATTTTTTTATAAAAAAAATTTCACTCACATCATTAGAAAAAATCATAAACAATTTCTAATATTCAATATTTTTTACATCATTTTCATTAAATGTTTTTTATTTACATTACTAAAGAGCACACTAATAATTAAAAAGACTAAGCATTTCTTCTTCTTCCCACCTTGTAAATCACTAACTATTACAATTGTGAAAGAAAGAAATTTGAAGATACATGAAAAAATATTTCATAATCCCATGCATTTTCTTTGACATAAAAAATTATTTACGTCTTTACTAATGTGATGATCAACATGCGATGTTCCCTTTTCCATGTTGTTTAACCCCACCATGATTGGTATGTGATGAGGTTAACCAACCTTTCTTAGCGGGTATAGCTTTGCATTCCACCTTGCACATTGTGGAAATATCAATCAATCATAAAATAAAACACTACTCTACTGACCAATTATAAAATGACATGTGATGGTTATATTGTGACAGCTTAGAACATATATAAAAATTAAATCAAAGTTACAAAGTGGTTTACTAACGTTGTTCGAAATACAGAAACTCAATCATGGAAGAATAATTAGTTATCCTTCTTTAAATTGATGAGGAGATAAAGGCACAAGATTGTGGTCCCATAGTGACGCCTGGGAATGAACTGCATCCATGAACTATTATTCTCATTCATTAATTAACACTATATAAAGATGGTTGTAAATTTGATATAGTAAATTAAATTTCTTTTATGAAAATGGTATGTATTTAGAATTTGCAACACAAATCTGACTTTATTAATGATTTATTTGTTTTTTCGTTAGTATTTTTTAATTATCTGCTTGAATTTCTCTTTAAGCCTGGGAAATACGCGAATTAAGTTTACGTTTCTTTTAATGATTTTGTGGCAAAATTAAATAAATTTTCGGTCTAAAATTTGTCATTAATGTGATATCAACCTGGTATCATAAAAAGTAGTCTTTGAGGTCAAAGTGCATCGATATGGAAAATATGTTTTGTTTTTTTGCTTATGTAATTAATGATAATTTGATAGAAATTTTCCATTAAAAATTACATGAGAGAGAATATTGTTTTTGGAATCAACTACTGTGATTTATCATTAAGGTGATTAGCCTAAAACTATCTGTATACTGCAAAAAGATAAAAAATATTATATAACTATCAGTATAAGGCAAGAAGACATTATATATTATGCTCACAGAACATTGGGAAACAGTGTAAGTAATTTGATAGAAATATTTTGGTAAAATCCACATGAGATAGAACTTTGTGGATGTGTTTCAAATCAATTAGTGTGATTCAAACTAGTGTGGTTCATCATCAGTTTGGAATGAGAAATCAGATCAAGGCAATGAGCTTAAAACTATAGGTATAAGGAAAAAAGACATTATATATTATGCTCACAAAATATTGAGAAACAAAGTAAGTAATTTGATAGAAATCTTTTGGTAAAAATCACAATCAAGTGAGATAAAATATTGAGAATATGTTTCGAATCAACTAATAATTCATCTTCATAACAAGGTGATAAATAACTATCGATATAAGGCAAAAAGACATTATATACTATGCTCACAGAACATTGAGAAACAAAGTAAGCATTATTTTTATTTCGTTGCTGCTAGAACCCAAACTTGCAACAAATTTTCGAAGCTGTGTCTACATATCTTTGATATCTGACCTAAAACAACTCAAATCAAAGGAAGGTGAGAAAAATTTATCTTTTATTTAGACCTGCAGGGCATTTCTTTTCATAGAATAGGCTCTTAAGGGAATAGAAAAAGAATGTGACTTCAACGGCATATATTGAGATTTGCTGTCCAATTATGGTTTACTGTGGTTGTTGTGAGCACTCAGCTGGAAGTTGATAATTGAATCTGGCATAATCTTTGCAGTAATCGTATATGAGATAATTACTGCGAACCCACTGTAATTGTCCTTGTTGGGCATAGCTCAAGCTGTTCTGATTCCACCAGTTAGTGGCCCAACACTGGGAGGTGCTGCCATTTCCATTCCATTCACAGACGTCAGTGTTGAAATTCATGTAGGAAGCCACAAAGGGTGAGTAAGACCAATCTATTTTCACCCGTCCCCCTTGAGTTGCCCACTGGTCTCCGTTCCATATGCTAGAGAACACTCTCATTGCCTGCTCATTAGGATATAGCACGCCTATGTTTTCGTTGTTTGCAAATACTCTGATTGGCAAACCATCAACAAAAATCCTGAAAAGTAGTTCATAAATATATCAGTCACTACTATAATGTAAAATACAACTGAATCTAAAATAAAACTGAAAATGAATTAAACATTGAGGAAAGGAGAGAGATAGTTTAATTACGCAATTTGCTGGGGGTTCCATAGAATAGAGTAATTGTGGAAATCTGCTGTTGGATCGAACCATAAATAGAACTGCTGCTCTTTATCGGCTGAGCCATTGACATAAATGTTTGTGTGCAGAATGTAGGGCTCTCCAGAAACATTTCCTAAAAACTCCACATCAATTTCGTCGTGCCCCTCACCTGCAGAAGATAACTGCACCATCCAAGTTTACGTATTTTAATATTTTGAATATCCATAAACGAAATAAAATGAACGCGGATCTGGCTGTTACCCTAACCCTAACAAGTTTCTTTGTTCATATATCATGAAATACATGACAAATTTAATGATCTACACGATCTACACATAAACATGAGAAGGGAGATTCTCACATAGAATGTCGTAACGGTGCCAGCGGAATTTCCAGGCACGAGTTTCATAGAGATATCAACGCTTCCAAACAAAAACTCCTTATACGATTGAAATCCCGAACCTAATTAAATCGAAAATCCATTATCATATTTCTGTTATATATCATAAACCTACTAATCTATACTTGCAGTAACATTATAACCTATACATTTGTATATAAATAAGTAAATCTGTGAATATGATTAAACATAATACCAGAATAATTGGTGAGCGCAAGCTGCCATTGCTGTCCATTGTTCAATACCCAAGCGTTGTTATCGCCCCATGTTACATCGATATCACTGTAAAAGTCTGCAAAAACTGTAGACGATATAGCTGTGCAGATAATTGCAACGAAAATGAAATGGGCATAACGTTGTAAACTAACAGCGCTGAAAACCTCCATTGACGCAAACGATATGGAGGAAATTTGGCAGATAATGGTGAAGGGTGTAATCGAATGGCTGCTCTGTTTAGAGCAGAATCAACGTGCGAGGAGCGGGGATTGAATCTGGTTGTTTGAAGGGCTTCACGAGGCTTTAAAGCTGTCTCAATTCATATTAACTGCCGTGTGGGGCAGGGGCCGAGAAAACGTCCGTTGAAATGCGCATTTCCAATACAAATGGTCATTCCGTTAACATCCAGCCAGTTGGATGTGGAGGTGTCACGCGGCTTAGCCGTGTTTGGGACTCATGACTCGTATGTTCGATGGATGGCTGTCGCTGTAGGATGAAGACAGTGGCAATCAACTGGAAGCCACCAAAGAGTGAGCATGATGCCTGGCCTTTGTTGGTTTCGACCGAAATGAGCTATCATCCACCTTAGTTCTCTCGAAAGTTGGGGTTCATGCTCCACACTCACGTTCATGCGTGAGACTTCTACGTTATTTCATAGTTGAGATTGGGTTATTTTCACACGTACCGATCAATTATCGGAATAAAATAATAATTTTAATCCGGTCTAATTGAACTAAAAGCTTTCGTTAATTGGCCCGAGTTACCCATAGGTCGAAAAGCATTTGATAAACAACCATTTACAAAGAAACTAAGGCAAAAGTATATATATATATATATATAAAATCATACCCGGTGAAAAATACAGCAACCAATTTATTGTTTTCACGAGAGAAAAAGCTCGAGACGATGGAGACACGCGAAGTTAAGGTACTTTGCAACGTTATTGGAACTAGCAACAATGGCGTGAGGTCTTTTTACGAAGTAGAAATGGCTGTCGATTATAGTCTACGATGTTATATTTAGCTTCTAGTTTTGGGGATTTTGTCTTCATAATTGTTGAAGCTATATCTCTATTATTATGAAGTAATTTTGGTTGATATATTGTTATATAAGTTGATCTATTATGGTTAATCTATTGAATAGGTATCTAAAATATATATGATGAAGGTTGAATTATTTCATATTTAAAATTTTTTAATTGTTAAAATTTTGTTGGTGCATGAAAGAGATAAAATGTAGGAAATGGAAAATGATAAATATGATTACAAAACATGAACATTTTTAGGGAAAATGAGTTGAAATGTGAAAAATTTCTATTTCTTTTTTCATTGGAATAGAAAAATGAAAGTACAAAGTAGAATATACTTTCGATGAAGTTAGATGATACTTGTAGTCTGTTAGGATGCTACATAGCACTACCTTTGAGGCCCACGAGTTGAGTCGATATGCAACGAAGTTGTAGCGGGCGCGCCCATGTGCGACGCTCATATTGACCAACTTGGACAAATGCGACGACTCATTGCGACATTCGGCAAGTGTGATGGTGTTGGGAGAGCATAGCAAGTGCGTCGTGTTTGCAGGCGCCCCACCCCTTGGTGAGTTATAACAGGCATGACATATTGGCGAGTGACCATCTTGGGCGAGTCCTGCACAAGTCGGGTGACTCGTGTGACTCAATGAGCGCACTGGGTGAAGGTGTTGAGTGTGGGCGTGCCCGTAGCGGGCATATGTTGTAGCGGCATGGAGAGTTAGACACATGTACGATGGAGTACTATAGTGGATAGGTCTGCGCATTTGGCAGCATGCAGGGTGGCTCATGTTGGTGATGAGGGCGACCCTTGAGGTGGTCGAAGGGTCATGACCTTTAAAGTACACGAGTCCATAACTTAGCATGTAAGTATGGTGGAACGTGGAGGAGCAAAGGCATCATTGAACTTGGAAGCATCGTTCTGAAACAAAGAAGTGTGAACTTGGTGATTAGCCCACAAGGCAGGCAAACGAAATAAAAGTTCGAGTTAGCAGAAATTTCAGATGGGTCACGGAAATACGTGTTGTGTTCAATTCGTGCAATCGGGGGAGTCGAACGTGCACGTGGGTCAAGAAGTAACACATTGCATTCAGGTCGTGCAAACGGGTCATGAAGTAACTATTAGCGTTCGAGTCGTGAAGACAGGTCAGCATAACATGCAGACAGGGTCACAGAATAGTGCGTTGCGTACGAAGAGGGTCAGCTAGTGACCCGAATAATATAGAATTGTGAGAAGTGATGAGGATCGTGGAGGAAGCGTTGGACTGGTTAGGACGAGTTTTGAAGTGACTAAATTTGGGGTTTTTGGATTGAGTAGTGTGGACATGTGGCAATAGTGAGCTTCACGACCTTGGCACGATTTTGGTAAACTTTCTTAAGTGTGTAGGCCAAGCCAATTGGAAGAAAAACTTATCCAAAACTTGTACTGTGTAAAATATTCTACATTGTTATATATTATTGGGAAAAATTTATGAGAGTTGCCCCTCCCAAGTATGTATTGGTGTACTTGTGTGTGTTGATGAATGTTTAATTGAAATATTAAATATTTCTTGGCTTCAGGGGTCCTGACCCAAGTTCAGAGTTAAGGTTTGCCAACAAACCCCTATACTACTGGCCCTTTCGGCAATGACCTACTTTCGCAGGCCAAGGTCTCACCCGAAGTAGTATGGGAGGGTGCTGGAACCAAGTTTCCGCACCCTGGGAGAGAGTAGGTAATTAAGGCAGATCCTCATTGAATCTATCAGGTTCACATAGAAATCGAGCTTATAGCAGTATAATTAGCATGTAACCATAAACAAAGCTACTATCCTTAACAGATATGAAAAATACATTTTCATCCATGTGCGCATCATCAATTATCACCACAGAACATTACAATTGCAGCTTATTCATAGATGGCAGATATATTCGCAGCCTAAATAAATAACACAGAGACACTGCAATCATAAATATGATTAGTCTAGATATCATGAGATACTTCCAATAGATTCCGCATTCATTAGTATCAAAAACCCAAATACAAACCCAAGACACAGCCCGTGCACACAGCCATCAGGGTCCGCACACAGCAGGACTGAGGATCTCTGTGCACGCAGCCAACAGGAGTCCTTACCCAAAACAACCCAAGACAGATCTCAACAGTTTTTTCGCAGCTTCAATATTACTTCTTCTTACCTACTAGACCCAACTATCTATCTATTTATATCATCGTAGCCTTTGCTATCCTATGGTCCACAAACCGTGGTTTGCGAATCCTATGTCTACCCTATGACCCATTACAAAACATTGGGGGCTTTGACCTGCCCCAAAATCCCTACGCAGGACCAACTATTACAAAATTATATCAAAAACGTAGCTTAGGGAACCCCGTTCCAACAGGCCCCCAACACAATCTTATCACTCGTCTCGAGTCACAACGACCATGGGGTTTGCATCTTTGCATGAAGCTAGTTGATTGCATCGACCAGAGGGGGCAACACTCCCTCACTCTACACGGCAGTGTTCTGTGTAATATCCATCAACTTCTGCAAAGTTGGACCTTTAGTAGCAGCAGTGACCCTTTCTAGGGTCTGATTCAACTATTTAATTGCAACATCCAGTTCCTGAGATAGCTTAAGGGCTTCATCGGCCCACGGCTTGAGGTGATCACTCAGAACCTTCTTCTTATGGTACAGCTCTTCCAGGTCATCTCTGAGCACATGGCTAGCTCGCAGACATGCCAGAGGTTGAGCGGGGATTAGAGTGGGTATAGTCACTACAGTTTCTCAAACTCTTCTTCCTTCTAGCGTAGTTCTTGAGTAAAATCGAGCAAGAGAGGATCGTGCTACACCTTATACCACAACATCATAGCTGTCTCCAACCATTCTGCACCCTAAGTGATCTGAGCTATAATGGAATTGGTAGCTTCTGTGACCAGCGCAGCTCGCTAGGCTCGTACCTTAGGCAGAGTTTCTGACTGCAATTTGGGCTGCAACGTAGCAATTTGTTGCTCCATCTCAATCTTGACATTCTGAATCTCGATCCTAGAAGCCTTTAGGGCTGCAACGAGTCCTTCAATCTTGGTATGGGAGGTGGCAGAGGCTGGGATATCTTCAGTCGCATCTGTGCATAGCATGCTAATTAGACGTTCCAACTCGGTCTGTTGTGTGGCGGCAAGGGTGCATGCATCCTACGCTTGAGACACCTCGGCGATTTTTTCAACGATTATCTTCTCAGCCGTACTAAGCTGCTGATGCACCTGATGGTCTATGTGTTGGATCTCCTCGAAGAGGGATGTATGGAGACCCTACAGCGGTTCATGTGGAATCCGAGTTAAAACCAATTGTACATCTGCATAGGCCTTGACTTGCGCACATAAGGCAAGCAGGCTCAGGGTGAGTGATGTGCCTGGCAGGGAACAGAGGCAGCTTTTAGTCATGATGATCAGGTCACTACCTATTGCTGAGGGTGGCCTCGTCTGAATCATGCTTGTATGCAAGGTATCGGTCTTGAGCTGCAGAGATAGGAGCTTAGACTGTAGTGCAGTGACCACGGCCTTTTGCTGCTCTTCCAAAGCAAGCCATCTGTCTTCCGAGGCAAGGGTGACCACATCTGCAATTTTCTCCAGGTCTTCCTCTGTCAAAGTCTCCCTACCGGGCCTTGTAGCCCATCGTTTCTTCTGCTGGCCCTTGAGAGGGTCCACTGTCCATTTCATAGCATGTAAGGAATCAGTACCCTGTGCATCCAGACCCTCTGTGTCCATGTCTTGCTACGATTCCTGCTGCGATTCCAGCTCCGCACCCTTCTCGGTGTCCTTGCCACATAATTCTACTTTTTTGGTTGTATCAAGTGGGGTGGTCTTCAGGGCAGTGCTTGTACCTGTAGTGTCAGCTATACCTGATTTGAATCCCAATCTCCAGTGTGGTGGCCAAGTGGCAACAAGTTAGTCGATTTCCTCGTTGGCGACCATGTAAGGCAGCGATACCCACACCTAATCCTTATGGCCCCGAATCTGCACATTGTGCATCGTGACCTAGAACGTTGTGATGATCTTTTAATTTTCATAGACTACCCATGACCAGCACGGTTGGGAGTGAATTTCTACTGCAATGTCGCTCAAAAATAGGAACCAAAAGACTTTGCTATCCGCAATGCGCTGCTCATCCTTCCAATCCCACAAATTTGCGTATTGTACCCCCTCGCACATGTCTGGCTTGAGCTCAGGGAGGATTGAGTCTTCAGGGGCTTCCCATGCGACCAACGTGATTAGGAGCAGCAGCCATTACTAGCAGAATGCCCTTCCATGATCATGGGCCTCACACACGTTCTCCAAAAATTCGTTGCAAAGGAACTAGGACCAGTTGAAGTAGACCCCCTTTTTGCATCGACCAACCAACTGAATTACATAAGAGGGGACGGTCGTGTCCTGACACTTACGCAACATCTTACAAGCTAGCAACAGGGTACCCATGCGCACTCCCGGGTCAGCAATGATGTTGATCATGAATCGCCTAGTATTTCGCTCAACATGATAGTCGTCTCGCACCTTATAGGTGATTTGTTGCTCGTACTTCTTACCAATGCACTCCATGGGATTCCGCCCCTCCATGGGGAGACTAGTAATATGGTGAATGAGGGTGGCATCAATGGGAATGTGGTCCCGGATCCATAAGTTGTCGTCATCGATTAGGGCTAGCAGCTGTCACGCAATTCAGTCAGTTATATTAGATTGGCCAAAATAAGGCATTCACAGCAAATTTAGTAAACCAGATTTTTATAGCCCACGCACCCATGGCATTGGGACGACCCTTAGCACGTCATATTCTAGTATTCTTTCAAGGTACAACTCAGGTGCTAATTCTAGGAAGGCCTCCAGGTTGGCTAGGTTGTTGTCGTCGAACTTAATGGAAGCGAGCTTGCCATGCGCTTCTCCAACTATGGGAACTTCATCCAGAATCAGTGGCATTTGTGGATAGGTGCGCATACCTTCAAGGTTATTAGGTGTGTGCACTGAGGTTCGGCGAGGTCGAACATACGGTGGCAACCAAGTGATTGGTTCAGCAATCCAGGCCTCTTCTTGAGTAGACAGAGGTCGCTTCTTCAGGTTAGGAAAATGTGCCTAGGGCACCATTCGGGGGGATTTCACATTCCGAGGGGAGGTGTGTGGCTTCCCTCTAGCCAATTTTGTAGCCCTCCCCTACCCTTGCTCCTAGCCTTTCCCCTTACTCTTCTTTTTCTCGACCTGCTTCTCCTTGGTTGGTGTGGACACAACCTCTTCAACTTCAGGAGTAACCTCCAATACTTCGCCAGTGGAGGCCATGGTCTGGGACAATTCGACTGGATTGGTCGCCGTCATTTGTGCTCAGAAGAAAAATTTGGGATCGCTACTATCAGAGGGGGTAGCCCGCCCATACATTAATGAAGCACAATAGTTATGGAATTTTGCAAAGCACAAGATTTTTAGAATGCACGGAACCCACTTCTGATCTACCCTCCTTCTTTTATAGCTTTGGATAGTGACCAATGGTTGGATGAGGCTTATCTGAAACTTACCATCAAGCAAACGGTAAAAAATCTTCGTAAATCACTACAATAATTACCGACTACCCGCTCCTTTCAACGGTAAAAATTTCTTTTTACCCGATTTTACTGTCCCAACAGCTATTTTTTACAGTTTTGTATCACCCATGCACTCCCAGCACACCTCCTTAGGCTGCCAAACTTGCGATCGAGCTCTGCGCTCCCAGCGCACCTCCCCGGGCTTCCAGACCTGCGATCGACCCCTGCGCGTATAATAGACTTGCCTGCATTTTTGCTCCTGCCTACGCATATGCCACCCGATACAGCTACTTCGGCCATATAGTCATTTGATCCAGTACAGTTTGAGTCAATTTCCATTAACATATCCTGGTACAATGTCACAGCGCAGCATAGCTAACCAGACAGCTCCTCCGTCAGTGATTTCCTTTACCATATAGGGACTTAGCCAGTGCTGACGGAACTTCCCCGGGTGCTTTGCAAACTGGCTATCATATAGCAGGACCAATTCTCCCTCCGAAAAGATATTTTTTCGAATATGTCGATCATGCCATGCTTTTTCCCTAGCCTTCTAAACTTGTTGATGAAAGTTAGCAATGAATCGATCTTTCTCCAAGGCAATGAGCTACGCTAAGCACTCCTCCATGATATCAGGTTCCTCCATGTTGGTAAAAGTTGCGATGCATAGGTTAGGAACAATATATTCCATGAGAATAATATCCTCCTTTCCATAAACCATCTGAAATAGTGTTTTCATGGTTAATTTCTTGTAGGTGGTTCGATAGGCCCAAAGGACCAACGGGATACCCGCGTCCCAATCGCTTCGCTTGACATTGCAGATCTTGGTTAGCGCTTGTTCCAGAATTTTATTAAAATCTTCCACAGTTCTATTCACCTGCGGGTGATATAGGGTACTTTTTGCGTGGTGGATCCGGAATTCTTCAGTCAAAGCCTATATTGTTTCATTAACAAAATGTGTACCTCTATCGGTCATTAAGATCTTCGGACAACCAAACCTGGTTAGAATATGTTCAAAAGTAAAGTGTGCAGTGGTGTCTGCACTAAAATACTTTACAACTTGCGCTTCTTCCCATCTGGTTACATAATCAGTTGCAGTGATGATGTAGCAGGCACTTGTCTTCTTCCCTCATAGGTTGATGGGCCCAACAAAGTCTATGGCTCATTTTTCAAATGCTTGCAAGGCCATATGTGGTTGCAAGGGAATTTTGTCCCAGTGTGATGGTCTTCCTATCCTTTGGCATCTATTGGAGGCTTTGAAATAGTTATGAGAGTCACTATGCAGTGTGGGCCACCATAGCCCAACTCTCAAGATCTTATGCGTTGTCGCTTTCCCTTCGTAGTGACCTCCTACCACACCACCGTGGGCTTCTATCAACATGGCCTATATTTCATGCTCTAGAACATATCTTCGTAGTACCTCATCAGCTCCCAACTTATACAAGTGGCCCTCTATGATGGTAAAGTTCACTGCGTGGGTTACCAGCTCTTTTTTCTATTGTACTATATATTTTGCAGGTGCCATCCCTGTAGTTAGGAAGTGATTGATATCAGTGAAGTGCGCATCAACCACCTTAATAGAAAACAGCTATGCATCGGCCAGTCCTTCTTCTAGGTTGGTCGATTCCTCACCACTCAAGATTCGGGATAAGTGGTCTGGCCTAGCATTTAGTTTCCCCAGCTTCATAATGATCTCAAAATCATATTCTTGAAATAGCAGCAGCCATCGACAAATGCCCCCCCCCCCCCGCCCCCCCAACAGAGGATTATTCACTAGGTACTTCAAATCTGAGTGGTCCATGGACATCTTGAAGTGCCCCCCCAATAGATAATTCCAGTATTTCTGCAGGGCATATACCATGGCCAGCCCCTCGCACTTAGTAGTGGAGTAGTTACATTCCACACTAGAGATTTTTTACAATAAAATGCAACCAGGTGGTCAATTTCCCCTTCCCTAGGCTCCGAAAGGATAGCTCCTAGGGCGATCCCTGAAGCATCGACATGGACATGGAAAACCTTCACCCAATCAGGAAATATGAGGATAGGTGCATAGACCATCTTTTCCTTGAGTAGCTCAAAACTCTTCTAACAATCTGCATCCCCAAAAAATGAAACGTCCTTCTTTAGAAACTTCTCCATGGGTATCTGTTGTCTAGGTAAATCCCCTCCGCAGACAGAGGCAATCCCTCTAGCCCTAGGGTGGGTCTAGCAACTACGGGAACATACTAACATCTACCTTCCTAGACTGTAAATGAAATTCAGAGCAAGGAAGATGACCTACCTTGTTCTGATGCTATGTTTTCATCTTCCGTCGAAGCTTCTTGATCTGTCGCTCTTATGAAACTCGATACACGCTGCTACCAACGTTCGATTACCTGTACAGACAGTCAAGACACCACAACAAGTGTAAAACCATGACAAACATAGAACAATTACAACCTATATCACTGATCAAGGAATGTTATAAATCTCATTATAATTGTAAATAAGAGTGGAAGATAAACATCAAATGCATTTTATTATGATAAAGACAAGGGGAGTTTACAACCAAGCCTTGATGTTGAGGCTCCCCTTCGGTAGGTCTGTATCCAAGCACATTTGTCACACCCTCATGAAAAAAGGTCCAATATCTCACTATGTTCTCAACACACACAAAAAATCACACTCTGCGCTATTCTCCCAAAGCTATGATTACTTCCTCTCTATGCTAACTTTTCAGCTATCTGTTCAACTAGAACATGTTCAACCAGCACATCAGTGGAAGATGGCTATATTTATAGAGGAGAGGAGGAGGTTGGGATCCCTACAATAGTGTAAGGGAGGCCTTATCCCTTGGGAGGTTTCCCCATAAGGTGGAAACAAGAGGCCAAAGGAGGAAGGCTGTGGTTATTCAGTCAAACCACTCCCTATGACTCATCCATGAAGTTGTTGTGATCGAAAATTTGCCTCTATTTTTTAAAAAGCTTTCCAGAAACATATTGGCGTGGGCGTATCACTGAGACAGAGCGCCAGCTGGCATCGACTTAGTGTTAATTTTCTTCATTAGCGCGAGGGCATAACGGGCTACCAGCGCCAAGGCAAAAATAGGTGTTTTTAGTGGTCTTCTCAGGAAATGGTCAACAAAAGTATTGTTGTCCTCATGGAAAGGGATGAAATGATGGTATTTTCAAGGCATGACACTTCTTATTAGTCACATAAATGACCCTCCAATGTGCGAGATGGGGATTATAGGGACAATGACAAATTACTATGTAACAGATGCCCCCTAAAGTATGAAGTCTGAACATGAGTGAGAGGTAAAATGCTTTACAAGTACTTGCAAGGAACCAGACATTGATGTTAGGAGACCCACAAATAAAGCATATATACATATACATAACTGAAATCTCTGATGAAAAATACATGAATCCATGGTATAGGCACAGCTATCCATCAAGAAAAGGATCATGTGAATGGATCCTTGGCATGGACGCAGTCATTCGAATAAAGGGATCATATTAAATAGATCCACGGTATGGGCGCAGCCATCCATATAGAGAGGATCAAAACAAGAGAATGCATGGTATGGTCGCAGCCATCCGTCTAAAGAATTATGTATATAATCATGAATGACTCATCACTCCTTGCAACCTGGACTTTTGTGATCGAGGCCCAGGGTCTTGCACTCCAACACCACCCGATCAAAGTACAAATTCCAACATGTGAATAGACGTGTTGAAGTTGAACATGCTAGAAAATTGCTTGATTACCAATCAATGATGTGAACCATTAACAAGTGCGAGAGAAACCACCCATAATGTCAATGGTTCTCAAGGTACTACTAGTACAATCCACAGAATTTGAACAGTGATCTAAAGTCGAACACTCGTGAAATCACCCGATCGAAGGCCAATGATGTGAACCTATCGTCGAATGCAAAGAACTTGCCATTAGCGCATTCAAGCTCTAAGGTACTAGAAAGGAGTCTCTATATCGACTTCCTGGATAATGAGCTGAAGTCGACAGGAAGTGATCCATCAAAGGAGGGTCATAATGAATCCCACATCATTGACACGAAACAAAGAAGGTAATATGAGTGTGAATCAAGACTGAAACAGAGGATCAGGGAATGTACAAACTGCAAAAGGATCTGCTCTTGAACATATTAGCGACATGACTCTAGAATTTGGCAGCATTTGACTCAAATAGTATCAGAGGTCATGTTGACAAGATTTATAATCAAATGAGAGGCAAATGGATTTCCCAAACCCATGGAGGAAAAGTGACAGAGTGAAGATATCCCAACCTGACACAAACTACAGACAAGTGTCATGTTCAAGAGTAACATACTGCCGACACAACTAATGAAAAACTTCCATTTTCCCCCACCATTTTTGGCGAGTACCTCTTTATTTTTACACAAGCTTGAAGAGGATACCATCTGCTTGTCATATAAGTTTTTCCTTCGGACAAATCCAACCTAGTACATTTTACGAGCCCTAGGAAGGAGGAACTCGAATAACGTCATAACGACAGAGTCCGATGTCATCAATTTTAATGAGTCTAACAAAGGAAGAACTCGATATATTTTCATGTTTAGAAAGTTTGAAAAGAAGGCAGAAAAGAAAACTCCAGCAGTCCCTTTTCGTAGGTATCCTCACAGATCCAAAAAGGTAGAAAATTGTGTCTGAGAGAACTTCTTAGTCACGATAGGTTAAGGTATTCCTTTTTTGTAAATAATCTATCCCAGCCCGAAAAAGGGGTAAACGTATACTGGGTAGATATTGCTTCGTAGCCATTTAGCGAGTTCAAAACGAAAAGCGTCTCGGTAATCTTTTCAATTTTAGAGAGTTAGAAAAGAGCTGAAAGGTGACTCCTCCTGGAGGAACAAGTGGTATAAAGGGCAGCAACTGGTTCTGGTGATGGTGGAACTGCTCAGGACAAGTAAAGGTTAAGAGGTTGGCTAACAAGACCACTCATCGCAACAGTTTCTCAGGAATGGGTAAAACAACCAAGTGAAGGCATATGATTGGCCAAGTACATAGTGATGGTGGAATGAGAAAACCAAGGCTCATATGGCAAAACAAGCTGATAAAATGGCAATCACGAGAGGTAAAATGGGAATGGTTTCATTTTTATACAAGCTTGAAATCAAGAAACATTGCTTGAAGTTGGTTTCATTTTTACACAAGCTTGAAAAAAAGATAAACTATGCTTGAAACCAGTTTCATTTTTACACAAGCTTGAAATCAAGAAACTTTGCTTGAAGTTGGTTTCATTTTTACACAAGATTGAAACAAAGATAAACTATGCTTGAAAACGGTTTCATTTTTACACAAGCTTGAAATGGAAACAAGCTATGCTTGAAAAAGTAAGCATGCCCCCAGCATGGTGACTCAATTCAAGGTACATTCCCCCCAAGCTTTAGTCCATGTGAAAGGCAGATGGAATGAAGGTTCAAATTATGAGATCAAGAGAAAAAATCGACTGGTATTTTATGAGAACTTATCAAAGACTCGAATTGAACGGGAATGTGTTTCATTGTTTTAACAAGGTTGACACATTAACAGAACTATCCTCATAAGAGCTTGTTTCATTTTTTAAGGAGCTTGACACAAGAAAAATAACTATGCTCTGAAGACCTTGTTTCATTTTTTAAGGAGCTTGACACAGGAAAGGAACCAGGCTCCCACAACCTTGTTTCATTTTTTAAGGAGCTTGACACAAGAAAACAAACTCTGCTCCGAAAAACTTGTTTCATTTTTTAAGGAGCTTGACACAAGAAAAAAAACCATGCTCCAACGATCTTGTTTCATTTTTTAAGGAGCTTGACACAAGCAGATGAACCATGCTCCAATAGACCTTGTTTCATTTTTTAAGGAGCTTGACACAAGAAAACAAACTCTGCTCCAACAGACCTGGTTTCATTTTTTAAGGAGCTTGACAAAGGAAAATGAACTGTGCTCTTGGGACCTTTCATCATGATGAATAAGAATTCATGGCTTCCAAGAGTTCCATACTGAATGGGAGAACAACATATCGGAAATCAAGACCCAATGCCCCGAGCACCTGATGCACAACAACACTATCACTGAATGCGGGTACGAGACAGGTAGCCACATAATTAACTTGCGGAGGGGAAGATACAAATAGTAGATAAAGACCCAGAAGGGATGATGGTGGACCATATTTCATGTTAGGACCAAAGAATGAAAGCTGATCAATGGTCATGATTCGAACTTGGTGCGGAAAACGCATCACACGAAAGAGGGAGGAGACAAGTGCTCCCATGGAATAAGTATAATCGCAACCCAAGAGTAAATTAAAATCCAAGGGGCTTGGAAAAACCATCACGTCCATATGGATGGTTTTCCCTCCCAAAGTAATAAGCAACTTCGGAATGATCCCTAACGGTTGAATGGTTCCTCTGTTAAAAGCCAATAGATTCTGCGTAACAGGCATAAGCGGTGGAGAACCAAAAGCCTGCCAAGTAGTGGAAGACAGAATACTAACAGATGCACCTTCATCTATAATGGTTCTAGGTACGGCCAGATAAAAGGTCTGTATTGTTATCTCAAAGGGCACATAAGAAGGAAGGCGATAACCTGCGAATCGACCCCAATCGAAGGAAGCGACCAAACTACTTGGAGGGGCTACTATCAAACCGAGATGGTCTTCCCCTAGTGTTACTAGAGAAAGAGGAGTATCTTCCTCAATCTCCATCTCAGGATTAGGGGGAGAAACTTCTTGAACTACAAGGACAGAAGAAACTTTCTCCAAGTCCGAAGAATCTGATGAAGCAAGAAGAAAATGAGGGGGATGAGATCCACTCTTGACGGAAAAGACCTGGTGCACCGCAGATGGGGCCAGCTCAACCGATCCCATGACCAATGGTTGGTCAGGGATGGATTCATGATGGTGAATTTTCGGGGGAGCGGGATCAAGCAAGGATAAATATTGAGTGATCGTTGAATCAGCTAGTGGAGGACTCAAAGAAAGCTGCTTGTAACCAGCTGGAAGGCATGGTGCAGAAGCAGTTGAGTTGTCCAAAAATCTCTTGGCTTCATCCATGTACAAAAAAGGGTGAATGGGATGATGCCCTTCACATAACTTACATGGATTGGTAACCTTACCCTGTTTCTTACGATTTTTATTAGCACTAGTCAAAGATGTGTTACCAACATGAATTCCAGAAGTCAAAGGCAACTGTGGATGATCGTAGGACCATACTTCAAGTACCTTGGGAATTCTAAGGCAGTCTCGAAGAAGGTGGTAACCTTTGCACAACATGAAATGGAATTTGAATTTCCATGGAAGGTTGGATGGTTTATCAATGGAAGGCTTCTTAGGAGCAAAAACTGTAGCATTAGCCTCTCGCTTATCTAACTTCTTCTTCTTCGTCTTCTTCTTCTTCTTCTTAGCCACCTAGGTACTAGAATCCAAACTTTCACCAGGCGAAGTAGAAGATGAGGATGAAGAAATAGGCGAAGAAGAGGAGAGGTCCACCTTCGAATCAACATGGTGTTGCTCAGGTGGAGGAGTGGATGGTATGGTAGCCGGAACACTTGAGACCACAGAGGTTGAAAAAAACCAAACATGCAACCCAACAGTTAACCTAGGGAGGGATAACGTGGCCATATAAGGAGCACCAACATTCCCAAAAGAAGGAAAAGGACTAGGATTCCCCTCGGAGGGGATTCCTTGGTTGGTAAACTCCGGAAATGTTACCCTCAGAAATGACCTTGAAATAAAACACTAAGGACAAAAATTCTAACCATGAATATTTCGTGGGTGGTTAATTTTTAAGACACTGAAAGTAGACTCCGTTGTTTCATATTTTAAGAGTCGAGAAATAGGAAAAGGTGACTTTATCGCTTTCAGGTTGGACATGAGCTTGAAAGGACAAGAGCTCGATGATATTTTCAGTTAAAAGAGTTAGTAAAGATCAAAGTGACTGATCTGGTAATCTAGGTAAATGGGTGTACCAGATATCCGTGAACTGCCATATACACCTTGGTAAAAATAAAATACAAATCAAACAAGGACTTAACATATGTGCAAGTAATCTCCGCGAATGCTGTGTCCAGTGTATCACGGGTAAAAGGCAGCAGACTCGGCTTCCTATGGATAAAGGATTTGCAACCTAATGGGGTCTCCCTTTATATACATGATGGTATGGGGAGCACAAGTCCGTACTAGCACTGTCTGTAGCTAGATGGCGAGCAACAGCTACTAGGCTTAAAGACGTCAGAACACGTCACTAGACTAGACCTCTAAATGTTTCATTAAGTTTCGATGATACCTTAGGTTAATTTAGTAAATTTTAAAGTTGATCTTCAATTTATGTTTCGATTTCAAGGCCCTACCGCATGTCATTTGACAATCTCCTATATGCATCTATATGAGAAAATAAATCTTTCAATTCGATTAATGCTATCTAGTTAAGGGAAGAGTCTCAAACAATGATGCAACATACAACAACACTGTAAACGAAATTTTTCCAAACTAGATGACTTTCACTATCCAAAATTAGTCTAAAACATTCAATGATGCGAATTATGCAATGTAATCTATGCAAAATTCTCTTTTTTGAAAACTATGCAGTTGTAATCTATGCACAATTTCACTTTTTTTTTGAAAGAATAAGAATGCACTCAATGCATTTTTCGATGAAATGAGAATCTACTTAATTCATGCTTTGAATGAAAGAGAATGCACTCAATGTGATTTATAGCTTTCAATCACTAAACAATGTAATCTAAGTTCAATGATGGATCTCAAAAAATACTTTTAAATGCAATGTGATCTAATGCATTTAACGAAAAGAAAACTTTGAAACGAAAACTAAAAGAACACAAATTTCCTTAATGGAAGGATGAATGCAAAAAGGATGAAAAACAACACTAAGAATCCAATCGTTGTTTTAAACACTTTGTAACGAAATCCCTCAAAAGGCTACAAGACATATGAGGTCAAGTACAAAAAGGACTTCCAAAGCATGAGCTCAAAACAAGGCATTCATTCCTTTTTACATCAATCAATCATAGAAAGAAGACTTTTTTAGTTGAACAAAGAGCAATGTAAGCTATGCTCATAAGTGAAAAGGTAGAGGGGAGAATGAGTAAATCATACAGAGAAAAACACCAGAAGGGAAAGACACACTAGAAGGGAAAAAACCTCAATTTTTCACTCACCCTGAAATTGGCATGACTTTGGTGGGTGAAACTAGTGCCAATTGGCGTGACTTGCTCACTGAGAACTAGCACCAATGGCCAATTGGTGCGGGTTGCTAACTGACAACAAGTGCCAATCGGCATGACTGTTAGAAAAATAAAAGTGCCAGTGTCTGAACAAGAAAAAACAAAGAATTTCTCCCAACCAAGACCAGACTCACCACTTCAAGCAAAAACTGAAATATCGTAATTGATGAAAAATAGAGTAACAAATAGGGAAATGACCATTCGACTAAATCTGTCGAATGAATAAGACCTCAAAGAGTGACAAACTCAAATGAAACTCCCCAGTGGAGTCGCCAATTTGTTGTCCAATTAAATCCCCTCTGCGAAGAGAGGCGATCCCTCTAGCCCTAGGGTGGGTCTAGCAACTACGGGAACATACTAACATCTACCTTCCTAGATTGTAAATGAAAATCAAGCAAGGAAGATGACCTACCTCGTTCTGATGCTATGTTTTCGTCTTCTGTCGAATCTTCTTGATCTGTCGCTCTTCTCAAACTCGATACACACTGCTACCAACGTTTGATTACCTATATAGATAGTGAAGACACCACAACAAGCATAAAACCATGACAAACATAAAACAATTACAACCTATCTAACTAATCAAGGAATGCTAGAAATCTCATTATAATTGTAAACAAGAGTGGAAGATAAAAATTAGATGCGTCTTATTATGATAAAGACAAGGGGAGTTTACAACCAAGCCTTGATGTTGAGGCTCTCCTTTGGTAGGTCTGTATCCAAGCACGTTTGTCACACCCTCATGAAAAAAGGTCCAGGATCTCACTATGTTTTCAACACACAAAAATAATCACACTCTGCACTATTCTCCTGAAGCTATGATTGCTTCCTCTCTATGCTAACTTTTCAGCTATCTGTTCAACTAGAACATGTTCAACCAACACATCAATGGAAGATGGCTATATTTATAGAGGATAGGAGGAGGTTGGGATCCCTACAATAGTGGAAGGGAGGCCTTATCCCTTCGGAGGTTTCCCCATAAGGTGGAAACAAGAGGCCGAAGGAGGAAGGTCGTGTTTATTCAGTCAAACCACTCCCTATGACTCATCCATGAAGTTGTTGTGATCGAAACTTCGCATCTATTTTTTAAAAAAATTTCCATAAATAGATTGGCACAGGAAAATCACTGAGACAGAGCGCCAGCTGGCGTAGGCACAGTGTTATTTTTCCTCATTGGTGCGAGGGCATAACGGGCTACCAGTGCCAGGGAAAAAACATGTGTTTTTAGTGGTCTGGTTGGTAAATGGTCAACAGAAGGATTGTTGTCCTCATGGAAAGGGATACAATGATGGTATGTGTAAGGCATGAAACTTCTTATTAGTCACATAAATTACCCTCCAATGTGTGAGATGGGGATTTCAGGGACAGTGACAAATTACTGTGTAATAGTATCGTGATCAGTCCGTACCCTTGACTGAACTTCCTATAGTAGCCCGTGTGCGTGAGGATAGAGCACAGTTGTTTCTCAGTTGTAGGGACTATCAGGTTGATGATAATTGCTAACTTGGCGGGGTCCACTATTAGTCCCTGCCGACAGAATATGTGGCCTAACAAGATCCTGAAAGGTACACAAAATATGCACTTCTTAATATTCAGGGAAATATGGTGCTTTCTACAAGCATCCAACATCATGCGTAGGTTATATACGTGCTTTTTTACCAAACCAAATACTGTCTAATCATCAAAATATACCTCTAATAACTTGTCGATGAACTCCTTGAATACTGCGACCACTACCCGCGAAAAGATGGTAGGCGCATTCTTGATCCCAAACGGCATGACGGTGTACTGGAAGGATCCCCATTCAGTAGTGAACGTAGTTTTGCTGCAATCTTCAGGTGCGATCCTAATTTGATGGTAGCCCGAGAATCTGTCAGTGAACGAGTATGCTTCCTGTCCTCCCAACTATCTAGAATTGCGTCAGAGAACGGCGTAGGGAAAGTATCATGGACGCAAGCATCATTCAGTTTACGCAAATCAACACAGATTATTATTTCTCCTTTAGTCGTTTTCTCCTAGACCACCATAGGGCTTACCCAATCTGACTGTTCTACTGGTTCAATGATACCTAAGGCTATCATCTTGTCAATTTATTCCCTGACTTTATGCTTATACTTGGGGTTCAATCGGTAAGGTCGCTGCTTAACAGGGCGCGCATCTGGTTTTAAAGTTATGCGCATGACACCTAGGTCCCCTGTAATACCCTTGAGTTCTGAGAATTTCTTAGGAAATAGGTCCTAGTACTCCGTGAGAAGCTCTGTGGCTTTCCCAACAGTATCATCATCCCAATAGTCCCCAATTTTAGCTAGCTTAGGTTGTTCTTCTATTCAAATGTTGACTTATTTTAGCTTAAGAGGCTTTGTCACATTGATGGTCTGTAGTGGGGGTCCGGCAACTTTGCGTTCTCCCTCCAATTCTAGGAAAGTGATATTTCAGGGGTCTTGATCACATTCCTCCATTGATAGATTGCGACAGTTAACAATATCCTGCATCTGTGTATCCCAAGCTGGTGCCCCGTACTCCACACGTAGTCGTGATTCATCAAATACTAGGGCATCTATATCCTGCAAGGCCTCGTCTAGTGCCCCAGTTCTGCCTATCAACCCAAACGTCCCCACAAAATTGTCCTTCACGGTCTCCCAGTGGTGAGCATGCTGATTTAGTTCTGCATCCAAATACCATGCAGTGGGGGTTGGCCCCAAGGCATGAATAAACAAGTGGACCCATTCCTCCATGGTCCTTTCATGCCATATCACCATCCATGTGGCCACGTCCTTGCGTGGGTCTCCTTAGCCAAGGAAAGTATCCATGCATAGGTGAACCAGGGGTTCGAACCATAGGATCATCATCTCGCGGCATTCCTCCCAATCCTGGAATGCCCCCTTATGATTTTCCAACCACCGCGCAGGGGTTACATGCACGGCTAGGTTAAGTACCCAAATTCTTCACTCCCTTGGGACTTCTTCTTCAAATGTTCTCAAAAAATCCCTATTAATGCCAGACCCATCAAAATAAGGCAACTCTCTTACCTATGGGGAGATACACCAGAAGATCTTTGTGATTCTAAGACATCGTAGCGCAAATACATCATGTAACCGATTCTGTCAATTTTCAATCTCCCCGTTAGAGTCAGAGAGGAATTCACTGTCTTTCTCCTAGAAAATCACACCATCAGCTGTAGGATTAATCCAATCCTCATCCCGGGCAATGAGTTTATAAATATGATCCATGTCATTTTCTTCGCGCACATTTTCTGTATACCGCTCTCCTTCCGCAGGGTCTACAGGGACTATCACTCTCGTACCTTCATTCTTAAAAACCATGCTCCTTTTTTTCAAGTTGATAATTCCTCCCATTTATATCACCCAATCCAATCCCAAGAGTGTATCATAAGGGTCCACATCTTCCACAATATGAATTACTTCAAAATCCACGCGTACCTTAACCCCTGCAATATCTACCATAATCTTCGATAGTCTACCCAACGGTATGATCTTCTACTGGTTAGCCATGCGCAGCTGTATAGTAGAAAATTTCAGCTTAGGTTCTCCCATCCTCTACCATGTCTTCTTGGGTAGGACGTTCACATTAGATCCTAGATCCAGGATGACCTGATCCATTTCATAGTTGTCGATTTGCATTGTTAACCGCATTTCCCGAACAGTGCATTTCTTATGCCTGTATAGTTTGTGAACATATTTAACTTCTAGGGGAGGTTCAGTTCTTTCTGCACAACTGTCTATCAGTGCTTGAAGATTTTCTACCACCTTCTAGTTGCGTTGTAGCTTCATACATGCCTATAGGAATCATTTAATGTCATCGTTCGTTCTTAGGTTTTTTGGAGCCTTGGAAGTAGATGCCTCATTCTTGGTGAAGTCTTTGCGAGCTTCGATGAAGGTTTATTTTTCCGTCTGTAGGTCCAATATTTCCTATTTGATAGTAGCTTTCCAGATAAAGGGTACAGCCACAACTTTCTCCCCAGCCCCTCCAGTAGCCACACTGCTGCATGTTATGACATTAATACTTGGTCCATCATTGCGCAGTTCTACCTTAACCTTATGCACATTCTGTGTTGGTGTCTACTGTTTTTCCTACATTTTTTCTATTAGTACTGGGCAATCTTCGATCACATGATCCAATTATCTACAATATCAGCAAGATTTTTGTGCAGGGTTCAGACAGTCCCTTACGAAGTGCCCTGTTTCTCCACAGTTGTAACAGATCAATTTCCCTCTTCCCTGACCTGCGCCTCCACCCCTTCCGTCTCCACTGCCTCTGGCTTGGGAGCCTCCTCTACCTAAGGGAGATAGTGGTGAAGAAGGGTCAGCCTATACCTTGTATATGTTTCCTCCTTCTATCATTAGGTCATATGTCCGACAGTTATGTTCGTCATGCCCTATAGATGAGCAGAATCGACACCATTGTTGCTTCAACTCTGGAACATGAGCACCAAGGTGGGGGCAGTGGTTGGTATCATGTAGTCCAGCTATGAGACAGTCAGTGCACCATAACATTGGAATAATTTTTCCCGCGGCCTCCTTAGGATGCAATGGGCTTGGCCCCCCAGCCTGCATGTATTCTGCCAACAGAGGACATTGATCCTTGGTGTGGCCGGACACCCTGCATCTTATGCACCATATGTCTGGGCTAGCTTATTTTCCCCATTCTTTCTGCAGATTCTGGATTTCATGTTGCAATGCCTCTAGCTTCCCCTGGATATACTGTACCCCAAACTAGGAATAGTCTCTCGCCACAGCTTCTAGATTCATAGCAATCTCCAAGGCTTTCTCTTGTGTCTCGATCGCTTGCTAACCCATAGGTCCATGCAGGTGAGGTAATAACATGGCGATGAACCATTCCTTGTGTTGTCGATCATCATACTGAAATTCCCCATCCCTGATAACCTTCTTCAGCCACTGATCAGCCTCTCATACTGACTCATTGGGTCCTTGCCTAAAGTCTTTCAAGTCAACCACCAGCTGAGAGTAGTATTTAGGCTTCCGGAAATGTTTTTTTAAAGAATTCTTAATCTCTTGAATAGATGGATTCGCATGCTGGCTTACGTACCCCATGTACCAATCCAGGGCCCTCCCTTCAAAGGTGAGGGATAGTTATGCCATTTTTACAGCATCACTAGCCACATTCTGTGTAGTCCATATTGATTCCGCTATGAACTAAAATCAGTCCATATCTTCGTCTCCTACACCCTTGAAGGTGGGTATCTTCACGTGTGTGGCCATATCTTCTTCTGGTGGTGGTGGAGGTGTGGGGGATTTCTTTCCCTTATGCTAACTCAAAGGTGGTGTAGCCGGAGGACTACTTCCTATGTGTGCAACCGACTCTCTTAATGGGTTGTATATTGATCTATCCCCTTCTCAGTTGGTTTCGTAGTACTTACCACTTTCTGTTGTACTCTCGATCTGATCAGAGGTCATTCATTTGGTGTGGCTTCACATAACGCCATTTTCGCACAGTAATATTTTAATTAGCAATGGAAATGTTTGCAAGAACTTACCCCAGAATCCTTTGAAGAACCTCTGCTTTGCCTCAGAGTAGGATATGAACTGATTGACTGTGAATTCTATTAGAAACCATCCTAGAATGCTATCCACCCAATGATCTATGGTATGGATGATTTTTTTTTCAGTCTTATCCAACTGTTGAATCCATTTTGGAGTCCAGTGCGTAATCTGATCGTCTTTCCAACACATCTGAAATTCTACAAGCCTTGCTAACCACTCCTAAAGCTCATGCGCAAACGTTACAAAGAAAATTTTGTATACTTAGGTGAAAATGTATATGTTCTTCCACTTCTCAGCTGTTAGCTTTTTTTTGCGATTCCCTGTTACAGAAAATTCCTAAATCTGTTTTTCAAACTATTCTTCGAGCTCCAATTTCTCACGTCTCCAACGGCCTCGTGGAATTTCCTAATCTCTGTCTAAAAATTCTCCCAGTCCTGGCAAAAGAACCATTTGTTAGCTTCAGGGGTCATGACCTACGTTCAGAGTTAAGCTTTCCCAACAAACCCCTATACTACTGGCCCTTTTAGTAATGACCTACTTTCGCAGGACAAGGTCTTACCCGAAGTAGTATGGGAGGGTGCTGGAACCAAGTTTCTGCACCCTGGAGAGAGTAGGTAATTAAGGTAGATCCTCATGGAATCTATCACATTCACACAGAAATCGAGCTTATAACAATATAATCATAATTTAATCGTAAAAAAAGCTAATATCATTAACATATCTGAAAAATACATTCGCATCCACGTGCACATCAGCAATTATCACCACAGAACATTACTATCGCAGCACATTCATAAATCCCAGATACATTCGCAGCTTAAATAAATAATATAGAGACACTTCAGTCATAAATATGACCAGTATAAATATCATGAGATACTTCAAATAGATTTCGCATTCATTAGTATCAAAAACCCAATTACAAACCCAAGACACAACCCGCACACACAACCAGTGGGGTTCGTACACAGCAGGACTGAGGATCTCTGTGCACACTGCCAACAAGAGTCCTTACCCAAAACAACCCAAGACATATCTCAATATTTTTTTTGTAGCATCAATCTTACTTCTTCTTCCCTAATATACCCAACTATATATCTATTTATATCATCGTAGCCTTTGTTATCCTATGGTCTGCAAACTGTGGTTTGCGGATCGTAGGTCTACCCTTTGACCCATTACAGAACATTAGGGACTTTGACCCACCCGAAAACCCCTACGTAAGAGAAATGATTAGAAAATTATATAAAAAATGCAGCTTAGGGAACCTCGTTCCAACAATATTGAAGATAAGTTATTTCGTTGCATTGTTAAAGAACACTTGTTTGGAAAATTGGCTAAGTTTTGAAGATAGGCATATTCCATATACTCTAGTATTGTTAAAAGAAAAAAGTATAGTGGTGCCACCCCCGCTATACATGCTTGAAATATTACCACAACTATATTTTCATGAAAGATGGTATCAACACTTCATTTAGGGTGAGGCAAGTTGCACTGATTATTAAGGAAGTGAAGTACTGACACCACTTCAACTACATGACAGATAGTATCAGAGATAGATTCAGGGTGATTTGAGCTTTCTTGAAGTATTGAATATTGAATCATTGTGACCACATAGTGCGACATTGGCAGGGGAAATACATTGGTTAGGGCCAAAGCTACATAACAAGACATGGAAAGTTGGGAAGAATTCCATGGTAAGCTCTTGCAGAACTTATACAAGTTGCACCGTATCAAAGAAGAGAACCCACGGATTTCATGCTAAACTTGAGGACCTGGAGGAGAATGTTGAAGTAAATATTTTTCTATTTGGTTTGGAAATGGAACACGATAGAGCTATAGATTGTGATGAATGAGAAGAAGCAGAGATATGTGAAGAAGAGGATGTTGCAGCTGTGTCAACGATAGAGGAGGAACTTGATGACCAAGTTTGACTAAAATTGTGCACATTGCAGACATTGATGATGGGAGGCACTCACTTGGAGAGACCTCATGAAGATGTAAGTATTCATATGACTTCTGTTTCATTGGATCTTTCGGAGGATGGCTGATATGTAGGGATGGGCAAAGGGAGAACTTCTTTCTCAATGCAATGGAAAATATTTCCTTGGAATACTATGATGATACCTTGTACATTGGATGACTGAGGTGCATTGTTTGTTGCAGAAAATTTTGGGGAAATTAGTGACCTCATGGAAGAAGGTTTAAATACCCGTGACAAGGGTGGAACATGATGAGCTTTGCGATGAATGATTCACGCTTAGCCATATGGATAATTTTCTGAGATCCCAACATGACTCATGGATAGAATGGACGAAGATCACATCGGTGTGATACCTGGGTAGAATTCTTCATGGTTGGAACCAAGAGGCAGTCCTGGTGGACCTTTAGTGAGGGAGGAAGAAATGAAGGAACGACCCATGATGGAATATGAAGGCAGACGTGACTGAGGGCACTAAAATGGATGATGGACAAGGATGGGATGACTAGAGTTTTGTTGAGTCTACTAGAGTGGACATATGGGCATCTGAAGTCATGGAAATCGACATGGGGCACATGACAAACATTATGCAGGGACATTATGTAAGAGCACTTATGGAGATGTCACTTATGAGCATCAAGGAGAAGTGTCATGGTAGGGATGTTGAGCAAGATGGATTTTCTTGTGCAACATGGAGACATTTTATATATAGACCAATGGGGATGTTGTTCCCATTTGGAAAACAAGACCATGGTCGAATATGAGCAGCCTATGAGGACATTCATATGACTTGGAGGGCAGAGGTAACTTGCGATGGAATTTTCAGTCAAGTCAAGTTTTCTTATCAAAGTATTGGATGGAGATGATGCATAGGAGTTAATAATGACTTGAAGATTGTTTCATACATTGGAGACTTAATATCATAGTGGTGTTGGAGTATCTGGTTCATTGATGAGTTGAGGTCAGGATGTGACTTGACTTTAATGCAGTATGGGGTCCATACCTTAGGCACATTATGGGGTGTATTTGTGAGGAGTGACTTGATGGACATGATAGAGGCAAGACATTTTGGAGTTTGATGGAGTTGCAATGATGGAAATCCCTTGGTGAGGTACACTTGGGACTCGGTTAAGTTGATGACACTTAGCCACATTTGATCGACATGATGGTTTATTGGTTTATGACCATGGGCAGCATATGGATGGATGATGAGGAAAGGTTATAATTTTTCCTTTGACATATTTGATAGATGACATTTTTCAGATGATATGGAGGTTGCTTCATGGACCTGGATATGACACATCGAGCATTGGATTGATGGGAGGAGTCCTTGACTGATTTAAGGATATGAACCTCTCACACATGGATGATGATGCTTGGATAGATGTGACTTATTGGTATATAACCATTTGGCAACACATAGACATTAACATCATGCACAACATATTGCAAATATGATGGAGGCTACTTCAAGGACCAAAATATGGCTTATTTGGTATTTGATGGACAGTATGTTGCGGATAACATGGATGCTACTTCATGGACCTGGACATGGCTTAATTTACACTTGGATGGATATTTCTTGATCGAGTTGATGATGTGATAGGATGCTAGAGAAACTTAACAATGGCTGCATGAGGAGGAGTATTCTCATAGGTTTGAGTGTGATAGTTGGACTCATCACCCAACTAGTTCAAGCTATGGGGCCATGCAATACAGCGAGCTATGTCGAAAAGATGTATCGAATATATACCGAGATATGTTGTGTTTGGATGGAGTATCATGGCAGGGATTCACACAATGATGACACATGTTGGATTGACATGATATATGTTGCAGTTGTAACATGTGGCAGAGTTAGAGGATTGAACCTTCCATGGATGGAATAGCATGGGAGTTTACGACATAGATGGTTGATAACCATGGATCAGGGAGGACTCACACTTATTCATGAATTCATGAGTCTTGATGAAGGATTATGCAATGATGTAGCAGATGTGGACAGCATGGAAACTTTGTATGTTGGAGCTAGTGACACTTTGTGATGGATGATGGAGTTGTCAAGGATGAAAAACTTATTTAGATTAGGGGAGGTTGTTAGGTGCATGAGTTGAGTCAATGTTTGACTGATTTGTAGCGGGTGTGCCCAAGTGTGATGGGCTCCCGTATTGACCAACTCAGGAAAATGTGACGACTCAGTGCGACATTCGGTAAGTGAAATTGTGTTGGACCCACATAGAGGGAAAGCCATGTTAGCGAGCGCTCCACCCCCTGGTGAGTTATAATGGGTGAATAATTTTGGCGAGCGCCCAACTTGGGCGAGTCATGCACAACTCGAGCAAGTCATGTGACACAGTGAGCGTGTTGGAAAAATGCATTGGGAAGGTGCTTGCCCATAGCAGGCATATGTCGTAACAACTGGGCGAGTCAAGAACATGTGTGATTGAGTATTATAGTGGACATGCTAACATGTTTGGCAACGTGTAGGACAACTCATGTTGGTGACTAGGTCAACCCTTGAGGTTGTCGAAAGTTCATGACCTTTGGAGTGTGACACATCCACAACTTAGCATATAATTATGGTGGAGCGCAGAGGAGAAAATACATCATCGAAATTGGAAGCATCATTCTGAAACAAAGAAGTGCAAACTTTGTAATGAGCCTGCAAGGACGACAGATGAAATATAATTTTGGGTCACCAGAAGGTTCCAACAAGTTACAAAAATACATGTTGTGTTTAGGTCCTACAGTCGGGTCAACCGAACATGGAGACAGGTCATGAAGTAACACGTTGAGTTTAGGTCATGCACACGGGTCATGAAGTAACCAGTAGAATTTGGGTCATGCAGACAAGTCAACAGAACATGCAAACACAGTCACAGAGAAGCACGCTACATGCAGAGAGGGTCAACCAGTGACTTGAATTGTGTAGAAGTGTTGGAAGTGACTAGGATCGTGGAGGAAGTCTTGGGCTGAGCATGGCGAGTTTCGAAGTGACCGAATTTGGTGTTTATGGATTGATTAGTCTGGGAAAGTTGTAGGAGTGAGCTACACGACTGTGGCAGGGTTTTGGTAAACACAGTTAAGTGTGCAAGCCAAGCTAGTTGGAAGCACAACTTATCTAAAACTTATACTTTGTAAAATATTATACACTGTTATATATTATTGGCATACTTTATGGGATTTTCCCTTGCAAATTACGTATGGGCATACTTGTGTGTGTTGATGAATGTTTAATTGAAATATTAGATATTGAAGACATGTTATTTTACAGCACTATTAAATAAGACTTGTTTGGAAAATTGGCTAAGAGTAGAAGATAGGAATATTCCATATACTGTAGTATTGTTAAAAGTAAAAAGTATAGTGGTTCCACACTCACTATACGTGGTTGAAAGAGTACCACAAGTATAGGGTTGTGACCCTACCTTTTCCATGCTCTCCCAGTTCCACTCTTGGTTGTTCTTCAAAAAATATACAATCAAATAGAATGGAACCCACTACTACTCCTCATGGACCAATTTTAATATAATTCAATAGCTAACTATGGGTTAGGCTTAAGTCCTTGCTATCAACTAGACTTATAACATTGATCCTTGTAGAGTCTTCTTCATATCCCATATGTTTCTAGCTCATTTCTCATGAGTAACGGTGGCTGACATGGCACCCATTTGTACATGGTGGTCAAATGAAGTAGGTTATTTGGGCCTAATATAGAGAATCTCATCGTTCCCCTATCCTATAGTTCTATAAATTTTCTATAAAAAAAATTCATCTTGTAACTCTACCTAAGCATCTAGAGCTAATTTATATATGGAAGGTATGACCTACTTCTTGATCTAACATGAGAGGCTCATAGAGCTTGAGATTTCCACATTCATCATTGAGTAAATGTGCATGTATGGGGGGATACTGAGTCTATAGGCATTATCTTGCATATTTTTTAGTATTTAGAAAGCAACACATCATGGATTTTTAATCTTCTTACAAGGTTTGTATAGTATTCCCTTGTTTAATTGTAACCATACTCGAACTCCCACTCTAAATGATTTCCTTTCTTGATGTATATCATGTGCAACCTTACATTTTTCTAATGACTTCTTCAATGTATCCTATACTTGCAAGTCCGTCCTCCTAATCTTCTCAACTAAATTCTCTACTCGTAATGCATATTGTATGATATCCTCTCTCATCATGCCTTGCTTTCCATATATGACATGCAATGGTGAAGGTGGAAAGTATCCAAAATAAGTTTCAATGTGGATTTACTAGTAGAATTATGGATTGATCTACTATAAGAGTGTTAGTTTTCAAGTGTGATATGTTCTCCTTTTAGGAAGCACTATAAACTAGTATATAATCCAAATAGAAAGTATTAAAAGAACCTAGATGAGGCTGTAATAGACCATTCATTAGTCCCATGAACATATATGGTGTATTCCATCAAAATGATGGCATGACTAATAACTCGTACATAGCTTGTCTCATTTTGAAGGTAGTCTTCCAAGTATTTTCTTCTTTGAATTGAACCTAGTGGTTACCCTAATTTGAATTCAACGTCATGAACTAAATTTCTTGCTACAACTAATATAACATATCATCAATCCTAGAGTGGGGTAAAACTTCTTGAGAATAGTGTTGTTTAGCACTATGTAATTGATGCATATTCATTAATGCCTATCATTCCTTGCCACATTTATTATTGTGGATGATCTAGGTGGATATTGGTGGCCACCTGCCTATTCCACTTGGACCCCCACCATTTTTTCTTTCAGTTTTTCATTTTCCTTAATTGTAGCATAGTTTACTATTTTTGGCAATTTTTTGGGTCCTGAACTTCTAGAGTCATTTTAAGGCCCTAAACTACATTTTTGGGGAAAAACGGAGCTAAGAAAAGTGTTTAAGCCTTCTTTTTCATTTGAAAGTTGTAGTTATCGAATAGATATTTCTAACGAGGTATTGTGCACGTAAAACAGAGATTGTATGCCAAAGTTACGTCCTCGGGAAGTTGGTGTACCAGTTTACCTAGACGGGGCCCATAGTTTTGGTGCTTCATCTCCTAAGGATAGGTTTTTGGATATTTAGGGTTTTCCATTATTTCTCAATAATAAATAGGCCTTCGAGCCTCATTGTAACAAAATTCAGAGTAATGTAGCCGCCACATCTCTTCTCAGAGATAAGCTACCATCACCCAAGCTAGTGTATTTACATTCTGTCTGTAAGCATATTTTAGTTATTTGATATTAATGAAATGAAGTTCTATTCTTGTTTTGTCTTTGAATTTATGTTTATTTCTATATTTTATTGTGTTCCTACATAAGTCTAAATCAGTGGTATCATAGTGATCTGCTCTTTCTCAATCTTTCTTTGCATGTCCCCAGTGAGATCAAGGTATAAGGAGTTAAGGCTCGATATGGTTGAACCTTTGCAAGATCAACCTCGCAAACCCCGATGGCCTCCCATGGCAGAAGAAAATAAATACGAGGGAGGACACGGTCTTATAAATTATTTCTTGAGGAGGCCCTCGAGAAACAAAGGAACGCAATGATGGACAAAATTTCCCAGATCCTTCGACAACTACCCACTGGAGATGCATATTCATCTGGCATCCACTATGGAGGCACCACTCCCTCTAAGGTACAAGTCAACTTTGACATTCCCACATTTGAAGGCCAGATAGATACATATGTCATAGATAAATGGTTCAATATGTTGGAAGGAAATTTTTTTATTCATGATTTTTCCAATAGAGAAAATATTACTTTTGCACTCTTGAAAGTCGCCTCCCATGTCAAGGACTTTTGGGAAACCCACTATGAGCAGAAGGACAAGGGGGAACCCTCACTGTTCACTTCTACACCCACTTGGAATTCTTTCCAAGATGCCATCAAGGAAAAATAATACCACGTCTAGAGCTATGAAGACAAGTATATACAATGGATTATGCTATGACAACAGAGGGATCAAGATGTGCACGAGCTGACGAATATTTTCCATGCCCTGTGCACAAAGATTGATATCAAAGATTCTGAGAAACATATAGTTCTCAAGTACTTTATTTTTTTCACAAATATATTCAAGACGAAATGGATTTCATGTAAATCTCCTCATTTGGTGTAGCATACCAATATGCTGCCAAAATTGAGAAAATATTCAAGAAAATGAAGCAATACTTTGGATTTCCAAACCCAAACCAGAAAAAAGATGCCCAAGCCATATAGAAAAGGAGAGAGCCTGATTGGTACCCCCCATGGAAACTCCTCGAAGCCGCAAACCAAGGGTGACAGGAAGGAAAATAAGGACACCGACAAGTGTTGTGAGTTCCATAAAATACCCACTCACAACATGAATGAATGTTGCGCAAAGTAGGTGGTGGTGGCCACGCTGAGAGACTCAGAGATGGATGCATGTTCTAATTCTGATTTGGAACATGACAAGGGAACCAACAAGGTTAAGCAGGTTATTGACTTGGAACCCACTGCGATGTTAGCCACCACCAAGCTCCAAAAGACTGAACCTAAAGATCCAGAGGAGGGGGAGCACCGCTTTCACTCACATTTGTGGGTGAAGGGATTGTCGCTACAATTAATTATCGACAGCAGGAGCCAAAAGAACCTCATTTCAGAAAAGGTCATCAAGCGGTTGGTCCTACTGACCACACCATACCCAAAACCATACACAATCGGGTGGCTTTACCAAGGACGAGATCTTCACGTCAGACAGGAGTGCCACCTTCCGTATAGATTTAGGCCCTTCACGGTTGAGGTATTGTGTGATATAACTCCTCTTGAAGTTTCTAATGTATAATTAGGCCAACCATACTTGTGGAAACATCATTCCATGTATGAGTCTAGGAATCACACTATTATTTTTTCTTTGGGTAATAAGTTATACAGGATACCAGAGGTAGACCACCTACCAACATCTCTTTGATATCTACTAAGCAATGCAATAGCATCATCTCCCAGACCAGGAATTTTTTTTATTTCTGATTTTCTCTCAAAGTGAGGGGAATATTGTAGTCACATCAATGGCCCACGAGAAGGGTTCCTCCATGTAGCAAAAGCAGGTGGATACAGTCGTGGAATAATAAAAGGACATATTCTCCTCACAAATACCCTTGCACTGTCAGGTGGGGCACCCTTGCACTATCAGATTGAGAATTTGATCGATCTGGATCCCAGA
Source organism: Pinus albicaulis (assembly GCA_034641835.2). Taxonomy (NCBI): domain Eukaryota; kingdom Viridiplantae; phylum Streptophyta; class Pinopsida; order Pinales; family Pinaceae; genus Pinus; species Pinus albicaulis. The sequence goes on along the minus strand of CM076574.1, from coordinate 1,062,536,431 downwards.
GCATCTCTACCCAATGGGCTTATATATCGCCACTCCATTCTAGAAAATAAGAGAACAAGTGGAAAATCTTGGACTTGCTACAAAAAGGGCACATCCGACCAAGTTCCTCATCTTTTCGTAGCCTAATTGTACTTGTACAGAAGGATTATGGGACCTAGAGGCTCTACATTGATTATCGAGAACTAAAAAAAAGCATTATGAGGAACAAGTATCCAATCGCACGAATTGATGACGTTTTGGACCAACTCAAGGGATCCAGGTATTTCAGCAAGATCGATTCGAACTTTGGCTATCACCAGGTTCCAATAGAGCCCACAAATGTATGGATGACTGCCTTCAAATTTAAGGAAGGCCTTTTTGAATGGTTGGTTATGCCCTTGAGGTTGAAAAATTCCCCTGCTACTTTTAAGAGGCTAATGGATGATATCTTGCGGCCCTTCATGAAATCATTCGTGGTTCTTTATCTCGACGATGTCCTCATCTTCAGAAAGAGTTGGGAGGAATACTTGTAACATATTCGGCAGGTCCTTCAAGCCCTTCATGAGCACAAATTGTGTTCCAACTTGAAGAAATGCACCTTTGGCATGAGCGAGGTAAAATATGTGAGTTACGTCATAGATTAGTGTGGCATGCATGTGGATCTGACTAAGATCCAAGTCATTCGAGATTGGCCAACCCAACCCACTATAACAAAGCTTTGCATCTTTTTGGGCCTTGCAATTTTTTATTAGAGTTTTATGTTGGGATTCTCCCATATCACTTGGCCTTTGAGGAAGATTACTAAGGGTGGGGCGAAAGCAATTTTTTCCTGGTCTAAATCCCAACAGAAGGAGTTTTTTGAGTTGAAGCACCGCCTCTACTCTGTACCAGTACTCACACTACCAGACATATGTCAACCATTTAAAATTGATACGGGTGCCTCTGACTATGCTATTGGTGCAGTCCTCACCCAACACGAGCATCAAGTGGCCTATCATAGTGAGACACTTTTCAATAAAATTCACAATTACCCCACCTATGATAAATATATGTATTCCATCATGTAGACTTCCAACAATGGAAGAATTATATTCTGGGGAAGGTGATGGTCATCCACACTGATCACCAACCTCTTAAGTTTAATCAAACACAAGGGAAGTTGCAAAAAGATCACCATCAGAAGCGGTCTACATATCTGCAACAATTCCACTTGAACATTAAATACAAAAAGTGCAGCACCATTCATATTGCAGACTACCTCATCTGGCTCCCAGTTGCAGCACTGACTACTATTCTCAACTCTTGTGGAAACGATACCTCTGAATGGCCGCAACTATACAAAAATGATCCATAGTTTTCCTCCACATGGCAGATGTTAGTATATGGAAAGAAAGTTCCTAATTTTCACCTCCAAGATGCAATATTATGCTAATTGGGCCACCTTTTTTCTCCTTCAAGCGAGTGTGCCAAGATTATTTTGGAGGCGTACTATAGTTGAGTTTCATGACACTTTAGTGTGGAGAAAACTATGTTTATACTACAAAGGTAATTTTATTGGCCAAAATTACAACAATATATTGGGAAATATATCAGATCCTACACTCCTTGCACCATCACCAAGACAATCATAAAGAAACAAGTCTCATACACTCCTCTACCTACTCCTAGCCAGCCTTGGGAATCCATATCCATGGACTATATGTCTGGCCTCCATTCTACCAAGCTTGGTAATGACTGTGTATTTATGGTCATGAATAGATTTTCTAAGATGGCTATATTGGCGGCCTGCAAGAAGAGCATCGCGACAGAGAACACTGCTAAAACATTCTTTGAATGAGTATGGGTACATTTTGGGATCTGGTAGAAAAATATATCACATAGGGATAGCAGGTTCCTGAGCACATTATGGTCAAGCCTTTGGACACTATTGGACACCAATATGACCAAGTTGATTTCATTTCATTCCCAGACTCATGGCCCGACAGAGGTCATCAACAGGATGATAGTGCACATACTCCGCATGTACAACTCCAATCATCCATGAACCTAGGATGAGAGCCTCCCCTATATGCAACATAATTATAACAGAGCTATCCATAACTCGATTGGTCAAGGTCCCTTTCAAGTGGGTCTAGGATTTCAACCATTGTATCTGATTTGTGTTGCCATACCTCATAAATAATCCACACATGTACTGTCTCAGGCTGATAAAGCAACCAGATTTATTGAACTTATCCAACACATCCGCCAATAGGTTCATGACATCCTATAGAAGTATAATTCCAAGTACAAGCAATGACATGATCAACATCAGGTGCCACACAAGTTTCAGGTGGGTGACAAAGGTTGGTTGCATTTCCAGAAAGAACGCCTAACTTGATCTCATCATAATATTATACCACTCTGATATTGGCCTTACACCATTAACATGGTTGTGGGAGACAATGATTTTGAGCTCAATATTCCCCCATTCCTTGGCCTGTACCCAATGTTCAATGTGGACTTCCTTTGGCCATACTTTCCACTATTGCTGAACACATCAGACATTGAAGAACAACTCACACTAACATAGCTAAACCTCTATTGCAAGGAATAGGCCACAACTAATTGGATCATGGACATGCAGATCAAGAACACTTGCCAAGAGAAGATACAGTTGTATCGAGTTGTCAAATTTGGCCAACTCCTACACCAAGGAAAGTGGATCACTGTGGACCAAGTTGAGCAAGAGTTTCCTCATCTCATGGAAGAACTCAACGTAATGGGGAGAATTGGTTCCTAAGGGGGGAGGACTGGTCCAATTATATATTAGTGTCCACCCGCCTATTCCACTTGGATGCCCACCATTGTTTCTTTCAATTTTTCAGTTTCCTTAATTTTAGCAAAGTTTACTATTTTTGGTAGTTTTTTGGGTCGTGAACTTTTGGAGCCGTTCTGAGGCCCTAAACGATTTTTTTTTTCATTCCTCAAATAGATATTTCTAACGAGGTATTGTGCACATGAAACAGATATCGTATGCCAAAGTTACATCCCCGGGAAGTTAATTTACAAATTTACCAAGACATGGTCCATAGTTTTGGTGCTTCATCTCCTAGGGTTAGGTTCTTGGATGTTTAAGGTTTTCCATTGTTTCTCAACAATAAAAAGGCCTTCGAGCCTCATTGTAACACAACTCAGAGGCATGTAGCCACCACATATTTCTCAAATATAAGCTATCATTGCCCGAGCTAGTTTATTTCAATTCTGTTTGTAAGCATGTTTCAATTATTTGATATTAATGAAATGAAGTTTTACTCCTGCTGCGTCTCTGTGTTTATTTTCATTTATGTATTTTAATGTGTTCATGCATAATTTATGATCAGTGGACCCATAATTTGAGTTATTTGGTTGAATCATAACATACTCCAATAGTTTCTACAATTACTTCTTCACTCCGTATTCTTTTAAAATGGATTATCTAGACAACCTAATAATTTGTAATGGAGTGTCTAACAATAAATAGATTTCCTTCTTGACTTCCCTATTGGGTGGTATTCCTTTAGGCTCCTAGAAAACTCCTCTGTAACTTGGTATTAACTTGGTATTCCTTTATATTATTTATTACACCCCTTGAGGGATGTCATTCCTCTTATTAACTCCTCACTAGACTATTTTCTTCTTGAGAGTAGTTAAACTTGTTCTCTGTAAAAAATAATCAATTTCTTAGCCTAGTTGGTTTTGATTTTTTGTAGCTTGAGGAGGTATTCCAACATGCCAAAGAGGTATCCAAGTCAGCCTGAGAAATTTAAATAAAATAAAAAAATCCGATCTTTGGAGTTCAAGTTGGCCCAATAAATAAAGTTGCATGAGCTAAGTGAAGGGGTGTGTCTGTTGGCATATTTTAGCTCCTTCAACGAGTATACATACATGATGTGAAATTTTATTTTATCACCAACCAAGTTTCTTCATTTTTCTAAGGTCTCTAGTACAATACAAAAAATATAATGGAGGAATATTTCCATGTGGAATAAGGAAACATGAAGTTCAATATTAAGGAGGAAAAATTGTAGGTCACAGAGCTGCAAGGCCATAGGGACCGCAAAACGCAAGGACATAGGGCCTGTAGGGATTTTCACAGGAGTTTGACGAGTTTGATTGCAACTTTCAAAAGTGATTTGACTAGGATTGACTAGTATGAGTTTGACGATATTTGACCGGTAACTAACTTGGATTATTGGCACAAATTTCTAGACATATTAATTATTTGTAAACCATGTTGAAGAATAATTTCACCTAAAGAAAATTTGTTTGGTTTTTACCTAAGGTTGGGTTTCCTAGGGTAAACATATTGTCTTATTATGCGTGTTTTTATTTTTATGATCTTTATTGTTTTTGCTATATTTACTATTGATATTTCCTAAGTATAATTTATCAATGGTATAAGTGTCATGAGATAAATTGATTGAAGATCATTAGGTAGTAATGGTTAGATAAAAAAAAAACCATTCTTTTGTGCTGTTGTAGAAAAATCAATATGATATTGGAGCTTTGTTATAAGAGCATCCATTGAAGTCATCCTAAGAGACAAGTATTGAGGCAACTTATTAAGGTGGTCAAGTTTATCATTATAGCAGTCTATTTGAAAGAGTAAAGATGTTTATGACCAAGTGACCAAGTGTCAATTTTTTTATGAGAGAAAAGTGATCGATCCCATACAAATGTATTTTGTTCTAAATGTAAAGTTTCAATGGCTATGTAACAACTCTACTTACCCAAAAGAAAATTATATTTATATTTTTGTACTACTTTTGTCGTCATTGAATTAACTTAATTCCGACACTTTACCATCTCTTAAAAAATATCATTAAAGGTTTTAATTTTTTTCGTTAGCATCCTCATAATTATTTTCATATCTATGAATATTATGACACCCACAGTAACATAATTATATTCCAATATTTCTCCCTTGAATGTATTACAAATACGCCTCCTCTTTATGGCCTTCATACATTTCTATCAATGTGCATTAAGTCCTTTATAATAGTTTCTGTTGCTATTATCTTATCAATTCTATACACTTCCCCACAACTCTACCTTTCAAAGACTTTTGATTAACATATTAACTTTAATAAATATGAAAGTTAAAGTTATATATTAGGATATAATCCCCTACAAATAATTTCATATGTCTTACCTTAGGTATCAATTCGAATATAATAATGCAGTTTTCATCTTATATCAGACCTATATTATCTCTTTTAAGTATTAGATCAAATTAGAGTATATATAGTCATACCGCATGAATTTATTCTCTCTCTCTCTCTCTCTCTCTCTCTCTCTCGATATATATATATATGAAAAGTACCCTTTCAGGGTTTCATTTTTATTTCGTGGTCAAAGTATTGAGTTTCATCCATTCTGGAATTATCACTATTATTGAACTCGAATCATTTACACAACATGTTACCATTTTCCTTACCCATATGATAATACAAACCCTAGGTTATCAGAAATGATGTATGATAAATATTCTAATGCTATAAAACATATGTTTTAATGTCATACATTTCACTATGTTTGTTCGACCATACCTCTATCGATTTGATTGTATCTTCCATAATTAATTTATGACAGATATACATGTAATGTTTCCTTAGTTTGATGTTATCAGAGATTAATTGATTATACTGCATATTAAATCGATCACATGGGAATATTTATTTCATTTCCAAATGTAGCTTATATCTTACGTCTGATATGGATCTTGGGGGGAGGCCCCCAAGATCTAAAAAGTTGAAATAGATCTGGCAAGATCTGCAAAATTAGAATGCCAGAAAAAAGAGAGAACTCAAAGAAAATAAAATCACAAAGAAACTTGTTTTATTAAAAGAGAGAATAACTGTAGAAGCTACATTTTGGTGGACAATATGTCCTTTTACAAACTGAGGTTTTCTATTTATAGCCTTTTTGAGTTACAATACCATGTGTAGATACCATAGGCCAATACCATGGGTCGATACCACTTACAATACCATGGGTAAATCCCATGTGTGGATGAATACCATGGGTGGATACATACCATGGGTAACTTACAATACCATGGGTGAATAAATATCATGGGTGGATGAATACCATGGGTTGATGCCATTTACAATACCATGGGTAAATTCCATGGGTGGATGGGTAACATGGGTAGATGAATACCATGGGTTGATGCCATTTTCCATTCGGATCATTCCTCCCTCCTTAAGAAGCAATGGTCCCCATTGCGTGAAATTCCCTCCTGATAAGCCTTTGTTGAATATGAAGAGCCACTAAAGAGAATGGTTTTGTGTAGTTAACTCATAACCGTGATGAACGAAGATCCGAGGATAGAGATACCCTATAATGCTTATGACCAACTGTGATATTGACAGTGTGCGACCTAGCAAATGGACTTCAATGAAGTGTGGGTTTGTGGATGTACCAAAACCATGAAAAACGAAGATCCAAGGATAGAGATACCCTATAATTCCTATGACCAACTTTGTTACTAACAGTGTGTGGCCTAGCAAATGGACTTCGATGAAAGTGATTTTGTGCGGTTGACCCATAACTGTGATGCTGATTGTTGATGAAGTAGCAGGTGCCTACATAGCTTGGGGTGGGATGGAAAATCTCCAAATAACCCAAGCCGAACGCTGCTATGATGAAACTAATGAATGTGAAGTAGGTGCCTAATAAAGCGGGGTGGAAGGGCACGTCTCCAAAGGGAACCTGCTCCGAATGCTACTCCAGATTTAAAATGAGCATAACTCGGTCAATATAACTCAAAATATTTATTATAACCTATTTTTGGAAATGGAATTATCATTCTGCATCTTGTCATGCTTTTGAAACCACTGTCTGGAGACACTAGACTCTCATATTTGCGCTGGAACTATCTCGCCGTCACAAATTTTTTGAAAAAATAGTTGATTTTAAATCAACGATAACTCCCACATTTGGACTCCGATTCGATCGATTGTTTTTTTTAAATTGGGTGATTTTTAAAGAGTAGATCAGATATATATCCATTCTTCTGAATTTTTTCATTGAAAATTGCAAAAAATGATAGGAGAGCCGCCGTCCATGAATTGTCGTCAGAAAAATTGCTTCAACATTACTGATTTTGAATCAGCGATATCTCAGTCATCCGAACTCCAATTTGGCCGATTTGTTTTTTGAATTTGAGTATTTTTTTGCAAGGAATCTAGATATGGTATTTGTTTTTGTAAATTTCTCACCAAAAGTTTCAGATCTGATCTAAAAACTCGCCGCCCAAAAAAATTCATGGATTTTGTTGAATATTGCTGCAAAACATTGAAACAGAAATATGTTTCAAACCCTCATTCCCCTGTAGGCGTAACCTGAATATAATACCACTGATCTAGATCTTGGGGGGAGGCCCCCAATATCTAAAAAAAAATGAAATGGATGTGACCAGATCTACAAAATTAGAATGCCAGAAAAAAAAAAAAGAACACAAAGAAAATAAAATCACAAAGAAACTTGTTTTATTGAAACAGAGAATAACTATAGAAGCTACATTGTGGCAGACAATCTATCCTTTTACAAACTAAGGCTTGCCATTTATATCCTTTTTGAGTTACAATACCATGTGTAGATACCATAGTCCAATACCATGGGTAGATACCACTTACAATACCATGGGTAAATCCCATGTGTGGATAAATACCATGAGTGGATACATACCATGGGTAACTTACAATACCATGGGCAAATAAATATCATGGATGGATGAATACCATGGGTCGATTCCATTTACAATACCATGGGTAAATTCCATGGGTGGATGGATAACATGGGTAGATGAATACCATGGGTTGATGCCATTTTCCATTCGGATCAATGTCATTCGACGATTGAGATTAGCTCGTACTCTCTCCCTCCATCATTCTAGATTATATTTTTATTATCATTTGTTTCACTTTGTTTTATTTTTCATTTTTCAAGTTTCCTATGAGGGTTTCGGCTCTGGTTCCTTACTGTAGGTTTTCCATGTTAATGGCTTCCCTCTGTCATTCCTTCCGTCATGGAGAAACTTACAGATATAGGTAACTTATTCTCCTCTTTACGATGTCCAATCATTTTTTTTAATTATCAAAGCTATTTACAGAGTTTTTTTTTTTTCAATTGATAGTTTTTTAGTTAGTTCGTCAATTCACTCAGGAACTTACTCTACGTTTTTCTTTTGTTGTGAGGAACAGTGGATTTCCTTTCTGCCTTTTCATTGGAGGATAAGAGAGGTTTTTATCACGCAATGCTCACGGTGAATCAACAAGGTAACAATACTTAATCCCACTCTAGTAAGTCATATTTTTCTCATAACAAAAATTATGTTTTCCTCTATTTTGTTGTGGGTTTCGGTTTCCTATTTATAATTTATTTCTTTCATGCTATGGTGAAGCTCAGCTCTCCTTTTGTGATGGAGATTAGTCTTCGAGTCTGTTCAAGGATTTCACTATGCAAATTGTTTTACATATTTTTCCCCAAATGTAATACTCTTCTACTGACTTATGAATTCGGCTTGTTGGCCCTGAATATTATTGTTCGTTTTCTTTTCCATAGATTTCGTATTTCATTTTAGAACATGTATCCTTAATTTCTCATAAAAATTAATGTTTCTGTATTATTCAATATGGAGTTATTAAATTTTTCCAATAGGCATAGAATTTAATAATATTTCCAAAACTTGCTATTGTTACAGTCACTATGGAAGATTGTATGGAATATATTTTTCTCTGTATTCTCCTTGGTCTTGACATTCAATAAGCTACTCCTCTCTGAGATACATTATTGATACTCTGATTTTTTTTTTTCAATTTACGCAGATTTATTTGCTTATTCAACTCTCATAACATGTTAATCTATATTCCACAGTGAAATTAACCATCATTTACCCTCAACAATTCTGGTTAATTCGTTTTCGTTGCTCCATATGATTCACAGTGTATGGAAAATTAATGGTAAATACATTTCTTGAATGATTTTTCTAATTTATTAATGTTGGTAATACATTTAGAATCTCTATATATCATTGAATTGGATTTCATGGCATGACTTTTTCTTAGTCAGTTTACCGAATTCGACTTATATTGTATTTGAATTTATGGAATATGCTCTATTTAATCATCACTTACATTTCTCGTTGATATATATATATATATATATATATATATATATATATATATATATACATTCAGAGTATTAATAAATACTAGAATATATGTGAATACTTTTGGTTGAATTAATAATCATTTTGTTAATTTCCCCGACTAATAAAATGTTCTAGTCCACAGGAATTCCTCTTCTTCCTACTTTTGTACCATTCATGGGTTTACATCAAATACCTAGTATGCCACAATTTAGGTGATTTATTTTTTTATAATTCCAATACTATTACAAAATTACAACATCTTTCTTTGTCCTCCCCACTGACATAGGTGTTTTATTTTCTTTTTTATACACATAAGTGACTCCACTACCTCAACTTGACTAACAAGGTAAATTCCCGTGTTAACTAAAAGTGTCAATTCCCAATATTATGTGTATTTATTTTAATTTTTCTATGAGATATAATTCTAACCCATGTTTATATGGATTTTTTATACAGGTACTGCACATCTCGTAATTTACAACACAACTACTTGTGCCTTCTTTCTCAAAAGAATTGACAATTAATTTGGTTTTGTCTATGTACAAGTTGGTCTCTATCATTCACGAAATTCACTCCGCTGAATTCTAGGAAATCTATTCATGTATAAAATATGTAATTAATACCAATAACATTTGACTTTTAGTCAATATAACTATGACACTATTTGATGACATTTTCTATAAATATTACTACATATTTTTGTTCTTATTGAATTGATGAAAGTTCATCCTTGTAATAATTTTATACATGTTTTCCCCGACTGCTTATATTATTTCAACTACATGTACAAATTTGGCATAATTCCTAATTGATTTTATGTTTACAATTGTACTATCCACATAGTACTTCAATGTGTAAAATGATACTGTATTTCTTCTTTGAGCATAAGAAGTAAATGGATGTATATTGATTTTTATATTTTATGTACAGTGTGAGTTTTTAGACATAATTTGTAAAAATTATTTTGTTCTAGATTTAAAAATAAATCCCACTGTATATATCTTTGTTTATTTATTGTTTACAGAAATAACTAATTATGTGCAATCTTTCTGTTAACATCTTTTAAAGAATATTCTCCACTCCTAATGATGTATTTTCTTCTTGTAATATACTAATTCTTACAAACCTAACAATAGATTTAAACCCTTATAATGGGGTTTAGACATTCTTCTTGTTGGTTAACTAATTAAATTAGTCTATGTAACTATAAAGAACTACAAATATACCTGCTATAGTATGTTTCTGTTAAATACATCAGACACTTCACTGTTAATAATAAAATAATTTATTATATAGGTTGATAACTTAGAAAATATAAATTTCCACTTATTTTCCTAATTAAAACACAATTACTCTTATTACCCAGCCTTGAGCTTTAATCCATAGCTCCCCTCGAGCAAATACCAATTCCTCCAAGGTGTAGAAAACCTCTTGTCTACCTCGGATTGGCTTATTTAAGCCTGATTTCCCTTCAGCATGTTTCCATAACCACGTCCAGTTAAATCAAGATGTTATTTTCCTTTAGCCTAGGCTTTACTTTTGTTTTTTCCAGAAAATCTCTTTAAAACTAGATTTTTACTCTTTCTAGTTTTATTTCACCTCTTCTTAGTAACTTTCCACTTTACTGAGGTATCTTTTAGATTTTTATCTCCAATCTAATATTTTTAGTTTATTTTATTTTCTCCAAGGATTTTTGGATATTTTGGGAAAGTCTTTGGATTTAACTCCTTTCTCATGGACTTGAAATCTTAATCTCTAATTTACTTTAGTATTTTCACAATAATTAAAATTCCACATTTATTAATTTAAAAAAATAATATGTCCACAAATATATTTTTCCTTTAGGTCCACTTAACCTTTAGGATTTTCAACTGTCTAAATAAAGGCAGTGAAATAGGGATATTACATATTCCCCCTCTAAAACAAAACACCGTCCTCGGTGTTGAAAAATATCAATTCACTTCTCAAACAGTGATGGATATTTTTCTTTTATTTCATGTTCTCACTCCCAAGTAGCTTTCTCAGGTGTAAAGTGCCTCCGTTTCACTTTCACCCTAGCTACAGTCCTATTCCGGAGCTTGATTTCTTCTCGTGCTAGTATACAAAGGGGCTCTGGAAGAAATTCTCCTTCGGTTTCCACCTGTATCACAATCCAATCAATTACATGAGTAGGATCATGTACACATTTTTTCAATAACGAAACATGAAAAACATTGTGAACCTTAATATGACTAGGTAGAGAAAATTTATAAGTTACTGGCCCCACTCTTTCTAGAACTTAAAATGGTCCACATTAGTGTGGTGCTAACTCAGGACATCTACTAGTGTATAATGTACTCTTTTTAGGCTTAATCCTCAAATAAACATGATCTCCCACTTTGAATTATCTATGAATTCTCTTTTTTTTCAGCAAATCTATTTTGTCGATCTTGAGTTGTTTTAATATTTTGTTGAATTTTATTCATAGTTCTTTCCATCTCCTGCAATGCATCATGTCCAAGAGTTAACTTATATTCTGGTTGACTCCAGCTAGGCAGTGTGGGGCATTTTCTGCCATACAATGCTTCAAAAGGACTCATTTTAATTGAAGCTTGATAACTATTATTATATGTGAATTATGCCAGATGCAAAAAATCTTCCCATGTTTTAGGTTTGTCCATCACATACATGCGTAGCATGTCTTCTAAAATATGGTTAGTTCTTTCTGTTTGCCCATCTGTTTGAGGATGGTATGCAGTACTAAATTTCAATTTGGTACCCATTCCTCCAAACAGAGTTTTCCAAAAGGCTAAAGTAAATTTTGCATCTCTGTCAGATATAATCATTTTTGGAATAACATGTAATTTCACAATTTTTTTCATGAACACATTAGCTACTTGAGTTGTGCAAAAAGTAGATTGCACTGGTAAAAAGTGTGTTCCTTAGTTAATGTGTCAAAAACCACCATTATAGAGACATGTTGATACTTATTTCTAGGAAATCCAGTAATGAAATCTATGGAAACCACTTCCCACTTCCATTTGGGAATAGGTAGGGGGTTCATTAATCCTATCAGATGTTGATGTTCCATTTTTACTTGCTGGCATTCTAAACACCTAGCTAGATAATTAACAACATCTTTTTTCATACACGGCCAAAACATGTTCTTCCTCAATGATGAAATCAGTTTTTGATAACGAAGATGAGCTGTATAAGGTATTTTTTGAAATTCATCTAAAATTTCTTGTTTTAAATATGTCACATTTGGAATATACAATATTTTTTTATAATAAATCAGTCCTTTATAGTTTTTATTATATCCCACAACTTCAGTTTTCTACAATTTCTCTTGCAATTTCACATATTATTGGTCTTGCATCGACACTTCCTTTATTGGTTATGATATTTAAAATTTCACACTACTTCCAGCAGTGCTCAAGATTTGATGAGCATTCCTACTCAAAGCATCATCAATATTATTTTATTTTCCTTTAATTTGTTTGATTTGATTTGATGAGCATTCCTACTCAAATCATCATCAATATTATTTTATTTTCCTTTAATTTGTTTGATTTCCATATCGAACTCACTAAAGAAAGATAACCATCTAGCTTGTCTAGCTTTTAAATCTGGTTGAGTAAAGAAATATTTCAGACTTATGTGATCTGTCATTAGTATGAACTTCTTTCCCAAAATATAATGTCTCCACATCTTCAATGCATGTATCACATCAGCTAGTTCTAATTCATATACAGTATAATTATGTTAATGTTTCTTCACTTTTCTTGACTCGTATTCTATGATAAAATTATCTTGTAGCAACACTCCTTCTAACCCTTCCACACATGCATTTGTACATACCACAAATTTTTTGTTTGGATAAAAAATCCTTAATATGGGGGAAGTTGGTAATTTCAGTTTTAATTGTTCAAAACTACTTTCACACTTTGATGTCTATTCAAATTTCACTCCTTTTTTCTGTAAAGAAGTAATAGGATAGGCTAAATTTGAAAATACTTCCACAAACCTACTGTAGTATCCAAGAATAACCATAAAGGATCATATGGTTGGAACATCAGTAGGTACAGGACAATCTATTATTTCTTGTATTTTCTCTAGGTCTGCTGCTAAGACATCCTTTGAAATCACATGACCCAAATACTAAATTTTATCCTTGTAAAATTCACATTTGCTGAGTTTTTCATATAACTTATGTTCTCTAAGGGTTTGTAGGACTATTTTGAGATGTTCTCTATGTTCTTATTCATTTTTGGAGTACAAGAAAATGTCATTAATGAAAACCGGTACAAACGTTTCTAGATACATGTGCAGTACACTATTCATTAAACACATGAATGTAGCAGGTGCATTAGTAAGTCCAAAGGGTAGGACTAAAAACTCATAGTGTCCATATCTAGTCCTAAATGCTATTTTATTGATGTCCTCATCCTTAATTCTGAGTTGGTGATATCTGGTTCTTAAATTAATCTTTGAGAAGATGGTGGATCCTCTCACTTGATCTAATAAGTCATCTATCCTTGGTAGAGGATATCTATTCTTTATAGTCAATTTATTCAGCTGTCTATAATCTATGCACATTATGAATGTACCATCCTTCTTTTTAACAAAAAGTATCGGTGCTCCCTAAGGAGACACACTTGGTCGAATGTACCCTCTATCTAATAATTCTTGTAGTTGCATCTTTAGCTCTAATAGTTTAGGATTACTCATTCTATAGGGTGCTCTAGAGATAGGTGTAGCTCCTGGTACTAGTTCAATTGAGAAATAAATTTCTCTTTTTGGACGTAGATGGGGGATTTCCTCTGGAAATACATCTTTGAACTCTCTGATTAATGGTAAATTTTCTATAGCCTCTTTTTCAGTTTGTTGTCCCAATTCTTCCACTTGTACAGCATACACTTGACAACCCTTTCTTACTATCCTTTTTAGCTGTAATGCAGAAATTTGTCTGATTGATATTTGTCTCAGTTTTCCTTTCACTATCACACCTATTGCCTCACCATCTATACGATGAACTATTTTATCTAAGCAATTTACTATTGCTTCCTGCTTCTCTAACTAGTCCATTCCTACTAACAAGTCATATGATCCTTGAGGCAAGATATTTAAATGAATTTCAGTTTCATACCCATTTAACTTTACAACAGTTTTTGGAAGTTTATGGGTCACTTTTATTTTTGTTCCTGTAGCTAATTGGATGGAAAAAAAGAAAAATTATCCTGTTGTAAATTATTTAATTTTTCTTTACAAAATGTGATGCACTAATTTATTCTGTGTACAATGATTTAAGTGCAGAAAAAGTACAACTGCTATTATGAATGACGGAGGAGGGTTGTATGTGGATCAAGGGGGTAAGGGAATCCACTAGATCAAATGCTCAATTGCTGGACATGATAAGAGATATGAAATGATAAATGGTTCAGGTGAGAAGAACCAATGAATGATTGTTACAAGCCAGTGAAGAACAAGAGAGGTTGATCAAAGAGTTAACCTCAAGGTATAGTCACGAGAGTGAAGACCATGGGAAAAAAAGGAAATAAGCTAAAAGAAACTCGGAAGGATTTTAGGGTGGGGAAGAATATGGACAAAATTCCAGAAAGAAAAAGGAATTGCAAGGAGAATTCTGGAAAACCAAACCTCCCACTTTTGATGGTGAAAAGGAGGAGGATGCAAAAGCTTGGCTTCTGAACATGGTTAAATACTTCCACGTATACGAATACAGAAGTAACTTGAAAGCTAGATTGGAAATTTATCCACTGCAGGGTAAAGCTACCCTTTGGTGGGAAGGAACAAAAATGGTACATGTGCTGGATGAAAAAATGGTTACCTGGGAAGACTTTCAAACCAAATTTAAGTCTAGGTATCTAAATGAGAGATATTACGATGATAAAGCCAAAGAATTCCATGAGTTGAGATTTCGACAACTCACAATTGATGAGTTTGTTACCATATTCACTAACTTACTTCACTATATACCTTATATCAGAGAGGAAAAGGTGAAGGTACAATGATTTTTAAACTGCATACCTACCATTTATAAAAAGAATCAAATTTGACAATCTAAAGATAATGGATGAAGCTATTCGCAAAGAAAGATTATGTTATCAGCAGTTCAAAGGCAGAAATGATCAGCTGAAAAGTTGGCAAAAAAAAGACGTTGGGAAGGGTGAATCTATGTACAAAGAGTAAAACCAGCCTATTTGAAAATTTTTGGAAAAAACCATCAAAAGGAATAAATTTAATAAAACTGGAGAAAATCGTCCAGCACAGTCACAGACTGGGTCTAAACAGATGGATGAAAACATGAAAAATGAAAGTGTTGTAAAAATGAAAGAACCACTAAAGTGTTGGGGATGTGGAGAACCTCACCTATTACATGACTGTCCTCATCAAATAGTGCAGAACATCCAAGTGTTACGAGAGGAAACTACCATGAACGACATTGCTCAAAATATTCCTAGGATCAGTGGTGCACCTAAAGATCGCCATACTAGACACCAATCAACCATAATAGAAAGCAAAGGTATGATTCTTAAACAACCTATTTCTGTTTTGATATATCCAGGAGAAAATTTATGCTATGTCAATCCATACATGGTGGAAAAGTGAAAATTAAAATGAGAAACATTTCAGCAAGCATGGTTAGTGCAATTAGCTACAAGAACAAAAATAAAAGTGATCCATAAACTTCCAAAAACTAAGGTAAATTTAAATTTAAATGGGTATGAAACTGAAATTCATTTAAATATATTTCCTCTAGGATCATATGAATTGTTAGTAGGAATGGACTAGTTAGAGAAGCAGAAAGAAATATTAAATTTCTTAGATAAAAAATTTCATTATATAGATGGTGAGGGAAGAGCTGTGATAATGGAAGGAAAACTGAGACCAATATCACTCAGATGAATTTATGCATTACAACTAAAAAGAATAGAAATAAAGGGCTATCAAGTCCATGTTGTACAAGTGGAATAATTGGGACAACAAACTGAAAAAGAGGCTGTAGAAAATTTACCAATAATCAGAGAGTTCAAATATGTATTTCCAGAGGAAATCCCCCATCTACCCCCAAAAAGAGAAATTGATTTCTCAATTGAACTAGTACTAGGAGCTACACCTGTCTCTAGAGAACCCTATAGAATGGGTACTCCTTAACTATTATAGCTGAAACTGAAACTACAAGAATTGTTAGATAGAGGGTACATCCAACCAAGTGTGTCTCCTTGGGGAGCACCAGTATTGTTGGTAAAAATGGAGGATGGCACATTCAAAATGTGCATAGATTACAGACAGCTGAATAAATTGACATAACTTAAATTTTCTCCTGGATCTATCAAAACAGAAACAGGTTGTTCAACAATCATACGTTCGATTTCTATCATAGTTGATTGGTGTTCAACCTGGAGATATTTAACTGCAGCACTGTTCCGATGAATATTTTGAGCAATGTCATTCACCGAAGTTGCCTCTCATAACACTTGGATGTTCTACATTTTTTGATCAGGACAATTATGTAACAGGTGAGGTTCTCCTCATCCCCAACACTTTAGTGGTTTTTTCATTTTTACAACACTTTCCTTTTTGGTGTTTGCATCCATATTTTTAGACCCGGACTATGACTATGCTGGTCAGTTTTCTCCAGTTTTATTCAATTTCTTCCTTTGATGGTTTTTCCCAAAAATTTTCAAATAGGCTGGTTTTACTCTTTTTACATTAGAGCCACCCTTCCCCTTCTCTTTATTTTTCCAACTTTTTAGCTAATCATTTATTCCTTTGAAATGCTGATAACACAGTCTCTCTTTGTGAACAGCTTCATCAATTGTCTTTCGATTGTCAAATTCAATTCTCTCATTATATATGGTAGGTAGGCAGTTTAAAAATTGTTGTACCTTCCCCTTTTCCTCTTTGATATAAGGCACATAGCAAAGTAAGTTAGTGAATTTGGAAACAAACTCATCAATTTGAGTTGTCCCAATCTCAGCTCATGGAATTATTTTACTTTATCATCATAATATCTCTCAATCAGATACCTAGACTCAAATTTGGTTTGAAAGTCTTCCCAGGTAACATTTTTTTCATCCAGCACATATACCATTTTTGTTTCTTCCCACCAAATGGTAGCTTTACCCTTCAATTGGTAAATTTCCAATCTGGATTTTAGGTTACTTCCATATTCATATACCTGAAAGTATTTAACCATGTTCAAAAGCCAAGATTCTGCATCCTCCTTTTCACCATCAAAAGTGGGAGGTTTGATTTTCCGGAATTCTCCTTGCAATTCTTTTTTCTTTCTGGAATGTTGTCCAGATGCTTCCCCACCCTCAGATCCTTCTATGTTGGTTTCAATTTCTTTCCTATTTTTCCTATGGTATTCACTTTCTTGACTAGACCTTTAGGTTAACTCTTTGATCAACCTCTCTTGTTCTTCACTAGCTTGCAACAATCATTCATTGATTTTTCTCAGCCGAACCATTTCTCATTGAATATCTCTTATCATGCCCAAAAATTGAACATTTTTTACAGCGAGGCCCTCCCTTTGCCCTGGTTTACCTCCAAAGTCCAGGTTTAGCCCAAGTTTTTAGCGAAAGCTGTGTGTACAATTGCATCCAATATTTCATGCCCAACCATATTTCCAATCCGGGCAATCTCACAATCTCCCTTTCTTCTATGCTGGAAAATTCAACACTTAATTCTGAGAGTGTTAATATCTCAAATCTCAGAGATTTGAGATATTAATTCCAAGCCCTTATTTCATGCTCTCAATATCAATACGTATATCTACCCTCGGTCTTTTAACTACGCGCCTGGATC
Source organism: Pinus albicaulis (assembly GCA_034641835.2). Classification (NCBI taxonomy): domain Eukaryota; kingdom Viridiplantae; phylum Streptophyta; class Pinopsida; order Pinales; family Pinaceae; genus Pinus; species Pinus albicaulis. The sequence continues at coordinate 1,062,518,463 of CM076574.1, read as the reverse complement.
ATATTCAACATTATACGTAATATATCCATGCCTATATTACGTCATTATTCAACTATCGGAACCAATACCACGAAGTCCAACAATAATCGGAATACCCTTATTACTTGAACCCTTATGTAAGTATCGACACTTTTAAACAAATGACCGTATAATAAATCTTGGCTCCGGGCCCACCTTTACAACCAATAGACCAATGACGTCATTGCGGGGCTCCTAGAGTACGACGGCAAACCTTGGCTCGCCCTTCCTGCAATGAATCTACACTGTTGGTCCCACCTATGGATCAATGAATCCACACCGTTGATCTTGTCTATATGATCCAGGCTCTTTTATTAAACTTCGGGCAAATCCAGCGTGCGATCATCGTTCGATGGCCCCTTCCAAAATCAACGGCTCATCACAATATCGCTCGACGTCTTGGTACGAAATATAATGTGCGATGGCGCACTTTAAACGGTGGTTTTCCAATGCCGCTTAGGGACACGCGTCACCAATCCTATGGAATCGTTGCCCAACCAGAGATTACCACTTACTCGCCTAAAGCGGTGCGATGAAACCCAGGAAACCGCTTTTACTATGCACCCCCACAAGGTTCCATCTCCTTTGACGCACTCGGTTCCGCTCTTCTCCTTTACACTCTGGTTCTGCCGTTATATATGAAAAGGTTATTTTCATCTGTTTAATCCGACTCAGGGTTCTGACCTCGGTTCAAATAGTCTATTCTTCTTACAGCGAGGTCCTCACAACTAGTCACCCTCGGCATGGCCTCTTCACGTGGATTATGCAACTACTCCTTGGGATGAATCCATATATTTCTAGTGGTCTTAACACAGGGTTTTACCACACATTCTCATCACTGATCGCGTAGATAGACTCTTAATTAAATCGTAGGGTCTTAATTTCACCCAGCTCATAGGCATTCTTCGCACAAAATTAAACCAACAATTGCACAGTTACACTGAGATAATTTCCTCATACAATTTGACTAAGAAGACATTAAATCACACACGGGATTTATAAACAATTCTTCATAAACAGGTATATACATATACATACATATACAGGTGATAAACCTCAAACAAATTCTTACAATTTCATGATAGGCCAGATATTCAATTCGGTGGCCATTATTCTCCTATTCTGTTGCTGAAGAGGTTCTCTACCTCTCTCCATCTCTCTCTCTCCCTTCTCTCTCGGGGTCCCATCTAACCTCTTCAGGGTTACATTTATACAAACAGTTCAGCAACTCTTAGTATTCCAATTCCTGAATCTAGACTCAATAACTGAATTAACCCTAAACTGACTCTTCGTATTCCTATCTCCACCAACTTCTCATGTTCTCAAAGTGACTTGAGGATAATTAAAATTCCCTACCAAAATACTCAAAATATTAATATTTACAAGAATATATAAGAACATGGGACCCCCTATGTCTACTCTATGTACAAGTAAATTTTGAGCCTAATGCCCCTACATCAATTTTGATCTGGTGGATTTCCCTCACCCCCCAGATCCATGTACAGCCCTCCTCTGTCACTCATAATAGCAGATGTTCTTTTTCTACACTTAAATATCTATACACAAAATAAATTAGTGCATCACATTCTATGAGGAAAAATTAAATAATTTAGAAGAACCTAATTTTGGGTTTTTTTATTTTTATTTATTTTTTTTTCCCCGTTCGAGGACACATAGGCCCAATGTTTTCAACATGGGCTTTCATACCATTTGTAACAACTCTAGTTAACCACAAAAAAAAAAGAATCTATTTATATTCTTGTACTTCTTTTGTCGTCATTTAATTAACTTAATTCTGATACTTTACCTTCTCTTACAAAATATCATTAAAGGTTTTACTTTCTGTCATTAGCATTCTCATAATTATTTTCATAACTATGCATATCATGACACCAACACTAATAGACTTATATTCCAATATTTCTCTCTTGAATGTATTACAAATTCACCTCCTCCTTATGTCCTTCATACATTTTTGTCAATGTACATTAAGTATTTGATAATAGTTTCTATTGCTATTATCTTATTAATTCTATAAACTTCCCCACAACTCTACCTTTTATAGACTTTTGATTAACTAATTAACTTTAATAAATATGAAAGTTAAAGTTACATATTAGGATATAATCCCCTACATCCTAGTTAAATATGTCTTAGCTTAGGTATCATTTCAAATATAATAATGTAGTTTTCATCTTATATCAGACTTATATTATCTCTTTTAAGTATTAGATCAAATTAGAGTATATATAGTCATACCGCATGAATTTAGTATATCTATATATATGAAAAGTACCCTTTCAGGGTTTCGTTGCTATGTCATGGTCAACATATTGAGTTTCATCCATTATGGAATTATCACTATTATTTAATTCGAATTATTTACACAACACGTTACCATTTTCCTTACCCATATGATCATACAGATCTTAGGTTATCGGAAATGATACATGATAAATATTTTAATGTTATAAAACATAAGTTTTAATTTCATACATTTCCCTATGTTTATTCAACCATAACTCTATGGGTTTGATCATATCAACCATAATTAATTTATGACAGATCTACCTATAACGTTTCCTTAGTTTGATTCTATCAAGGATTAATTGATTTTAGTGCATATTAACTTGATCACATGGCCATATTAATTTCATTTCCAAATGGAGCTCAGATCTCACGTCATTCGATAGTTGAGATTAGCCCGTACTCCCTCCATGATTCTAGTTTAGGGTTTTATTATAATTCGTTTCACTTTGTATTATTTTTCATTTGTCGAGTTTCCTATGAGGGTTTCGGCTCTGGTTCCTTATTATAAGTTTACCATGTTAATGGATACCCTCTGCCATTCATTTCCTCACAGTGAAACTTACAGATACAGGTAACTTATTCTCCTCTTTACGATGTCCAATCATTTTTTTTAAACTATCAAAGCTATTTACATAGTTTGTTCTTTTTTTCGAGTGATAATTTCTGAGTTAGTCTGCCAATTTTCTCAAGGAATTACTCTAAATTTTTCTTTTGTTTTAAGGAACCGTGGAGTTCCTTTCTACCTTTTCATTGGAGGAAAAGAGATGTTTTCAACATGCAATGCTCACGGTGAATCCACAAGGTAACACTGCTTCATCCCACTCAGGTAAGTCGCATTTTCTCATGACAGAGGTTACATCTTCCTTTATTTCTTTGTGGATTTCGGTTTCCTGTTTGTAATTTCTTTATTTCAGGCTATGGTGAAGCTCAACTCTCCTTATTTAATGGAGATTGGTCTTCGAGACTGTTCAACGATTTCACTATACAAATCGTTTTACATATTTTTCCCCAAATGTAATACTCTTCTACTGACTTATGAATTGGGCTTGCTAACTCTGAATTTATTGTTCGTTTTCTTTGCCATAGATTTCGTATTTCGTTTTTGAACCTTTGTATTTAATTTATCATACAAATTAAAGTTTTCATATTATTCAATATGGAATTCTTAAATGTTTCCAATGGGCTTATAATTTATTAATATTTCCAGAAATTGCTATTGTTACGGTCATTGTGGAAGATTGTATGGAGTACATTTTTCTTTGTATTCTCCTCGTTCTCGACATTCAATAACCTGCTCCTCTATGAGATACGTTATTGATACTCTGATATATTTTTCAATTTACACAGAGTTATTTTCTTATTCACCTCTAGTAACATGTTAAGCTATATTCCACAACTAAATTAGCCATTGTTTACCGTCAACAATTCTAGTTAATTCTTTTTTGTTGCTCCATATGATCCACAATGTATGGAAAACGAATGGTAACTAAGTTCCTTGAATGATTTTTCTAATTTCTTAATGTTGGTAATACATTTAGAATCTCTGTATATCATCGAATTAGATTTTATGAATGACTTTGTCTTAGTTAGTTTACCGAATTCAATGTATATATGTATTTTAATTTATGGAATATGCTCCATTTAATCATCACTTACATTTCTCGTTGATATATATATATATATCTGTGTGTGTGTCTGTGTGTGTCTATCTTTATAAAATTTTATACATTGAGAATATTAATAAATACTAGAATATATGTGAATACTTTTGGTTGAAAGAATAATCATTTTGTTAATTTCCACAACTAACAAAATGTTCTGGTTCATAGGAACTCCTCTTCATCCTTCTTCTGTACCATTCATGGGTTTACATCAAATACCCAGTATGCCACAATATAGGTAATTTATTTATTTTTATAATTCCAATACTATTACAAAATTATAATATCTTTCTCTGTCCTCCCCACTGACATAGATCTTTGATTTTCTTGTTTATACAAAGAAGTGATTCCACTGCCTCAACTTGACTAACAAGGTAAATTCATGTTTTAACTAAAATTTTCAATTTCCAATATTCTGTGTATTTATTTTAATTTTTCTATTAGATAAACTTCTAACCCCTCTTTATATGGGTTTGTTATACAGGTATTGCACATCTCATAATTTATAACAGAACTACTTGTGCCTTCTTTCTCAAAAGTATTCCCAATTAATTTGGTTTTGTCTATTTACATGTTGGTCGCTATCATTCACAAAATTCATTCCGATGAATTCCAGGATATTTATTCATGTATACAATATTTAATTAATACCAAGAACATTTGACTTTCAGTCAATATAACTGTGACAGTATTTGACGACATTTTCTATTAATATCAATACATATTTATGTTCTTATTGAATTGATGAAAGTTCATCCTTGTAATAATTTTATACATGTTTTCCCAAGTTGTTTATAGTATTTCAACTACATGTATAAATTAGGTATAATTCCTAATTGATGTTATGTTTACAATTGTACTATCCACATAGTACTCAATGTGTAAAATGATATTACATTTCTTCTTTGAGCATAAGAAGTAAATGGATGTATATTTATTTTTATATTTTATGTATAGTATGAGTTTCTATACATAATTTGTACAAAGTATTTTCTTCTAGATTTACAAATAAATCCCACTGTGTATATCTATGTTTCTTTATTATTTATAGAAATAACTAATTATGTGCAATCTTTTTGTTAACATCTTTACAATATTCTCCACTCCTAATGATGTATTTTATGCTTGTAATATATTAATTCTTACAAACCTAACAACAAATTTAAACCTTTATAATTGGGTTTAGACATTCTTCTTGTTGGTTAACTAATTTAACTAGTCTATGGAACTATACAAAACTACAACTATACCTGCTATAGTATTGTTTTGCTAAATACATCAGACACTTCAATATTAATAATAAAATAATTTATTATACAGGTTGATAACTCATAAAATATAAATTTCCACCTATATTCCTAATTAAAACACAATTACTCTTATTCAATCATCCTTATCATAACAACAAAATATCAAGACATAATTTAATAACTCTGCCTACCAATTCTGGTAAAGACTATTTTCCACCCAACCTTAAGCTTTCATGCAGAGTCCCCCCCCCAAGAAGAGATCAATTCCTCCAAGGTGTAGACAACCTCTTTTCTACCCAAGAATGTCTTATTTAAGCTTGCTTTCCCTTCAACACTTTTCCATAACTGTGTCCAATTAAATCGAGATGTTGTTTTCCTTTAGCCTAAGCTTTACTTTTGTTTTTTTCCACAAAAGCTCTTTAAAACTATCTTTTTCCTCTTTCTAGTTTTATTTCACCTCTTCTCAGCAACTTTCCACTTTACTAAGGTATATTTTAGAATTTTATCTCCAATATAAAATATTTTATTTATTTTATTTTATCCAAGGATTTTTGGAGATTTTGGGAAAGTCTTTGGATTTAATTCCATCCTCACGGTCTTGAAATCCTGATATCCAATTTACTCTAGTCTTTGCACAATAATTAAAATTTCACATTTATCAATTTAAAAAATAATATGTCCACACATACAGTTTTCCTTTAGTTCCACTTATCTTTTAGGATTTTCAACTATCTAAATAAAATAAGTAAAATAGGGATATTGCAGCATACCTTTTGTGTGTTTTGCACACTATGGAGATCAAAATATTGATCCATATGTAGTATCCATGTTACGGGATCCTTGCCATGAAACTTCCACATATCCATATTTGCAATATGGTGGGTCTTACATCCAGCATTAGAGATTATTTAATCGCGAGTAACATTTATTTTGTTCTCATCATGAGTTTCATGTACTATCTTTTCGCCATTAGGAATCATTTCTTGTATAAAAATTTTCAAACCTTCCTTCAAACCTTCCATGTTTTCTTTTAGATCATTCTTCATGTCTTCCATGTTAGCTTCCATTTCATCCATCTTATCTTCCATGCCATTCTTCAATCCATCCATCTTATTTTCCACGCCTTTCTTCAAACCATCCATATTAGCTTCCATGCCTTTCTTCAAACCATCCATCTTAGCTTCCACACCTTTCTCCAAAACTTCCATTTCATTTTTTTTTTCTCTTTGCGAGAGCGAAATTTGATGCACTTGATCTTGTAATTTTGATATATCATGTTGCACTTCTTCCTCTTCATGAGTCATATTAGAGCCTTATCAGGGCTTAATGGGTGTTAAATTATTTTTAGGGGGATTTTAGAACCCATTACTGATATCTATGATTTAATATTCCCTTAGAAACATTTCAAACTCATTTTTCAAACAAGACCTATGCAATAGAAAAAAAAACACTCATTTTTCTTTCTTTTCAGGGGCTTGATATTAAAACAGATATATCTCTATGATTTTTGATCCCCAAGAATTGATCTTTGTTCATGTAGTATCCCTCTACGTTTTATTTCCAATGCCACAGGTCTGACCTAATTTGGATTCTTCAAGAGAAACTTAGTCTCAATCTCCCAAAATGACCTAATTATGGACTCATTCCGTAGAGTGAACTTGCACAACATTCCACGTGTCACTATTTCCTCCTTTGGCTCCTAAATTGATACAAAGGAAAATAAAATCCATGTAATTTTAGCCACTTTTTACAAAAATCAAATCCGATGCTATAGAGATAGTTATGATGATTTTCCCAAGGTCACCTCTTTGAGATGAAATTCTAGAGCATGCGAAAACCCTGAATTCCACAGATCATATCTCCAAAAATATTGTGAACCAAGATCTGAAATTTTTACAAAACGCTCTTCCATATTTCTTTGAAATGGGTTTTTTGTTTTAGTGTCTGAATCCTCATAGAAACAAAGTTATAGTGAAAATTCCATGAAGTCCTGTTTGAAGCAGTGAAACCCTAGAATCCAAAGCTCTGATACCAAATGTCATGAAATTAGCTCCAATAATAGAAGAAAAGAGAGATTAATGCCTTAGAATCCAGCCAATTCGAGGGGGAAACCTCCTTTACATTACATAAATGAACAATTCTTTGATGATACAAATGAAAAAACCTCCTTTCTATATATAGGAGTTCATGGGGTCACAATATAATCCTAGCCAAACTAACAATAATAATTTAAGGGAAAAATAATAACAATATGGGGGTTACAGGGGTACAACAATAACAACAATGGGGCTACACTAACAACAATAAGGGACTACACTAGTAATATAGGGACCTAACATTCTGAGTGTAGGTATCGAGTTTCATGTATGTTTTCTCACTAGTCTTGGCATGCATCAGTATGCATGTGGATTTCACTAGCCTTGCCATATCCTACAAATCCATGGTGTTGTGGGTTTATTTCCATTGATTGTTTCCTAGTTGGTTATCATGATTCATTTAATTGTGGGTTGGGTTATTAATTGCTGGAAGCATTTATTGGATAAACGCTCTGGAAACCCGACGAACAATTGTGGGTTGAGTTACTAGTCCTAGAAGGCTTGGTTGGAAAAATGATCTGGAATACCTATGTGGGTTGAGTTACTAGTCTTGGAAGCCCTAGTTAGAAACACTCTGGAAACCCTTTCATAATTGGGGTTGAGTTACTAGTCCTAGAAGCCCTGGTTGGAACAAACACTCTGAAGCCCTCGAGTAGCTTTGATAGAGAGAAATCTGTAATGATTGTGATATATGACCACGAGGTGGAGTCACTGGTTTATGGTTAAGGTGGTTTGGCCTCTAGAATCCCTAGATTGATTGTGATTGATGTGTTTGATGATATCCCACATTCATTATTGTAATATGGCACAGGAGTGATTGGCTGAAATGAGACTTGAGTCAGCCAATCTATGGTCAGGTGGAACATGGAAGTCCCATCTCTCGTTGGGTTTTACTTTCAGTAATTAAGAGTTGATTCGTTTGGTATTCAGTATGTAAATGCACTGGTTTATGTATGGATTTTACTGTTATTATATCCATTGTATTTATGTTGTTATTGTGCTTGTTATAAGCATGTATTTGATTAGTGATGATGTATGGATGTATCCATGTATCCATGTTTTTACTTGTAAATGAATACAAAATGCATCTATGGTAAAATATATTAGGGGAGTAATTATTCTTAGTGATTCTCCGATAAGTATGAGACCCGCAAGTTTAATTTTGTTGTTTATACCTGTATATGCAATGTTTGTGACATGTTTAACGAAATTCATGTCACGACTAGGAGGAATCGAGATGAGTTCCTAATGATGTGATTCCTTCCATAATTTTTTTTAATTTTATTTATCATCCCTTAAATTTTCATGAATTTTTGGGCAATGACCTAGGCTCTGGGTCTAAAAAGGTGGCACAAATCCTAGAGTTGCAAGCACATAACTGACCAAACCTGGCCCTCGTCGCAACCTTTCCTTGGCATGCCCATGGATACAAGCTTCTAGCTTCTCCCTTTCCCTTACATTCCTACGAATAAGGCTCAAAAGGGTCAAAAATCAGTCTCCCCACAGGCTTAATGGGTCTGGGAGGTTGGGTTACTTCTTGGAGGTGTTGTCAATGTTGTGTAAGGTATGTTTGTCATATTTCCATCGGTTCCATTCCCTTAAGGTAATCTAGGAGGTTTAATCTCATATTAGTAGCCTCTCGTCACATGTTTACCCTATTTGGCCGGTTACTTGGGTATATGTGGGAAGAGGGTGTTACAGAATGGTATCAGAGCATCGTTCAACCCTTGGAATCGATGGGCAGTGTGTTGATCATGCATTTACGTTGATGGCATATGTGTTTAGTATGCTTGTGGCCTATATGTTGTTTTTGCATCCATGTTTTGTTGACCATGGTGGTAGTGGTGTCTCCATGGAAGTGTTGATGGTGTTGTTTCCAACATGTTGTCATGAGTCTATGACTGGTTATGTGTTTTTCACACTTATGTATTGTTCGTGCACGCTTGCTTACATGTTGCTACTTGTAGTGTATGCATTTATTTTTTATGCTAGATCAAATTTTGGTCATGCTTTTGTGATTCTATATGTGGGACATGCATGGCTCGTTCATGATTGGTTATACATGTCAACTGGGTGTAAATGGTCAAGTTTTCATTGGTTTGGTAAATTTTTTTTTGCAGAATGTCATTGTATGCAATTAGGTCATCATGATGATATTGGTATGTTATGATGCTAATGTGTTGGCTGGGATAGAGTAGGAGATGCAAACCATCAAGCTCAAGTTGCATCATGGGACCTCGAGGAAAGAGCATGTCATCATACAGGTATGTATGTTGGGCACGGAGGTATGTAGGTTAAGGATTGTTATATGCATTATGGTTATGATTATTCCTTTCATTCTAGTGATGTTATGATTACATACATTATAGATGCTAGTTGATTAGTACACTTATATGTACATGTGTCAAATAGTCATGAATGATAGCAACTTGTGGTAGTATGCATTGCTATTTTTGTTTTATGTTAGTTATGTTATATGTTGTTGATGACTATGATATAGGTTAAATTGTTGTTTTTGTATGATAGTTAGCTTGATGATTAGGTTACATGTTGTTTTTGAGCATTATATATAGATTATTGTTGTTATATGCTAGTAACTTGATGGTTAAGGTTATTTCATTAATATATTGATGTTGTATGCATCACATTTCTTTGGATTGGCTTATGCAGATGGTTAGGGTTATTACGTTGATGTATGAGTTTATATATTTATGACATTGTATTGTACTAATCTAGTTTGACTGTGTATATGTAATTGTTATGCATGAATGACAATTATTTCTAATTTTATGATGTGAACTTGTTAGTTAATTACTTTTATGGATATCCTAATATTATTTGTTTTGTGTTGAGGCGTGGTGAATTTATATTGTGATAATCTAGATTGATTGTGCAGACAAGATAACCTCCCCTGAGATACATTAAGATATGAGTTTTCTTATGTCATATACTTTGTACTTGAATGTTTGATTATGTCATCAATTTGGTTTTTGGGTGTTGGTGTATATTATGTCGTCTATTTAGTGTTGAATGTTTGATTAATCACATGATATGAACATGTTTCTATAAGATTGGATGAACTAATGATCTAGTTTTAAGACGGTTGTAATAAAACGTATGCATTAAGACAATTTATATGCACTTGAGCGTAAGTACGTGATAGTTGTAGCATTATGTATTATGACCAATGAATGTGAGTTGATTATTGATTATGATGTGGTTGTTAGTATTGGTAAAATTTGATTTTGAATTGGTAGATAATTTTTCTTGATGTTGATACATATGGTTAACACGTGTGTGTGCTTGGCACACCAAGGTATGGTAGCTAGCTTGTTGTTATGTTTATTAATGCACTGATAATTATGTGTTTATGACAGTATGATGTAGGGGATTGCATGGAAAAAGAGAGTTCCATGAAATCTTGAAGAAGGCTCAGGATTAGGTTTCCTTTGGGATTTTTGGGAAGCCATGGGGGATTGAGTCATGGTGTTTGTTGCTAGTCTTCTGCTTTCGGTCAATTATGATTTATTTTTTCTTTATTTTATATTTTTTTTATGTCTAGTGCAAGGCCTTGCCACTTTGTTTGTTGTGTTGTATTGATATGGGTTTTTTAGGTTTTTCCTCTTGTTTTTTTCCTGCCTTTCCTTTTATGTTTTGAGTCTTGGGCATTGTCTTGGGAAAGATGAAATTTAATGGAGCTCAAGAAACATGTAATGTATGACATGGATGAAGCTCGATGAATCAGTAAGCGCACTAGTAGGTAAGAATATGACCAACAGATGAATTGGTTGAGTCCAATTTCGTAAATGGACGGTGGTAGGATAGTCATGGGAAAGGTAAACTAAATGGATCTAAGATATCAAATGCCTTGGGTATGTTGGGAACTATTGTTCTCAATATTGTGCATATTTTGCATGGCTAAAGGGATTTATCTCAACCTATACCTTATGATATCTGGTCGTTATGTTGTCATAATAATTATGATAATCTTTGTATATGCATAAATGCATGTATGTATGTCAATATCTGATGAGATCATGGTTGCTTTATGTTGATGCTTATATATGTATATATCTATGTATCTATGTCACTGTATGATAGGGTTTTCAAAGATCGTTCTTGTGGCGGAATGATTTCTTATGCAGGTGAATGACTTGAAGAGGTTCCTAGCTATAAGGAATCAAGTAGCATAGTAGCCTTGATAGGTCTATGAGGTCATTATCATGTGGATATGATTTAATTTTATATGTGTGTACTATTCCTATGTTTATGTTATGGACATGTAATGCTGAGGGGTACATAAGTGATGTGAAAGTAGTGTTATCTGTGACATGCTAGGATAAACATGGATCGTGGAAAGACACTAGAAGAAAGGTTGCTTGTGGGGTCATTGTGTGGTTTATGGATGTACAGTGCTATTTTTGTGTATATGTTGTGAATGTTGTATATTCAGTGATTGTACCTACAGTGATGTGTAAAGTTGCATATATAGTATTGTGAACATATGTTGTATGCATGTTGTATATATGGTGTTGTGTGTATATTGCATATGCAGTGCTTAGTATAGGTGGTGTTATGTACATGTTGGATGTGCGGTGTTGTGTACATACCATATTGTGTGCATGTTGGATATATGGTGTTGTGTGCATATGGTGTTGTGCACATGTTGGATATGCGGTGTTGTGTACGTATGGTTCTATATACATGTCGTATTTGTAGTGCTATGTACATATCGTGTTGTATGCGTGTTGTACATATGGTGGTATGTAAATATGGTGTTGTTTGCGTGATTGTACATATGGTGTTATGTGCACACAGTGTTGTGTACATCTTGTACATATGGTGTTGTGTGTAGGTGGAGTCATCTACATGGCGTGCATGGGGTGTTGTGTACATATGGTGTCGTGTACATGTCATACATGTGGTGTTGTGTACATGTGGTATTGTGTACACATTGTACAAGTGGTACAATGTAAATTCGGCATTGTGTACACGTTGTGCAGGTGGTGTTGCGTACATGTGATATTATGCACACGTTGTGCAGGTAGTGTTGTGTAGAGGTGGTACTATCTACATGTTGTGTATATGGTACTAGTATACATGTGGTATTGTGTGCATATCATACATGTTGTGCTGAGGGATGTGATACTATGTATGTGCATAGTGTAGTCATGGTATCGTGAGATTTGTATTATTTTTTTGTTCTCTTTGTACGTATATGTATATGTATATGTATTGTGTTTTTTTGTACAATGGGTGTAGGTGTATGTGTTGCATGCCGGTGTAGGCGTATGTACTATGTTGTTTTGTCCAATGGGTGTAGGTGTATGTGTTGCATGCCAGTGTAGGCATACGTATTGTGTTGTATAGTACACCAAGTGTAGGTGTATGTGTTGTATGCCAGTGTGTGTGTATGTATTGTGTGGTGTTGTATGTCATATTTGTGTGTATGTGTTTTGATGTACACTGTGTGTATGTGTACATGATTTAAGATAAGGCATTGGGTGCTTGTCGGGTGTGGCAACTGATCTGATGTGTGTACAGAAAGAACAAAGGAAAAAGTAAGGATTGATGAAGGATAAGTATCAATATTTTATTACAGTTTTATTATCCATGTGATCTACGATTCTGACTTATGATGGTTACATGTGATTTATGATTATGGTTTATGATGATTGCATGTGAGTCATAATTTTGACCTATGATGGTTGTGTTTTCAGCTAACTAGATCTGATATGTTTATACATAATGATTTGATCAAACAACCAGCTTGACTTATTGTGACAGGAAGTAAATAGGATTGCAAGTGTACCTTATTGACGAGCTACCAATGAGGTATAATTTTAAGTTATTTAAATTTATTTTGAGTCTATTGGAAGTTATGTGCTTGGTACATGAAGCATGGAAATTCTCGGTTGAGTGGTTGAAACTGATTGCAAGCAGTAGAAGCAACAAAAAAAGGAATTAAAACATGCAACGATATGTTGGTAAAGCATTTCAGGAGCAGGGCCACTATGCGACACTGGTACCCAATAGTGTTCATTGGTTTCCATGAACATGTTGTGAATGGTATGATGGTTTTGAGGCAAGTATATGCCTTGTTTGTTTGAACATCCAATGTGAGGAAACCTTTCCAAGGGATGGACTGTCTAAGATGGGGGTGCCAACTAAACTTGGAAGGTGAGTGACTGCATGGAAGGGGTGACTGGATTTCCTCAGGGACTGTGTAGTAGAGAAGGGAATGTCGGGGATGGATTTTTTTTGGTCATTAGCATTGCCAGATGGAATCTGATGCATATTGGGAGTGTTCCCTGGAACAATGAACCAATAACTATTCACTGAGAGGACAATTTGCATAGGATTGTAGTGCTGGCATTAGATGCAACTTTGAATTTGGAAATGGATTCTGGACTTCCTAGGAAGGAGGTGAATCCTGGTACTGCTTTGAGGGTGGAGGTGTGAACCTCTGGATTCCCTTTTTGCTCATACGGGCATCTTATCCTTCTATTTTCTAGTTGATAAAATGTTTATTTTTGTATATTATTGTAAATATAGTATCGAGATGGATTTATAAAACTCCATAAATAGTATGATTATTTGCTAGTTAAAGAAAATGTGGTTGTTATTGTAAATATTGTAATGAGTTGTGTTATACAGCTCAAGTAAATGATATGCTTGTTATGTTTCACCAGCGTTCATTGTAAATATTCCAACGAGTTGTATTATAAATCTCCATAGGAAGTATGTTTTGTTTTCAGTAGTATTGCCAGTTGTAGGTGTCAATGAACACCGAGGACAATGTTCTCCTAAGGAGGGGAGGGGGGGTTCTATAACAACCCTGGTATAAATCCATGTAAAAATATATATACGACCATGGTTGATGGGACACGTATTCCAACCTGAATGGTGGGAAAAACATTGTAGAAGGTATTCATTCGATTTAATATGGAAAAATTAAATTTTCAAGGGAAAAGACATAGGTTTTGGAAAGGTACGAGGCATTTATTTATGAAAATAATGGAAATTTGGAGAGAAGGAAGGTGAAAGGTCATAGGTTGCATGTGAGGAGGAAATTGAAGGAAAATAATGGAAAATGAAGAAAATAGAAGTCTCATTAATAAAAATGCCAATGAGGTTCAGTGGGTAAGATTTTTCTGGTTCAACCTTTTGTCAGTGTATTTTTGTATCTCTCTCATTATTCTCTCCTTCTCTCTCATACTCTTGGATACTTAAAATTTTCTCAGAGCACTCTTAGAGAGTGTGGATACTTGGTGATTTGTAGCAAGAAGGCAAGGGAAGAGTAGGAGAGCGTAAGAGGACATCAGGTTTTGAGTGAAGGCACTGAGTTTCATGTATATTTTCCTCACAGTTTAGGCATGCATGGGTATGCATTTGGATTTTCCTAGCCTTCCCATTTCCTCGATAGCCATGGTGTTGTGGGTTTATTTCCATCGATTTTTTTCTATTTGGTTCTCAGGATTCCTTTAGTTTTGGGCTGAGTTATTAGTTCATGGAAGCCTTGGTTGGAAAAACGCTCTAGAAGCCTGGCAGACAAATGTGGGTTGAGTTACTAGTCTTGGAAGCCTTGTTTGGAAAAACACTCTGGAATCCCTAGGTGGGTTGAGTTACTATTCATCGAACCATTGGTTGGACATACTCTCTGGAAGCCCTGTAACAATTGGGGTTTAGTTACTATTCCTTGAAGCTCTGGTTGGAACAACCACTATGGAGCCCTGGAATAGCTTGGATAGAGACCAATCCGTGAAGATTGTGATATGCGACCATGAGGTGGAGTCATTGGTTGAGGGTTGAGGTAGTTTGGCTCTGCAAGCCCTGGATTGATTGTGATTGATGTGTTTGGTGAGATCCCACATTCATTCCTAGAATATGGCACAAGAGTGATTGGATGAAGTAAGAATTGGCTCAGGAAATCTATGGTAGTGTGGAACATGGAAGTCCCATCTCCGGTTGGTTTTTACATTCAGTAATAAATATTTCATTCCTATGGTATTCGGTATGAAAATTTACTAGTTTATGTATGGATTTTATTGCTTTGATATCCATTGTGTTTTTGTTTTTATTGTGCTATTTATAAGCATGTATTCGATCAGTGATGATGTCCAACTCTATCCATGTTTTTACATGTAAATGAATACACAACGTATCTATGGTAAAATAAATTGCATTGTAGCTTTTGATGTAGGGGATAAATGCTTCTTAATGATTCTGAGATAAGGATGACACCCCCATGTTTAATTCTATTGGTTAATCCTATATATGTAGTGTTTATGACATGCTAGACGAAATGTTTGTCATGGCTAGAAGGGGTCTGGACAAGTTCCTGATGATGTGATTTCTTCCTTATATATATATATATATATATATATATATATATATATATATATATATATATATATATATATATATATATATATATGTTATTTATCATCCCTTAAAGTTTCATGAAGTTATGGGAAATTACCTGTGATCTGGGGCTAAAAAGGTGGCACAAATCCCGAAGTTGGTGGCACAAAACTGATCAAACTAGGCCTTCGATGTGACCTTGCCTTGGCATGCCCATAGCTATAGTCTTCTACGCATTCCCTTGCCCTTACATGCCCACGGCTAAGCCTCAAATTGGTCAAAAAGTCACTCTCCCTCACAGCTGAAGGACCTTGAAGGTTGCATTACCTTCTGAGGATGTTTTTGATGTTTTGTAATGTTTTTTTGTATTTTTTCCACCGGTTCCACTTCCTTAAAGTCATCTAGGAGGTTGAGTCTCATATTAGTAGACTCTCGTCGCATGTTTACCACGGTTGGCCCGTTACTCGGGTAGATATGGGAACATGGTGCTACATTAACCATATGTTCTCTTTTAATGGAAAATATAGATCTAGTAGTACATTTTATCATTATAAACCTGAACATTAGTTATATTAAGAAAAACTGTATTGGAAAAAATCAAAGATTCCATGTTCTAGAGAACATGAAGCATGATATACATTTTTTTCATTTTTTTCCTTGGAGTAGCTTCTTCGTTATGAAAAGTGGTTCATTAGAAAAAAGATCCAACAAATTTCTCTCATCTAGTATATGAACATCAAAAAATGGGGTGTGACATGTTATTATTGTGATAGACAATATTCAAGGGTCCACCTAAAGCGATTTTTGAAAATAACCTCATATTGATAGTTTTTTTTATAGTTTTTGGGTTATGAATTTCAAATGCACTTTTCATAGATTGACATGTCTCTTTGATGCATGATATGGATTAAAAACTATAAAAAACTTCTCATCTTCAATACTTTATACATTCTTTAATACAAATCTTCAAATTTGTTTGTAAATATTTTTTTATAAAATCTTTTTCACTTACATCTTTAAAAAAAGATAAACAAATATTCAATATTTTTATACATCATTTTTATAAAATGTTTTTTATTTAGATTATTTAGAAGACTTTTCCT
Source organism: Pinus albicaulis (assembly GCA_034641835.2). NCBI lineage: Eukaryota > Viridiplantae > Streptophyta > Pinopsida > Pinales > Pinaceae > Pinus > Pinus albicaulis. The sequence continues at coordinate 1,062,501,661 of CM076574.1, read as the reverse complement.
CTCAAAGAAGCATTTCTTCTACTTCCCACCTTGTAAATCACTAACTATTCAATTGTGAAGGAAAGAAATGTCAAGATACATGAAAAAATATTTCATAAGCCCGTGCATTTTCCTTGACATAAAAAATTATCTACATCTTTACTAATATGATAATCAAGATGTAGTGTTCCCATTTCCATGTTGACCGTATCATGATCCCTCATTCCACTTGTTTAACCACACCACAGTTGGAATTTATGAGGTTAACTAACCTTTCTTAGAGGGTATAGCTTTGCATTCTACCTTGCACATTATGACAATATCGATCAATCATAAAATAAAACACTTCTCTGCTGAACAATTATAAAATGACATGTGATGGTTATTTTGTGACAGCTTAAAACATATATAAAAATTAAATCAAAGTTACAAAGAGGTTTACTAACGTTGTTAGAAATAATGCATACAGAAACTCAATCATGAAAGAATAAATAGGTATCCTTCTTTAAATGGATGAGGAGATAAGGGCACAAGATTGTGGTCCCATAGTGACCCCTTGGAATGAATTACGTCCATGAACTATTTTTCTCATTCATTAATTAACACTATGTAGAGATGGTTTTACATTTAATATAGTAAATTAAATTTATTTTCTTTAAATTGAGTGTATTTAGAATTATGCAACACAAATCTGACTTCATTAATTATTTATTGGTTGTTTCCTTAGAATTTTTTAATTATCTGCTTGAATTTCTCATTACTCTTCGTATTATATTTCATTTTCAAACATAATACCTCATCAAACAGGAATAAATGGCAAACATGCGAATTAAATTTACTTCTTTTTAATGATTTTGTATTAAAATTAAAATAAATTTCAGTGCAAAATTTGTAAATATCAATTTGTTTGAGTTCATAGGCTTATTCTACAATCTAGTATGAGAGACATACGTAAGTATATCATGTTCTAAAAAAAATTAACCAAAACTAAAAATAAAAATTAAATAACCATATAAATAAACAATTAAAAATACATTATTACAAAACAATTAACTGAGTTGTTGATATTTCACCTTCATTTTTGAAGTAAAATTATTCAGAGATAAAACATCCAATATTAGTTATGAATAAAATGTTTTAAAATGACTCATTAAACATGTTATGTTATAAACATGTAATCTTTATAACATCCAAAAATGAAATTTAAAAAGTAATAAATTACACATTTTGTAAAAAACTGCTTTCTGTAATAATCACATATGATTATGAATTGTTTACTAGTTTCAAACCAACCAGTGTTCTTCATCTTCACCACAAGATGAGAAATCAGATAGATTAGACATATTTAAAAATATGAAAAGAGAATCCAACTAGCTTTTTTTTACACTCTAAAATAAATTTGCAACAAAAGAAATTGAATCTCTAAGCTCATGTTAAATTTGTGGATCTCTAAAATATTTGTTAAATTCATGCTTTAGAAAGATCTATATTAGTCTGTCTCATGTTCGATCAGTGCTTTAGATAAATCTATATTAATGTCATACAAAAAATAGTGTTTGAGATCAAACTATATCGATATTTAGAAAATATGTTTAAATGGATTAAAAAATCAATGAACCAATGGAAAAACAATCGGTATAAGGAAAAAAGACATTATATACCATGCTCACAGAACATTGGGAAACCAAGTAATAATTTTATTTTTATTTGGTTGCTGTCAGAACCCAAACTTGCAACAAATTTTCAAAGCTGTCTGTATATCTTTGATATCTGATCAACAAAAAAAAACAAATCTAAGGAAAGTGAGAAAAAAATTATCTTTTATTTAGACCTGGAGGGGATTTATTTTCATAGAATAGGATTTTAATGGAATAGATGAAGAATGCGACCTCAACTACATACATTGAGATTTTCTGTCCAATTATAGTTTACTGTGGTAGTTGTGAGCACTCAGCTGGAAGTTGATAATTGAATCTGGCATAATGTTTGCAGTAATTGTATATGAGATAATTACTACGAACCCACTGTAATTGTCCCTGTTGGGCATAGTTCAAGCTGTTCTGATTCCACCAGTTAGTGGCCCAACACTGGGAGGTGCTGCCATTTCCATTCCATTCACAGACATCAGTATTGAAATTCATGTAGGAAGCCACAAAGGGTGAGTAAGACCAATCTATTTTCACCCATCCCCCTTGAGTTGCCCACCCCCTTGAGTTGCCCACTGAACTCCGTTCCATATGCTCGAGAACACTCTCATTGCCTTCTCATTCCGATATGACACGCCTATGTTTTCGTTGTTTGCAAATGCCCTGATTGGCAAACCATCTACAAAAATCCTGAAAAGTAGTTCATAAATATATCAGTCACTACTATAATGTAAAATACAATTGAATTAAACGTCAAGGAGAGGAGAGAGATAGGTTAATTACGCAATTTGCTGGGGGTTCCAGAGAATAGAGTAATTGTGGAAATCTGTTGTTGGATCGAACCATAAATAGAACTGCTGCTCTTTATCGGCTGAGCCATTGACATAAATGTTCGTGTGCAGAATGTACGGCTCCCCAGAAACATTTCTTAAAAACTCCATATCAATTTCGTCGTGTCCCTCAACTGTAGAAGATAACTGCATCATCCAATTTCATGTATTTTAATATTTTGAATTATCATAAATGAAACAAAACGAAGAAGGATCTGGCTGTTACCCTACCCCTAACAAGTTTCTTTATTAATATATCATGAAATACAAGACAAATTTAATGATCTACACGTAAAGAGAAGCGGGATTCTCACATAGAATGTCGTAACGGTGTTAACGTAATTTCCAGGCACGAGTTTCATAGAGATATCCACGCTTCCAAACAAAAACTCCTTATACGATTGAAAGCCCGAACCTAATTAAATCCAAAATCCATTATCACATTTCTGTTATATATCCTAAAGCTACTAATTTATACTTGCAGTGGCATTATAAGCTATACATTTGTATATAAATAAGTAAATCTGTGAATATAATTAAACATAATACCAGAATAATTGGTGTGCGCAAGATGCAATTCCTGGCCATTGTTCAATACCCAAGCATTTGTTGGAATATTTGGAAATTCCATAATAATGAATGGAGAATAAAACTCTCTTTTTCTAACACAGAAAAAAAAATTTAAAAAAAAATAAAAATAAAAATTTCTTTGAGAGGAGACAGAGTTTCAATACTTTGAAAACAAACTTCTATTTCATTCAATAACTCAAAAAAAACTATTACACTTCTTCCTCACTGAAAGGGATTACAAAATTATGACTGCTACAAAACGCAGTGCATAAAACTAACTCATTGTCTGTGCAAAACAAACACACTTTGTCTCTAAAACATTCTGCTGTGTTTTTTTTGTACTTTCGCACTGTTGTGCATATACTTTTCAACTCACTCTTTCTTTTTAATACAGTGGCCTACGGTCTCTTTTATATGCCGTAGCATAAAATTAAAAACAACAAAACAAAAAATAAACCAAACTATTTTAAAATACATATCATAAACTTTTTTATTAAAAAATTTTATAATATATATATTGGTCGTTTGAACATATATGCCCCAAAAAAAAAATTTCGTCGTGGCCCCTCAAATAAAACATATAGTGTGATACATTAAAGTTTTTCAAACCTTAATATAAAACAAAACTTATTGATTGTTGTTGAGACCCACACGGATTTCAAAAGGTAATGAATCAGAATTTATGAAATTATTGCATAACAAATCTGGATGCTAACGTTGGCCCAAAGTGTTATGCGAAAACTCTTATGCAATTTTGTTTATGAACTTTCGGGTCTGGTTTTCAGGTTTTCAGATTCCCTTCAAATTCATGCGATCCAATATTAATGCTCCACGTGGCCTCCTTTTGAATTTACAAACTGGCGGGTAAATTCTGTTTGTTTAATTTCTGGTTGATGAATTGCGTTAATGCTGGTTGTTGTGTTTAACTGCAATCCTGTACAGAAATATGGCTGCGGGCATCTACAGAAAAAAATCTTGCAGGAATTTTAAATGTTGAATTAAATTTTTGGATGGCGTGCAAGCAACTTCCAAAAAAAATGTTGCTGCTACATCCGTCCTTCTGCTGCAGCGGGTGAAGTTAAAATTCAACACTCCCCCTTAAATTCAACTGTTGGATTATCTGTCATACCCATGCACTTTCTCAAATATTCAAAACTTTTCTGCCCCAATGGCTTGGTCAGAATATCAATGAACTGTTCCTGAGTTCTGCAATGTTTTAAAATTATTTCTCCATTGTTCACTAACTCCCTGATGTAATGAAACTTGGCATCAATGTGTTTTGTTCTTTTGTGAAACACAAAATTATTTGACAATGCAATAGTTGTGCTATTGTCACAATAAATCACTATGCCTTTTACCTGTCCTTGACATAAACTTCTCAACATTCTCCTCATCCAAACCGCTTGACATGTTGCTGCTATAGCTGCCACTACTCTGCCTCTACTGTAGATAATGCCACAATTGGTTGTTTCTTAGAAGCCCATGAAATGGCTCCTGAACCCATATGAAAAACATAACCGGAAATGCTCTTCCAATCATCTACACTTCCAGCCCAATCACTATCAGTGTATCCAACTAAATCTAAACATTCTGAAGCAGCATATAAAATGCCATATCTTTTGCTTCCTTTAACATACCTCAGAATTCTCTTCGCTGCCTTCCAATATGCATCATTTGGCTTTTCCATGAATTTGGAAATTAAACTAACATCATGCATTATGTCGGGCCTAGTTTCAGTCAAATACATGAGGCTGCCAACTATGCTCTTGTACAAGCTAGGATCAAAATCCTTGCTGTTGTCCTCTCTGCTGAGTTTTAATCCCATCACTGTGGAAGTGATCGCTGCTTTGCTCCCCTGCATATTAAATCTTTCCAGCACTTCATTAACATATTTTTCCTGTGAGATAAAAATCTTATTTTCATCTTGTTCTACTTCTATTCCTAAGAAGTATTTCAACAAACCCATGTCAGTCATTTCAAATTCTTCTTTCATGACTGTTTTAAAATTTTCAATAAGGTAATTATCGTTACCTGTGAAAATAACATCATCAACATATAAAACTACAATCAACATTTTACCATCATTTTCTTTGATGTAGAGGGTGGATTCTCCCTCACACTTTTCAAAACCATTTTCCAGTAGATAGGAATCTATCTTACTGTACCACGCTCTTGGTGCTTTCTTCAGCCCATAAGAGCTTTCTTCAACTTGCACGCTTTGTGCTCTTGACCTTTATTTTCATAGCCGAGAGGTTGTTCAATGTAAACCTCTTCCATTAACACTCCGTTTAGGAATGCTGACTTCATGTCCATTTCGTAAACTTTCCACTTGTTTTGTGTTGCTATGGACAACACTGCTCTCATGGTTTCTATTCTAGCAACCGGTGCGAAATTTTCCTCATAATCTATCCCATGCTTCTGCTTATAACCTTTGACAACAAGTCTGACCTTGTGTCTCTCTATTTTTCCTTCAACATTACTCTTGGTCTTGTAGACCCATTTAACTCCAATGACATCTTTACCTTTTGGGAATTCAACTAAATCCCAAGTCTTGTTTCTTTCTATGGCATTAATCTCCTCATCCATAGCTTCTATCCATTTCTTATCCTTAATAGCTTCTTCGAAATGAAAAGGATCATCAACATGATAATATAAAGAAAACAAAGAATTGATACCTTCATTTGCTATATCTTGTTCATATATGTCTTTCAAATTTCTAAACTTCTTACCTCTTTCATTAGATGTACAAGTGCTTGAAAAAGCACTTGAATTTCCTCCTTGTGGTGTACTTGGGGAAGCACTTTCATTTCTCCTCAAGGGTGTCCATTACTGTTCTTGTGTTGGTGCTGCAGTTTGAGGATGTATTTCAGCCAACTAATCATCATTTTCATCATGAGATAAATAGTCTTTAACATTCACTGTTTTCTCTATGCTTCCATCCCAAGCTTCCTCTTCAATAAACTGAACATCTCTGCTCACAATAAACTTCTTGGTGGATGGGTTGTATAACCTGTAAACCTTGGATTCCTCACTGTATCCAATGAAAATACATTTCTCCCCCTTGCTGTCCAATTTCTTCCTTAGTTGATCTAGTATGTGTGCATAAGCCACACATCCAAAAACCTTCATGTGTGTGACACCTTTCTTTGTGCCACTCCATGCCTCTTCCGACACTTTGTTCATCACTTCTTTTGTAGGGCATCTATTCAAAATGTACGCTACACAATGTATAGCTTTAGCCCAATAATCATTAGGCAAATTCTTTTCTTTTAACATACTCTTCATCATGTCCATTATGGTTCTATTCTTCCTTTCAGCTACTCCATTTTGCTGCGGAGTATATCTAGGTGTAAACTACTTATGGATTCCATTTTCTCTACAAAAACATAGAAAATCTTTAGAGATATACTCACCTCATCTATCAGTATTTAGGACTTTGATGTGCAGCCCACTTTGGTTTTCCACAAGTGCTTTGAAATTGCAAAATTTTTCAAACACTTCACTTTTTTTTTTCAAAAAATAAACTCAATTTTTTCTTGTAAAATCATCTATGAATGTTAACATGTAGTGGCTGCTAGCAAGAGATAGAGTTTTCATCGGTCCACATAAATCTGAGTAGACAATCTCTAAGGGTGCTTTTGCCCTTATGCTTTTCCCGGAAGGAAAATTTTCTCTGTGTTGTTTCCCCAAGATACAACCTTCACAAAGGTTGTCCGGCTTCTCTATCAATGGTAAACCTCTTACCATTCCTTTTCGGTTCAACAAGTTAAGACCTTCAAAGTTGAGATGTCCAAATCTCAAGTGCCACAACCAATTTTCATCTTTTGGTTCGCTTTGGATAGCCTCTTGTGCCACTGCTACTTTATCTTCACATCATTCAAATCTGCTCTCATTCTAAGAGGGAACATCCTATTCCTTGTCATTTTTACTTCAGCAATACATTGTTTGCTAGGTGGTTTGTCTATGATGGTACAAACATCATCTTCAAAAAATACATTGTACCCCTTTTGAACAAGTTGTTCAATACTTAAGAGGTAACACTTCATTCCTGGAACATAATAGACATCTGCTATGTATTTCTGTGCACCTTTCCTTGTTAAAACATTTACATTCCCTTTTCCCATAATAGAAACTTTGCTATCAGTTCCTAGTGTGACTTGTGACTTCACACTCTCATCTAGCATAGAAAACATTGCTAAGTTCCCTGTCATATGGTTACTGCAACTGGAGTCTAGAAACCATAAATCCGCACTTTTTTCTTCAGCCATATTACAAGCTAAAAACAAATTATCTTGGCTGATATTTTCTCTAGTGAAGTTTGCACTAGTTCTACTTCTCATATCATGCGTCTTCTTTCTACATTCATTAGAATAATGTCCATATTTCTTACAATAGTGAAATTGGACATTGGACTTATCATACCTTTGTCCTTGAGCATTCTGCTAACCACTCTGCTGGCTCTGCCTTGGCCTTGATGCTAATTTGCATTGCTGCCTGTTTCTTGAGCATTTGCTGGACTGTACCTTCCACCTCTGTTTTGGCTTCTGCCTCTTCCTCTTTTATTTCCTTTGCCTTGCGCTCTTCCTCTTCCGAAATACATCTGGGTCTTAAAGGCATGTTCCAGAGATGAGTTTTCACTCCTACCCAATCTCTGCTCACGAGTCCTCAGTGATGCATGTAGCTCATCCACTGTGAACTTTGAGAGAACCTTAGTCTCCTATATGGTGGTGAAAATCACATCAAATCTTGAGGGTAGAATCCTCAAGAGTTTTTCCACAATCCTCTTATCTTCAAGAGTCTCTCCATGAGATCTTATTTGTATGACCATTCCAATCACATGAGTGAAGAATGAGTCAATGTTATCTAACTCCTTCATACAAAGAGTCTCAAAGTCTCTCCTCCGCAACTGAAGTTTTGTTGTCTTCACTTTTTCCATGCCTTGATAGGTTGTCTTGAGAGTTTCCCATACTTCTTTGGATCTCTTGGCTGCTACTGTCCTTGGAAACATACTCTCATGCACTGCTTGATACAATAAGAAAAAAGCTTTGGAGTCTTTCTTCCTATTTCTCTTTAGCAACTCTTTCTTTGCCTGAGTTAAATCTTCAAACTCTTCTTCATTTGCTAGCTCTTCAAAGCCATCCTCAACAAATTCTCATAAGTCTTGGGAGACAAATCAAGCTCTCATAGTTAATGACCAGTAGTCATAATTTTTCCCATTAAATAGTGGGAGGTGGATATTTCCCATACCCATACCAGTGCTGGCTCCAGCCATTCTACACTCTTAACTATGATTAAAAAAGACTTGACTGTGTATTTAAGATAACTGACTGTTCTGCAACAGTAACACAATAAACTGTATAGAGAAATACCTTGAATTCTTTTTGGTTGAGTCTTCACACTGCTAGAGAAGCTGCTGCAACAAAGAACTCCTTTCCTTCAGCTTCTTTGATCTTCCAAGAGCCTGGACTAGCTCTGATACCATGTTGGAATATTTGGAAATTCCAGAATAATGAATGGAGAATAAAACTCCCTTCCTCTAACACAGAGAAAACAAAAAGTTTCTTTGACAGGAGACAAAGTTTTAATACTTTGAAAAAAAACTTCAATTTCATTCAATAACTCAAAAAAAACTATTACACTTCTTCCTCACTGAGAGGGATTACAAAATTATGACTACTATAAAACGCAGTGCATAAAACTAACTCACTATCTGTGCAAAACAAACACACTCTGTTTCTAAAACACTCTGCTGTGTTTTTTTGTACTTTCACACTTTTGTGCATACACTTTTCAACTCACTCTCTTTTTTTAATACAATGGCCTACGAGCTCTTTTATATGCTGTAGCATATAAAAAAAAAAAAACCAAACTATTTTAAAATACATATTATAAATTTTTTTATTAAAAAAATTTATAATATATATGTTGGTCGTTTGAACATATATGCCCAGAAAAAAAACTTTTATCGCGGCCCCTCAAATAAAACATAATAGTGTGATACATTAAAGTTTTTCAAACCTTAATATAAAACGAAACTTATTGATCGTTGTTGGGACCCACACGGATTTTAAAAGGTAATGAATCGAAATTTATGAAATTATCGCATAACAAATCTGGATGCTGACGTAGGCCCAAAATGTTATGTGAAAACTCTTATGCAATTTAGTTTATGAACTTTTGGGTCCGGTTTTTAGGTTTGCAGATTCCCTTCAAATTCATGTGATCCAATATTAATGCGCCACATGGCCTCCTTTTGAATTTACAAACTGGCGGGTAAATTCTTTTTGTTTAATCTCTGGTTGGTGAATTGCATTAATACTGGTTGTTGTGTTTAAATGCAATCCTGTACAGAAATATGCCTTCAGCCGTCTACAAAAAAAAATCTTGCAAGAATTTTAAATGCTGAATTAAATTTATGGATGACGTGCAAACAACCTCCAAAAAAAATTGGAGCTGTTGCATCCGTCCTTCTGCTGCAGCCATTGAAGTTAAAATTCAACAGCGTTGTTATCGCCCCATGTTACATCGATATCACTGTAAATGTCTGCGTAAACTGTAAAAGATATGGTTGTGCAGATAATTGCAATCAAAATGAAATGGAAACTTAGAGCGCTCGAGACGTCCATGGATACAAACGATATCGATGAAATTTGACAGATAATGGTGAACTGTGTAATCGAATCCCTCGGCTTCTTAGAACAAGGAGCAGGGATTGAAGCCGGTTATTCGAACGGCATCGCGAGGCTTTAAATGCTACATCAATTCATATTCACTGCCGTGTGGGGCAGGGACCGAAGAAACGTTCACTGAAATGCGCGTTTCCAATACACACAGCCGTTTAGCCATGTTTGGGACTCATGACTCATATTCCCTAGTGGCCATCAACTGGACGACACCAGAGTGTGAGCCCAGAGAAGTACCCTTTGTCAATTTCGACAAAAATATCTTCAACCAAAAACGAACGAGGATTTGGTATAGAAATTTGGTGTCCGCCAGCTTAGCTCTGTCGTCGTCATTTTCAGAGTTGAGATTGGGGTATGTTTACACGTATCGATAGAATATCGGAATAAAATATGGATTTTTAGCAGGTTTGGGAATTGAAGTAAAATGTTTGGTGACTGGCCCTACATCAAGGTGGTTGAAGTTTTGGAATATGTTATTATATTAAAAAATACAAATATACTACTAATTATCATATATATATATATATATAATATTTCAATAATATTATTATGATCATTATAATTAATAATAATAATAATTTTATATTAATTATAATTTAATTTCAAATTACATAATATAATTTAATTATTTAATAATAATAATAATTAATAATAATTAAAAAATTATTATTATTGCTATTATTAACATTATTATTATTGATTAAAATTGTTATTATTATTCATTAATAATATTTAATTTATTGAGGGGTTTCCACACTGCATTATAGTAGATGTCATTTTTTTGGGATTAAAGTACGTTAAGTAAATCATTCATCTATGATCATTTCCATGATAGTCAATGGTAATTCACTAATTTTTCATGATTTTTGAAGAGTCCACTTATCATTCGTAACTCACTAATTCTTCATGATTTTTGAATACTCCACTTATCATTCATTGCATCGGGTGATGCTCACACGGGTTCGTATTCCCACTTCTTCACCCCTGTGAGTATCACCCGGTGCAATGAATGATAAGTGGACTAAAAAAAAATCATGAAAAATTAGTGAATTCTGATTACCTCTCATGGAATTGGTCATAGATGAATGACTTACTTAATGCAGTTTAATCCAAAAAATTGATATCTAATTAATAATATGTTAAAATATTAAATAATAATATTTTTTTAATTAAATAATAACAAATATTAAATAATTAGTAAATAATAAATAATTGAGTAATATTAAATCTTAGGAATAAGAACCCATGAACATTAAATAATTTAACTAAATGTTAATAATAATTTATTTATTTATTTATATTTAAAAATAAACATAATATTAAACCTCGGGGAATATTATAAACCTTGGGGAATAATAAATTGAAGGGATTAACACTAAAAACCCAAGGGATTATAAAAGTAGGGGAATGATATTAAACCCAGGTGATTAATATTATAAACCCTGAGATAAATAATATAAACCCTAAAATAAAGATGGTTGTCCATATTTTACCATAAATGATTTTCATATTGAGACATTCTTTGTCACAAATGTGACATTTGACCATGGTTTATTTTCATGTTGAGACAATTTTTGTCGCAATGTGACATTGGACAACAGTTACGCATGGTTAACCATGATTATAAATGTAATGGATTTATATTAAACCCTAGGACTAATATTAAGAATGTGATAGATAATATTATGTTGTAGGAATATGAACCCTTAGATTCATAAACTCGATGGATTGATATTATACACCCAAGGGATTAATTATAAAACGCCAAGGTAATATAAACCACGATAAATAATATTAAATCCAAGGGACTAATATTATAAACCCAAGGGTATTAAGCCCAAGGGGTAAATATTATAAACTCAAGGTATATAAACTCTTAGATAAAAATTATAAACCCTAAAATAAACATGTTTGACCATGGTTAACCATGGTTGATTTTCATATTGACACAATCTTTGTCACAATGTGACGTTGGAGTATGGTTGACCATGACCGATTTTCATATTGAGACAACCATTGTCATAATGTGATGGTGGACAATGGTTGACCATGGTAGATTTTGATATTGAGACAATCTTTATCACAATGTGACGTTGGACCATGGTTGACCATGGAAGACCATGGTTTTCACAATGTGACGTTGGACCAAGAGACAATATTTGTCACAATCTGATGTTGGAACATGGTTGACCATGGAAAACCATGGTTTTCACAATGTGACGTTGGACCAAGAGATAAACTTTGTCACAATGTGATTTGGAACATGATTGACCATGGTTGAGTTTCGAATTAAGGAAATCCTTGTCACAATGAAATATTGGATCATGGTTGACCATGATTGATTCTAATGCCAAGACAATCTTTGTTAGAATGCGACATTGGACCATGGTTGTCTTTAGTTGATTTTCATATTAAAGACAATAATTGTCACAATGTGACATTCGAGCACAGTTGATCATGAATGTCCATGGTTCACGATGGTTTACGATGGCTTATTTTCATATTGAGACAATATTTTTCACAATGTTACATTGGACCATTGTTCACCATGATTATAGACCTAAGGAAAGTATATCAAACCCTAGGATTAATATTAAAAACCCTATGAATAATATTACAACCTAGGAATGCCCATGGGGTGTAGCTCAATTGAAAATCACCTTGTTATGAAGTCATATATAAAGCAAGAGATTCAAAGTTCAAATCCCTGCGGGTTAGATCAAAAAAAAAATATTATACCATAGGAATATGAATCCATAGATTAATAAATCCAAGGGATTGATATTATAAACTCAAAGGAATGTGGTTGACCATGCTCGACCACGTACAACAATGTCACAATGTGACATTGGACAATGGTTGTGCATGGTTGACTATGATTATAAACCCAAGGGATTTATATTAAAACCTAGGATTCATATTATAAAGCTCATGAATAATATTATACCCTACGAATATCAAATCTTAGATTAATAACCAACCATATTGATATTATAACCCCAAGGGATTTTGTCAAAAACCCCAAGGTATTATAAACCGAAGGAAATAATATAAAATCGAAGGAATTAATATTATAAAATCAAGGTATATGAACACTAAGATAAATTTAATAAACGCAAGGGATAAATATTATAAACCCAAGGTATATAAGCTCTAAGATAAATATTATAAACCCTAAAATAATGAAGGTTCACCATGGTCAACCATGATTGATTTTCATATTGACATAATCTTTGTCACAATGTGACGTTGGACTATGGTTGACCATGATTTATTTTCATATTGAGATCAATTTTGTCACAATGAGAAATTAGACAATGCTTGACCATGATTGATTTTCATATTGAGAGAATCTTTGTCAGAATGTGACGTTAGACCATGGTTGAGTGGCTTTGGTCCATGGTTACACATGGTTGACCATGATTATAACGGCAACGAGTTTATATTAAACCCTAGGATTAATATTGCAAACCTTATGGATAATATTATACTCTAGGAATTTGAACCCTTAGATTGATAAACCCAAGGGATGAATAAACCCAAGGTATATAAACACTAAGATAAATATTGTAAACCCTAAAATAAACATGGTTCACCATGGTCAACCACATTTGATTTTCATATTGACACATTTTTTGTCACAATGTGACGTTGGACTATGGTTGACCATGATTTATTTTCATATTTAGATACCCTTTTCCACAATGCAATGTTGGATAATGGTTGACCATGGTTGATTTCCATATTGAAACAATCTTTGTCAAAATTCGACGTTAGACTATGGTTGAGTGACATTAGACCATGGTTGCGTATGGTTGACCATGATTACAAGCATAAGGGATTTATATTAAATCCTAGGATTAACATTATAAACCTTATCAATAATATTATAACCTAGGAATATGAACCCTTAGACACATAAACCCAAGGGATTGATATTATAAACACAAGGGATTAATATTATAAACACAATGTATATAACACTAAGGGATTAATACTAAAAACCCAAGGGAATAATATTAAACCCAAGGGATAGATATTATAAACCCAAGGTAATTGAAATCTAAGAGAAATATTATAAACCATAAAATAAACATGGTTTACTATGGTAGACAACATTTTATTTTTATATTGACACAATCTTTGTCATAATGTGACATTGGAGTATGGTTGACCATGATTGATTTTCATATTGAGAAAACCTTTGTCACAATGCGACATTGGACAATGGTTGACCATGGTTGATTTTCATATCGAGACAATATTTGTCACAATGTGACATTGGACCATGGTTGAGTGACATTGGACCATGGTTGCACATGGTTGATCCAGGTGACTCTAAAGACTCTCATAAGCCAAAGTGGGCTCAGAATAGGTTAGAAATAAAATTAGTCCCAAATGAGAACCAAGTCATAGTGCTCGTCTCCCTAATTCCAACCATGTGAAAGACACTCAAATCCAAGCTCGTATAGTTGAGTTATTCACGATAAAATTTCAGGTCAACCTTGACCAAGTGGCATGGTTAAGGAGGCTACAATTGACTGAGATCACTGCACGTAATCTGGCTCACGAGAACGAGCGAATTTTTTGGATAGTTAATTTTTCTAATAACCACTATAAATCGGCAAAAAAAATTAATCCCCCTACCCCCTCACCCCCCAATATAAAAATCAAAAATATATTATCAGTTGGGGGGGGAGGTTGCCACCCTCGCCACTCCTAACACCCTTATATAAATATTGTGTTAAAAATAGGGTGGCAGGTGGGAAAAACCTGCCACCCCCCAATGAATACATATCATATAAAAAATCGGGTTCGGGGCCCATGGGAGACCTGGGACCCCACCCCACGACCCACGAGCCAACCACACTTAACTGTCGTGTGAATCGAAACCAACGGGGTTTCAACTCATCTGGCTCGGTGGGGCTGGACCACCACCCGCCACTCGAGCTATTCCATAACAAACAAACAATAAAACGTTAAATGTAACCACCAACTAAAATATTGTGGCATATTTAAACCGCCAACTCCAAATTGCACGCACCATTCCATATTTAAAATAAAAATGCACCATTTTAGGGGTCAGTGGGATTGGAATTTCCGACCACTCACGTCAAATATTCCCGCCTTAGCCATCAAGCCAATGAGGTATTATTGAAAATTATGCCACCTACATTATATAAAACCGTCTCAAACCATTCGACTGGGAGGCCTATGGAGCCATGAATAGAGCGGACAAGCGGAACCTGGAGGGAGGAACCATGATCCAGTGGAACCATGATTTGACGAGACAACAAAACCCTATACCTGAGAATCTCTAGATGCCTAAAGATTCCATCGGAGGTAAATTTTTACAGTGGTAGGATGTTATCAATTTTATAGTCATTTTTTCTCAGAATTTCGCAAGGAGTGCGATGGTCAAGTTAGATTCGCCATATGAGTAGCATATTGCAGGTGCACCGCAGTTAGGAATATTTGAAGAATATTGAGGAATCTAAAATATTTGCTTGGAGGATGAAATTTTCCAGTGCCGGAATATGGCCGACTTTATACTATTTTTTCTCAGAATTTCGCAAGGATCATGATGGCAAGATAAAATTTATCATATGAGTAGCAGATCTCCAGTCAACCAGTGGAGAGGAATCTTTGTGGAATCATGGGGAATCTAAAAGATTCCCGAAGGGCCAGATTTTGATGGTGTCACAATTGGACAAGTTAACAGTCGATTTTACACCGTGTATCACTAGGAATTTAGGGGTGCAGTCAATTTCAGCAGGCGATATTTTCATTTTTCGGCCATCTTCTAAAGTGGAGGTATATGATGCGATTATGTTTTTTTGTTCTTCTTATTTGATGAGATCATGTTTTTATTTTTGAGATCTCTGATTAACATTATGTTGAGGGATACTTTTTGCCACATTATTGTGAGATTTAATTAGCTTGTCACGCTGAAAGGAAAACCCATTTGAGTAAGAGTTTCTATAGGGAAAACGTCTCATGGAGTGACACACCACTATTGTTGAGTGTATTTGTCCTTGTAATGACAAAGGAAATTCCATTTACATCATAGAAGAGTTGAGGCAAGCTCTCATCGCTATAATTGAACCAAAGACATCCAGGAGAGGTATAACAAGTCTCAGTATCCTAAATTTCATTTTGATTACAAGAATGTTAATAATGAACGAAAATAATGGCATATAAAACTCTATAGTATTTGTGGCTTACATAGGCATATGGTTGCTAAGTTCTTGAAGAGAATGGTAGCACAAAAGAGGATGAGGTGCCAAATGACTTCTCCACGTCAGGGAAGGAAGCGGGTTAAGTAGGTCTAAAGGAAGAATACCTTTTGCAGTCATTCTAATAGAGGTGGTCATCAAAGAGCCACATCTTAGAGGCTCCATCCAAAGAAACATCTTATGGATAGAGCTCCCATGTAGAAACCAATTAGTGAAGATGTTCGAAAATAAAATATGCCACGTAGTTGTTGGTCCACATGTTTGAGTAAGTGATGCTTTTACTATACACGATAGTTTGTCGTGGAATCACTTTGTAAATCATGCATTGTAACATAATGTAAAAGTGATGATGTGTTTTCCATCACTTGTTAAAGTAACGATGATGGTTTGGCCTTGTATTGATAGTTAGGGTAATTTTTCTATTTTGATGTAAGCTTGACCATGGAGTATGTGTTATAAACTCATGGAAAGTATGGGGATGCTTGGGTCATAATTGGTCATGTAATTTAGCATGAAATCTGAAAAAATTGTACTACATGTTTGTAGAGGATACATGCATCAGCTGATCAATATGGCTATGAAGAACAAAGGTGAAGGAGAAAGAAGGGTGACCTATTAGGACACTTGTCGTGCATACAATGTACAAAATAGTTGCATATTATGTTAATGCTTTTGGTGGACCAAAATATCCTCAGTGGGGAGGAATGATCCAGGTGGCTCCACAAATGCTCAAAAGGCAAAGAGGGCTTAGAGGTAAAAAATCAAATAGGTCATATTGTTCCCAAACCGAAACCCGATTGTAGTGCTCGTCACCTTGATTCCAACGGTGTGAGCGAAACTCAAATTCGAGCTCATGTGGTTGAGTTATTCACGGTAACATTTCAGGTCAAACTTGGCCAAGTGGTAGGGTTAAGGAAGCTACAAATTGACTAGGACCGATGCACAAAATCAGGCTCCCAAGAACAAGTGAATTTGTTGGATAGGTAATTTTTTTAATAACCCTTATAAATCAACGAAAATTTTTAATCCCCCACACCCATATAAGAATAAAAAATATATTATGGGGGGACCGGAGGGGGGGTGATCTGAAAATGGTCGGGATAAATTGTATGTATTTCAAGAACCTACCACTCAATTTAAATTAAAATGATCTAGCTTGAACTTGACTTTTTGCGGAATTTTGGCTTGAAGGTGGTGTATGTTTTTTTTTACTGTTTATGTGTCTTAATTTTATTTCTTTTTTTTTTACTGTTTATGTGTCTTAATTTTATTTGTTCTTGCTGTAATTTAACATGTGTTATAGCAACATAACTCAGCAATAAAACTATTAAAAAAAATAGCAATATAATATAGGAGTTCACCCGAAATCTCGTGGGCTATGTCTCCTTTGAGTCTTGTCAACTAGACTCAACTCTTTGGGATTAAAGTATTTGTTCTTTTACAAGTTTCATGCTTAACAAAAATGAATAAAAAAATGATTCAAAGGAATGATAATACCATTTAACATCTCTCAAATGGCTGTCCAAATTATGCAAACAGCTTTAGGCTCCTGTTAACACATTTCCTTCTGTCAGTGCACTAAGCTTCTCTAAGCTTCGAAATGGCACAAAATCCCTCAAAATTTTGTTTAAATCATTTAAACCACTAATTTTTATCCAAAAAACATTAGACACCAAATTTCAACTGATAAATTGCTTAAATCAAGCACAGCATCCCCAAAATAGGCTATCCTCCACGGTTTGCCCAGGGCTACCAAAAATTTACCATCAACTTATCGAGCTAAATAAGTTCTAAAAATGTTCTAAAACCACTTCCATTGGTTCCAAAATGTATAAAATAGCCAATTTCAACTATTTTTTCATCTGAAATGGCCTCCGGCTGCTCCAGTTTCACCTCCATACACTGTCGGCACCCCCTGGCACTAAGGTCAAAGTAAACCTCTTTGCTAAGTTTTTGACCTCTAGAAGTTATCCAAAATTTCTGAAACCTATTTCATTAGATTCAGAATCAAATTTTCAGTCAATAATGACCACTAGTTCACTGCAAATGGTCTCTAGCTCCCTTGGCTAGGCCCTACACTGCTGTTGGCAAAAGCAGGCAAAAATGGCATATGGAACTTAAATGAAAATTTTCGGCTTTCTAATGCTCTTTACAGGCTCTAAAAACCATTTCATCAGATTTAGAACATCTTAATTATCCAATTTATCCTATTGGAACTCTGGAAAAGGACTCTAACTCCCCTGGTTAGGCCTCAAACTGAATTTGTCTCATGGTGGCCTTGATGGCTCCTTCATCTTCCCTGAAGAAAAAAACTCTGAAGATCACCTCCATTTGACCTAAACCTTATCCCAAAGTGTTTAGGAGGTCTAAGAGACCCAAAATTGACCAAAATTTCATCCAATTTCATTCAATATTGAGGAAGTTATGGCTTCTGCAAGAAAAATTCCCAATGTCCCCCAAAAACCTCCTCCAAAACTGGAGGAACTCCAGTTAGCGATCCAAATTAGGAAATTTTCCATAAATATTGGGACCGACGCCATAATTGGTGGTGGCATTAAATTTCAATTTTAACCGTTGAGTGGAGTGGTCACATGGTGACCACCACCCAAGCCACTCAATCTGTCGCTCTATAACCATGGCATTAAATGTTCAAAGGGGTGCTGGTCTCATATAACGGTTTATGAAACCATTTCCACTGTGGCTAAGGTGAAGCACCCAGTTTCGGGTAGTATGTTCATGTTATATGGGGGTTGGCCCTTAGGGGCTGGCCTTCTTGCCACTAGTGGTTAAACAGTTAAGCCTTTAATACGTGTTGCCGCCATTAACAATTAAGAAACATCATTATGGACTAATAGTAAGACGTTAGCGCCATAACCCAGATGTCTTGGGTTCAAACCACCAGAACTACAAACAAATTTTTGTAATGCTTTCCAACTTCGGCCTGGGGCCGCGTGACAGCCTCTGGGCCTATCGCGTGGCAGCCCGTGATTGGCCAAAACCATAATAAGTCAATCCATCAACAAATACAGCCTTGCCACATGTCAACTTGTGATAAGCCCGAATGGAATATTCCAAGGAATATTTCAAGGAATAATCCAAGGAATATTCTAGGAATATTCCTTGGAATATTCTTTTTTTAATTTTTCCAAATCCATAAAAGTCAAACTTGGTCCACTGAAAAATGGAGTTTACTGGAGACTTCAAACCTTCGTAACTTTCACATACGATGTCGGTTTTGAGAACCATTCACAGCGCCATAATCGTAGCGATCAGGCCTTTCCGGTCGTTCAGGTTTGCACTCTTCTGAGCACTTCTAATTTTGAGCTATCATTCTGGTCCATGATCTAGTTCTGATCACACCTCCTAAATGAGAAGCTTTTGGACCCCAAAAGCTCTCTGGAATACTGAAACTGATATGTACAGTGAATAAGAATATTGCACCCTCTTCTCTTTAGCCTCCAAACACTTGCCTTGCATGGCTAGGTACTTTGAACCACAACTGTACACCACTTCCTTGGTCAATGATCCAAGGTGGCTCAAACAAACAAGATATTACAACATAAAATACATGCATACAACCGAAATTTACATATGTACAAAGTGAGTATGTCTTACTGTGTTAAGAAGTCCATCAACTTCTTACCAAGCCACCTCCATGGTGACTTTTGCTGTTGCAACTCTTCCTCATGTGAATCTTCCATTTTCACATCAATAATGGAATCCATAGTTCCACTTGTGCCAATATTTTTTTCTTCTTGCTGCATGTTCTTTAGACGACTAGTTGGACGCAAAGTCCAACAATGGGAGACAACATGTCCCCTCTTTTGGAAAAATGTGCAAAACTCATGCACCTTCTTTGAAAGTTTTATTTGCCTCATCTGCTTCCTATATGCTTTCTTCCTCATCCAACATTTCAAAACAACATGGTTAAATCCACCACAATATGTACAACAAAACTTTCTTCCATTTAAGCATGTAAAATTATCATGCCTTGCATAAACACAAACAAATTGATCATGAGAATATTTATACCTCTTGTACTGCTTTGAATGTTCATCCTTTTTGCCTTCTTGAGGAGATGAACTAGTAGAGGCTATAGATTTCATTTGCAGACTAACATCATCGTTCTTGTCTTGAAAACTATATGAACTTGCATGCTCACCATAAGTTGCATATCTACCATATTATTGCTACAACAAAGGCTTAAAACAATGGCAATCATCTTTGAAACAAATTTAACATATTTTCATCTTAGAACTTGAAATAAAGGTTCTCTTTTAAATAGCCTCACATGCCTTCATCGCTTTGGAGTCTTCGCCATTAAATTTCACATAACCAAGACCAAGATTCTTGAGTCGTTCCCCAACAAGAACAGTTTCAACCATGTCTTGTGCATGCTTAACTAATCCCTTGCCTTCATAGCCCATTTTAATCATTTATTTGGACCCTATTCCCCTTGTATGTTTTTCTAAAGAACCAACAAATCTTTCTAATGAGGAAACTGAAGACAAATTAGAATGGATTACCTCTTCCTCACACATTTTCTTGGTCAAAGCCTCTTGGGCTTGATGGAGTTGCCTCTCCATATCATGCAATCTTTGAATAATCTCTTCCTTCTCTTCCTTCATGGCAAACAACTGTTCACGAAGTTCAGTGCTTTCTCTTTTATCCTCAAATAGAATTTGCATCATGTCCTTCAATATAATAAAGTCACGCTTCATATGATCATCGAAGAATCTTGTGAAGGAGGAAACTTCACTTGTAGAAGTTTTCATTATGATGTCAATGAACAAAAGGAACTTCAAAAAATTTCTCAAATATTTCAAAACAAATGACAAAGCTTTTTAACCAAACGGCTGTAGAGACAAACTCTTATTCAAGCATCCAAACAAAAAAACAAACTCCATGAGCTTCTTAAAAAAAAAAACATCAAGAGGGTTTGTTCCAAAAGTGACCTTGAGGACCTTTGGGGTAAGGAATATTCCTTAATGTCTTTTCTTCCTTTTTTTCCTCTCCAAGACTTAGCTAAACAGTAGCTATCCCCAAAACTCAAGAAAACTCAAACAACAATCACTTTGAAAACAATAAAAGAGTCAATCTTTTACACTGTTTAAACACCTTTCAAGCTATAAAATCAAACAAAAAAATTCTTTGTCAAGAATCCTTATCTGAAAATGGTTAGGATAACTTGTATGTATTTCAAGAACCTACCACTCAGTTTAAATTAAAATGATCTAGCTTGAACGTGACGTTTTGCGTAATTTTGGCTTGAAAGTGGTGTATGTTTTTTTTACTGTTTATGTGTCTTAAGTTTATTTGTTCTTGCTGTAATTTAACATGTATTACATCAACATAATTTAGCAATAAAACCATTAAACACAACATCAATATAATATAGGAGTTCACCTGAAATCTCATCGGCTACGTCTCCTTTGAGTCTTGTCAACTAGACTAAACTCTTTGGGATTAAAGTATTTGTTCTTTTACAAGTTTCATGCTTAACACCAATGAATAAAAAAATGATTCAAAGGGCTGAGAATACCATTTAACATCCCTCTAATGGCTGTCCAAATTCTACAAACAGCTTTAGGCTCCTATTAACACATTTCCTTTTGTCAGTGCATTGATCTTCTCTGAGCTTCTAAATGGTACAAACTCCATCATAATTTTGTTTAAATCACTGAAACCACTACTATTGTATCCAAAAAACATCAGACACCAAATTTCAACTAATAAATTGCTCAAATCAAGCACATCATCCCCAAAATAGGCTATCCTCCACGGTTTGCCCAGGGCTTCCCAAAACTTCCAATCAACTTCTCGAGTTGAATAAGTTCTCAAAATGTTCTAAACGCACTTCCATTGGTTCCAAAATGTCTTAAATATCCAATTTCGACTATTTTTTCATCTAAAACATCCTCCAACTACTTTGGTTTCGCCTCCATACACTGTCGGCACCCCCTGGCACTAGGGTCAAAGAAAACCTCTTTGTTGAGTTTTCTACCTCTAGAAGTTATCCAAAATTTCTGAAACATTTTTCATTAGATTCAGAATCAATTTTTCAATCAAGAATGACCACTGGTTCACTGCAAATGGCCTCTAGCTCCCCTGGCTAGGCCCTACACTGCTGCTGGAAAAAGTAGGCAAAAATGGCCTCTGGAACTTTAATGAAGCTTTTCAGATTTCTAATGCTTTCTACAGACTCTAAAAACTATTTCATCAAATTTAGAACATCTAAATTATCCAATTTAGCCTATTGGAACTCTGGAAAATGACTCTAACTCCCCTGGTTAGGCCTCAAAATGAATTTGTCTCATGGTGGCCCTAATGGCTCCTTCATCTTCCCTGAAGCAAAAACCTCTAAATATCACCTCCATTCGACCTGAAACCTATCCCAAAGTGTTCAGAAAGTCAGAGAGACCCAAAATTGACCAAAATTTCATCCAATTAAGTTTAATATTGAGGAAGTTATGACGTTTGCAAGAAAAATGCCCAATGTCCCCCAAAAACCTCCTCCAAAACTGGAGGAACTCCAGTTAGCGCTCCAAACTAGGCAATTTTTCAAAATGTCGAGACTCGCACCATAATTGGCAGTGGCATTAAATTTCAATTTTAACCGTTGAGTGGGGTGGTCACATGGTGATCGCCACCCAAACCGTCGGATCCACCGCTCTATAACCATGGCACTAAATGTTTGGAGGGATGATGGTCTCATATAATGGTTTATGAAACCGTTTCCACCGCGGCTAAGGTGAAGCACCCAGTTTCGGGTGGTATGGTCATGTTATATGGGGGCTGGCCCCCTTGCCACTAGTGGTTAAACCGTTAAGCCTTTAATACATGTTGTCGTCGTTAACAATTAAGAAAAACCATTGTGGTCTAATGGTAAGACGTTAGCACCATAACCTGGAGGTCTCAGGTTCAAACCACCAAAACTGCAAACAAATTTTTGTAACGCCTTCCAACTCTAGCCTGGGGCCACGTGGCTACCTTTGGGCCTACCACGTGGTAGCCCTTGATTGGCCAAAACCATAATAAGTTAATCCATCAACCAATATAGCCTTGCCACATGTCAACTTGTGATAAGCCCGAATGGAATATTCTAGGGAATATTTCAGGGAATATTCTGAGGAATATTCCAGGAATATTTCTTGGAATATTATTTTTTTAATTTTTCCAAATCCATAAAAGTCAAACTTTGTCAACTGGAAAATGGAGTTTACTGGAGACTTCAAACCTTCATAACTTTCACATACAATGTCGGTTTTGAGAACCATTCATGGCACTAGAATCGCAGCGATGAGGCCTTTCCGGTCGTTCAGGTTTGGCACTCTTCCGAGCGCTTTGAATTTTCATCTATCATTCTGGTCCATGATCTAGTTCTGATCAAGGGGAGGTGGCATGCCACCCCTACCACTATTATATAAACATTATATTAAAAATCGGGTGGTAGACAGTCAAAACCTGCCAACCCCTAATGAACACATATCATATAAAACAATCAGGTTCAGGGCTCACGAGAGACCCGGGACCCCACCCCACAGCCCATGACCCAACCACACTTAACCTCCATGTGAACAAGAATAGGTGGGGTTTGAACCCACCTGACATGGTGGGGTCGGCCCGCCACTCGGGTGGTTCCACCACAAACAAACAATAAAACATTAAATGTAACTGCCAACTAGAATACTGCAGCATATTTAAACCACCAACTCCAAATTACACGTGTCATTCCACATTTTAAATAAAAATGCACCATTTTGGGGGTCAGTCAGATTGGAACCCCCAACCACCCACTACAATTCTGTTCGCCTTAGCCATTGAGCCAACGACTCATTATTGAAAATTTTTCCACCTTTATTATATAAAACCCTCTCAAACCATTCGACCAGGATGCCAATGGAGAAGTGAACAAAGTGAACAAGAAGAACCATGATCTAGTGGAATGATGATTTTCAAGGACGGTGGAACCCTAAAGCTGAGAATATCGAGATGCTAAAATATTCCCTGGGAGGCAAATTTTTACAGTGGCAGAACGTTATCAAGTTTATAGTCATTTTTCTCAGAATTTCATAGGGAGCATGATGGTGAAGTCAGACTCACCATATGAGAAACATAATTATAGGTTCCCTCTAGTGAGGAATATTTAAAGAATCTTTACGAATCTAAAAGATTCCCTTCGAGGCTAAATTTTTCCAATGTCGGAATATGGCTGAGTTTATACTCATTTTTCTTAGAATTTCACAAGGATAGTGATGGCAAGATCACATTTCTCATATGAGTAGCATATCTCGACTCAACCAGTGGAGAGGAATCTTTGTAGAATCATGGGGAATCTAAAAGATTCCTGAAGGTCCAGATTTTAACAGTGTCAGAATTGAACAAGTTGATAATAAATTTTACACCACTCATCGTTAGGAATTCAATGGTGCAGTCCATTTTAGTAGCCGAGCTGGATTTTGAAGAATTTTCCATTCGATATAATTATGATATTTTCTCCCTACATTTGAGCAAAATAAACAATAAATTTTAGTGCACATGCCTAAAAGTAATTTCGGTGCCTTAAAAATGGACTTATTGTTATTGGTGATTATGTATAGATAACCGCACCGATGCATTTTAGTTACTGCGCACTAGTGTCGTGTTATTAACCGACGCACCAGTGCGGTGTTAATAATTGACGCACCGGTGACGAAAAGCCACAAATAAAAAAAGCGCAACTTTATTTTTTTTAAGTGAAAAAAGAGAGGTAAATTGAAAAATGAGCGGCAAAATATCTTCGAAAATCTAATTTCATAAAATAATTCTTTAGATTCTAAACACTTTTCATTATTTCATTATTTTTGTAAAAATTCTCAACCAGAGATTTGCACGAGACATACGTAGAGCAAGAGAGCATGAGAGCACTATGGAGAAGCGAAATACTTTCGAACATAACTATTCTGACAATAAGAATTCCAAGCCTCTAAGGATTCAAACCCTGTAGCATATAATTTCAAACAATCTCGTGATTAAATTTTATTGTTTTTTCTACATTTTCTGCATTATTTTTTATGCAGTAAGTAAAAAATTTAAAGTTGCTGTTCATTTTCAAAAAAATAAAAAAATCCATTTTACCCTAAACCCTTCATTCTTTTTGTTTCTACCCTTGCTTCTTCCTGTTTCTATGATTTCAGAGTTAGGGATTTACATTTTATATTTATAGGGTTTGTATTGCTATATATATAGGCCTATGACATCTAACCCACGGGATGACTTGCATAGTCGGATCCCAATCCATGTTGGCCCTTGCTTGAATTTCTAAAAAACTGAATTTTTTTAATCAATGTGCCTTGCATAACCTTGCACATCATGCATGTATTGTTTGATAAATTTTTTTTTAATAATTTTTTTTCTAATTCATGCACCATACGTAAAATAGGGCACCGATGCGCTATTTAATTTTAGCGCACCACACACGTACTGTTTGGAAAAAAATAAATTTATTTTGTGTTAATCGGTGCACCATGTAACATATAACGCACTAGGTCTCCTTGTTGACAAAGAAAATTGTACAGTGGTCCCCTATTTTCATGGGTCGTTTATAAGAATAGGCTGCATCGCCCCCTTCAAGACACCATATGCTACAAAAACTAACACTAGACGATTTTTTATCATTTTTTCTATGTTAATCGGTGCGGTGGTTCACATATAACGCACCGATGCTCCTTGTTGACATAGAGAACTGTACGTTGTTTTATACTGTTTTGGTGGTGCATTTATAAGAACACGATGCACCGACGTGAGTGTTTACAACATGGGAATTGCACCTGTTTCTTGATTTTTTTTTTTATCTGAAAATTTGATGATTTATTTATAAAATATATTAATGGATAATATAGTACATGTTTCATATTGATAAACAAATGGTTGAGAAGAGATCAAGTAACAAAAATACTGATAACACATCAAGAAAACAAAAAAAGGAAAGTTCTTTGTAATTTATTTACAAAAAATATTATTTTTGAACTATATGTAAGTTTAGCTAATATGTATTGTTTATTGGTATCATGCAGAGCCACAAAATTACGAATCTCGATCAGATTTTTTCTAATCTAGGACCAGAAGAGCATAAAATCTTGATGGAAAAATTGCAAAAGGATGAATCACATGAATGAAAAAATACTATCAATCCAATATGAGTTTCTTTTTAAAATTTTGATTAATAATATACTTAAAATTATTAGATAACATGTTTCAAACAATCTATTAATTCACATATGTTTAGTTTTCTACAGGGACCAACAAATCAGAAAAGGAATGTTGTTCTAAGAAAAGAAAAAAAATAGAACATGCAAATGAAAATGAATTGCTCCTTAGCTCATCTGGAGTAGTGTTGGAGGTTAACGAAAGGGAGGGGGGGGGGGGGGAACTTTTACAAAAGTTTGAGGGATCTAGTGGAATGAATGTATAGACGATCTTTCCACTATAGTACAAAAATAAATCCAATGATTCCAAGAACCAAATTTTATCTAAACTACAGGAAGAGTTTCCAGAGAATTGGTCAATGATACATGTCAGAATTTTAATAGAAAAACGTACAACAACAAAAAGGAACGAATGAAAAATTAATATTCCTTTAAATGTTTTTCTAGAATTATTTATAAATATAACTTTTGCTATGTTTACTTTTCATATATCAATATGAAAATTAAATATTTTATTGTCATGTTACATTTTCAGGAAGATTATGATAATATCAAAAGATGAACGAGCTGATATAAAAAATATGCCAGTAGGAATGCCCAAAAAGATGGAATTTTCATTATTCTCACCAATGTATATACACTCATTACAGTTTAGTATTATGTTTGTAGATGGAAGGTGAAGAAGAAGAAAACAATCAACATCGTGAACAAAACATTCCTCAAAATAACCCAAGTCATGGAAGTAGCTCGAGCAGTGACATCAGTTCAAGTGAAGAATAATGATCATTATGTTTAGATATCAAAGCAACGTGCTGTATTTTTTGAAATATTTTTCTATGAAATCAGACATTTTGTTTAATGTAATGGGCATACTGTCCCAATTGAAAGACAAAGGGATACTAATAGTTGTCCCATTTTGTATGACAAAGACTGTCTTATTCATATATATAAAATAAAATATGCTTTAATTTATTCTATTGCATTCTCCATTGTCGTCATGAAATGTAACACCACTGATTAAATTTATGGATGGTTAAATATTATAATAAAGAGATGTGAAATTTGATGATATGATATAACAAATTAATCCAAACATCACATTCAAATGCACTAATAAAAACTTAATTTATATGAATACTCTTATAAGATATGTGTCATCTTTTGATGAAAAATGAATTTAAAAAATAAAAATATGTATGATATGATATGACAAATTAATCCAAACATCACATTCAAATGCATTAATAAAAAATTAATTGATATCAATATTGTTATAAGATATGTGTCAAATTTTGATGAATAATGAATTTTGAAAATTCACAATAATTGCACTGTCCTAGGTCAATGTTTATAAAAAATACAAAATGAACACCGGTACGTGTCAGTTACTGTACACTGATGCATTTGTATGATACAACACACCGATGAATTTCTACGACCTATGAGCACCGCACAAATACCAATACCAATTATAACTCTCAAGGTGTTTGTGCGATACTATGCACTGGTGTGTTTATGTGAGACTACTCACGAGTGTGTTTCTGCAACCTATGGGCATCGAACAAATACCAATACGAATTAGAACAATCGGTGTGTTTGTGTGATACTGCGCATCGGTGGATTTACGTGAGACTACTCATCGATGCATTTGTATGACCTATGGGAACTGCACAAATACCAATACAAATTAGAAAAATCAGTGTGTTTGTGTGATACTGTGCATTGATGCGTTTCTATAATATTATGAACCAGTGCATGGATACAACCTATGGGCACTGCACAAATCCCACTACCAATTAGAATGGCCTAGTGCGTTGTATCACCTACAGTTCGCATGGTGCGGTTTTAGACTTTTTCAGCCCCGTGCATGCACCTTTGACTGCCTGGGCCGACCATCTAGATGACACGCACTGGTGCATTGACACCTGAGTAGCACACCGATGAAAAAACATCTGTAATAACCTCTAGCCACCCAGTTTTTTTAGTTGTGTTGAAATTCCATTAGAAGCTCCGCCAAAACCTCCGTTACCGAAAATGAATGTTGTAGAAAATGTTTTTTTGACAATTTTGGCCAATTTTATAACACTAAAAACCTCCTTTATGACCTCTGCTAGAGGTTCTTTTCCTTGTAGTGTTGTTATGTGCTCTAAATATGTACTCAATTCCATCCTTGAACAAGTGGTACTTATTCTCATGGCGATGAAATACTGCCCTCCTATCATAAAGATAAGGACTTACCAAAACAATACCTGAAATCTCAAGCGGAACTAC
Source organism: Pinus albicaulis (assembly GCA_034641835.2). NCBI lineage: Eukaryota > Viridiplantae > Streptophyta > Pinopsida > Pinales > Pinaceae > Pinus > Pinus albicaulis. The sequence continues at coordinate 1,062,473,259 of CM076574.1, read as the reverse complement.
ATCAAGTTCAACTTCATCAAGAAAGTTTGAGTTGATTGCAAACCTTACAATGCACTTCCTTGTTACCTGGAAGTTTTCATTCTTACATATCCATCATAAAGGATAAGGTCTTGGATGTGTAACAGTTTCTTGATTTAACCTCTTAACCAAGCAGAACCACTTCAAATAGTGTGTCTATTTTGGTATGCTTCAAAACAACTCTAGTATGAAAGAGTTTAGTTCTCGTATCTTCATCTTGAGTTACATTAGAATAACTTGAAGAACTAGTGATTGTTATGTTCTTACCTTTCAAACCCATTGTTATAATCTTGGTTTCATCTACTGAATATGAACCTCAGTCATGTTCAATAATTGAAATAATTTTCCCCTTCTCTTTGGTTCTAAGTTTGTTTGGCTTCAACTCTGAATGGAGTTGCCAACAATGGTCTTCATCATGGTCATTTTTTGAACAATGTTTACGTGTGAGTTTCTCTTTCCCTATCTTAATAGACCCATTTTTATTTCCTCTTCCATTAAACTTACCCTTCCTTTATCTCCATACTCAAGGAAATTATCACATTTCTCATCTACACTATGTTTCCCTATTGCTTCTAGACATGTGGCTTGAATGAAAACCTCATCTAAGTTTGTGGGATTGAACATGAGAATAGTATGTCTAACATAGTTGTGTAGAACCCAAATATAATTTAACAAAGTTTCTTGAGAAGATAAATTGACACCCAAAATAAGAGCTCTTCTCCTAAATTCATGAGTATAATATTTCACACTTTTCCCTTTCAATTGTCTAGAATTATTCCAATCCATAATGGCTTTTTGAATGTATGCTAAAGGGTGGAATTTACTTTTAATGACAATAATAAAATTATACCAAGACATTGATATCTTATAGTGTTTTTTAATCTCATCTTATGTCTATTCTTCCCACCATACAAGTGATGTGCCTTGCATTCTCAAGGAAGCCAAATGAATCTTTAAGTCATCCTCTTGAAGGTTCTAAATTATGTAATAAACCTCCAATTGATGAATCCAATTATCCATAATCTCTGCATTCACTTCGCCATTATACGTACATAGCTCAAATTTAACATCAAGTTTAAATAAGGGTGATTTATGAGTTCTTTTTGTAGTATGTGGATGAACAAATTCAAGGGTTGTGGTGGTGGAAGATGATGAAGAGGAAGGTGAAGATGGTGGTGAGGACGATGGTGGAGTCGATGGTGGCTTCCTACCATCTCGATGGCCTCATCCTCATGAAGGACCCTCTCCTCTTGGAGGCCTAGAACTTTCTCCTTGCATCCTTAAATTCCTCTCCTCATAAAGGACCTTAACCATATCAGTAATATCAAAAAATGCCTTTCTGAATGCTCTCTCATCTTCTTTCATGGTAGGTTATCCTTCATGAGACAAGCTCATTGAAGACTCAACTTCAACATGAGGATGTGTTGGAGTTGAAAAATTTGGCAACCTTGCCCTTCTTCCTCTTGACCCAACTACAGGGCTTTCAACCATTTTCCCTTCTCCTCTTTTGAGTTTTAACCTTGTAAGAATGACACAAACTTGCAAACAATTATATCCCTTTTTGCACAACAAACCTAAAGCTCTGATACCAAAAGTGATCTGAATGAAGTATGTTAGTATTATTGTGTTAAGTCCTCTTTCAGATTCTGTAAACAATTTCTTATGTTTTCTCAAGGGTTCAAGTTCTCTTGCAAGTGATTGACTCACATGACTGAATTTTTATGAACAATTTAACATAAAATAAATATTGAACAAAAACAAATAAAACTACAATACATCAACATACAACACATCAACATAGGGATTTCATGAAGGAGTTCACTCCTCAGCTACATCAACTTGGTCCAACTTCCATGGCTTGGGCCTCAATATTATGCTCAAATTTGAAAAATGATGTGTCTACTCCTAAAACCTGCACCAATGACTTTAGAAAGCCTAAAAATGGTCATCTAGCCTCTTTCTTCTCCTGATTTGGCCAAAAAATCCAAATGTTATGGCCTTCTCCAGTTTTCCCACAATTTTTGGCCTAAATTTAGCTAACTGGTGCTAAAACTGGCAGTTCCTCCAGATTTAGTGGACCACCAAACTAATCCGGATTAATAGAATAAAATTCAATTAACAATAATTAAGCGCAGTTAACGGTGATTAAGCGTGTTTAACCTTTAAACTTATGCTTAGTGGAAAATATAGTTTGGGCTTAACTAATGGCGATTAGTGTTAATTAAATGTGATTAACCATTTTAATCTCCTCACTTTAGGAGTTAAGTGCCCTCCCGTGCTTTGCTGGTCACTGGTTATCGTCATATGTATTGGGGGCTGACCCCATAGGGCTAGCCCCCTCTCCCCCCAAATATGGACATTTCTATATATATATATATATATATATATATATATATATATATATATATATATATATAGTAACACATAGACGTTAAGATCTGATGCATAGGTGAAATGGTAAATGGTGTGCGTGCTGCTTGAGAGGTCGTGGGGTCGAACCTCGATGCCTTCGCTCGAACTATGAAAACTTTTTTACTCCACCATGGGGGGGGCATGTGTCGGTCCAAGGCCAAGCAACGTGTCTGCTCCTCATTGGCCCACATAGAAAAAATAAGAAATTGCCACACCATAAATTCTGAACCAACCAAATGCTGCCACTTGAAAGAATGTCATTCGCTGGAGGAATTTTACCAAATTTGACCCTTCCCAGTCAACATGCCACTTGAGCAATACAAACTGCTCACTCAGCTCCCTATCATCATTTTTTTCTTCTTTATTAAAGTGAACAAAACTAATTTGTGGGAGCATACGAAGTCCATTTCGTGTGAAACATAGTGCGTTAGATTAAAAATGACAAGCACTATGTGGTCGTTCAGGTTTCGAGACATTCTGGGAACTTTGATTTTTGAGTGATAATATGAGCACGTGATCATTATTTATGGATTTTATTTTTGTTGTATCCATTGTATTTTTGTGGTTATTGTTCTAGTTACAAGCATGTATTCGATCAGTGATGATGTACGACTCTATCCATGTTTTTACCTGTAAATTAATACACAATGTATATATGGTAAAATAGACTATATTGTAGCTTATGATGTAGCGGAGAAATGCTTCTTAATGATTCTCAAATAAGTATGAGACACGCATGTTTAATTCTATTGTTTATGCCTGTGGATGCAATTTTTGTGACATGTTTGACGATTAGGATGGGTCCAGATGAGTTCTTGATGATGTTATTTCCTACATACCTTTGTTTAAATGTTATTTATCATCCCATAAAGTTTCATGAAATTCTGGGAAACAACTTGTGCTCTGGGGATAAAAAGGTGGCACCAATCCCAAAGTTTCAGCCACAAAACTAACCAAACTGGGCCCTGGCGGCCACCTTGCCTTCGTATGCCCATGACTATAGGCTTCTACAAGCTCCCTTGCCCTTACATGCCCATAACTAAGCCTCAAATTGGTCAAAACGTCACTCTCCCTTAGGGTTGAAGGACCTTGAAGGTTGTGTTAACTTCTGAGGATGTTTTTTATGTTTTGTAATGTTTGTTTATATTTTTTCTGCTGGTTCTACTTCCTTAAAGTCATCTAAGAGGGTGAATCTCATATTAGTAGCCTCTCATTTCATGTTGACCCTGGTTGGCTTGTTATTTTGGTAGATGTGTGAAGAGAGTGTTACATTAACCATATCTTCTTCTTTTAATGGAAAATACAGATCTAGTAGTACATTTCATCATTATAAAACTCAACATTAGTTATATTAGGACAAAATGTATTGGACAAAATCAAAGATTCCATGTTCGAGAGAATATAAAATATGATATACATTTTTTTCATTTTTTCCTTAGAGTAGCTTCTTCGTTACGACAAGTGGTTTATTAGAAATTAGGTCCAACAAATTTATCCCATCTAGTATATGAACATGACAAAATGGGGTGTGACATGTTATTATTGCAACAAACAAATCTAAATGTCCACCTAAAATGATTTTTGAAAATAACCTCATATTAATAGTATTTTTTTATAGTTTTTGGGTTATGAATTTCAAATGCATTTTTTAGAGATTGACATGTCTCTTTGATACATGACCTGGATTAAAAACTATAAAAAACTTCTCATCTTCCATACTTTTATACATTCTTCAATACAAAGCTTCCAATTTGTTTTTAAATATTTTTTCATAAAAACAAAATTATTAAAAAATCATAAACAATTTCTAATATTCAATATTTTTATACATCATTTTCATAAAATGTTTTTTATTTACATTACTAAAGTGCGCGCTAATAATTAAGAAAAAATTTCGTCTCAAAGAAGCATTTCTTTGCTTCCCACCTTGTAAATCACTAACTATTACAAATGTGAAAATACATGAAAAAATATTTCATAAGCCCATGCATTTTCCTTGACATCAAAAATTATTTACGTCTTTACCAAGGTGATAATCAAGATTCGATGTTCCCATTTCCCTGTTGATCTTATCGTGATCCCTCATTCCACTTGTTTATTTACATTACTAAAGGGCACGCTAATAATTAAGAAAAATATCCGTGTCAAAGAAGCATTTCATTGCTTCCCACCTTGTAAATCACTAACTGAAATAAATGTGAAGATACATGAAAAAATATTTCATAGGCCCATGCATTTTCCTTGACATCAAAAATTATTTACGTCTTTACTAAGGTGATAATCAAGATTCGATGTTCCCATTTCCATGTTGATCGTATCATGATCCCTCATTCCACTTGTTTAACCACACCATGGTTGGCATGTGATGAGGTTAACTAACCTTTCTTAGCGGGTATAGATTTGCATTCCACCTTCCACATTGTGGCAATATCGATCAATCATAAAATAAAAGCTGACCAATTATAAAATGACATGTGATGGATATTTGTGACAGCTTAAAACATATATAAAAATTAAATCAAGGGGTGAGTAAGAACAGTCTATTTTCTTTTTTTTTTCAGCAGAAAAAACAACTAGTTTATATTGAGAACCAACACAATAATTTCAACCTTGTCCTTACATAGTTCCTATTACATCCCTATGAATACTAATATAAAACAAAATCACCTTTACTAACCGTCAATAGGGCACAGTCTATAGTATAATTAGCTTAACTGATAGTTTTAGCTTATGGTTCTATTACAAAAGTACAAAAATTTCCACCATCCTCCATCTAATATATCAACTATCTGAACCCAGAGAAAACGGATCGACATATTCATTTACAAAAAGATAAAACAAAGCAACGATCTGAGCTTAACTTTCTAATATTCTTTTTCACTATATATCCTGTTCTTGGCCAAGTGAAAGTGTCTTCTTATGATGGACATAAATCCATCATTAAACTCGCTCTGTGATGAGTCTAATTCTTCATATACAAAATAGAAGACCGAATAGTACTGAGCCAAACCTTCTAACTTCCCTTTATTTTTTTATGATCTGTTCATGGCCCAGTGAGAGGGTCTTCTTTTTATAAGACACGTCTCATCTCCCTTCCTTACCCTTTCCTGTACCACCAGTCAAAACAATCTTCTGCGTTTTCATATGAAGGCACCACTAAATTGAGCTTCATGCAAATGATAATGAGAACCCTCTTAGTGAATAAACAATTATAAAATAATTTTTTATTATCCTCAGCTTCATTCCAGCAAAGGCTACAAATTTTGGGACCATTATACCCTCTCTGTTGTAGGCTATTCCAAGTTAGGTTTTTATCCCGCCACGCAAGCTAGAAGAAGATTGCCATTTTATTTTGTGCCTTTGTTTTCCATACCTTCTTAATCCAACCGGGTGTCACTCCCTATACTTTGTCTCCCATTATATCAAGGTAGAGTTCCTTGATAACAATATGTCCTTTATTCAGCCTTCCTCCCCACTTAATACTATCGCACTGTCTTCTTTTATAGAATCCCAAATTTCTTAGTGAATCATAGTATTATTCCCAAACCACCTCCAATTCTGCCGGTATACCCAGTCTTCTAACCGAGTACCACTGTGGAAATTTCCCGGTCCAACCCATAATTTGACACAGAAAGAAAATTTCGTTATTATTAAGGAATGATAATAAATCTGCATTAATAAAATTTCTATGTCCTATACCTTCAAATTCAATTTGACCCACTTTGATTTGTCCACCATTCCCTAATTGCCACTTTAATATGTCTTTTAGTTCTAGCCATATCTTCTGAAAATCGTTCCAAATCATTGAGCCATTCTTCAGATGAATTTTTTCTGTCAAGTATATATCTTCCATCAAGGAATTATGATGGTATTTATGCTCCATGATGTCTTTCTATGGTCCCAGATCACAGAGGCATCTCCACAGATATTTCATACAGAGTGCCTTCCCAAATGTATCAGAATCAATAACACCCCAGCGTCCATGAATCTTTGGCTTTGCAATTTTCTCCCATTTAATAAAATGGAAATATCCTTTCCCCTAGCCCCCATTCCACATGAAATCCACCAAAATGCCTCTTATTTTGTTAGAATCTTTCGGGCTAATTGGAATAGGTGCACCCAATAGATGGCTAGCTGTTGAAGGACAGCCTGAGTAAGGACCAGTCGCCTGCCTTTTGACAACCACTTCTTAGACCAATTATTGATTCTTTTCTTAAATTTTCCTATGAACCACCAATCTTTTGTGGTATATTTCGTTGCCTAAAGTCAGAATCCTAGATATGTAATCCCTTCCTTTAACTTAGTAGCCTGAAAATTAAACTGCTGTTGAATATATTGAATTACCTCAGGGGACCCATCGGAATGATAAAAGCAATATTTTCCGCTATTCGCCTCCATTCCCAAGGCATAATAGAATTTGTTAAAGACCTGACCTAGTCTCCTCCAACTGCTAATAATAATAAGTCCAAAAATGAGGACATCGTCAATGAAGAAGCTATGTGAGGTAGCATCTTTCCCGAAGATATTTAAATCTATAAAAGTACGAATAATCACTGCTCTCTTAATATTCAAGCTTAAAGCATCCATTACAAGGATAAACAGTAATGGGGAGAGGGCACATCCCTGCCTTAGCCCTATCCAAGGTCTAAAAAAGTTAGAAGTCTTTCCATTAATGATCAAAGACATAGAAGAACTAGAGATACACCCCATTATCCATTCAACAGAGTCACTTGTCAACCCAAACTTGTATAAGATCAGTTTGATAAAGCCTCAATAAACTCTATCATAGGCCTTATTCAAATCGATTATCATGATCCCCACATTAAGGTTCTTAGATTTGATAGAATGCATGACATCTTGAGTAATGGCCACCGCATCATGAATAGTCCTCCCAAGTAAGAATCCAGACTGTTCTGGGGTCACATAATTAGCCAATATTCCTTTGATCATTTCTGCCAGAAGTTTTGACACTAGTATAATGTATTACATAGCGATATTGGCCTAAAGTCCTCAAAACTTCATGGACCACTCTTCTTAGGTATCAGAGCAATAAAAGTAGAATTAATTCCACCTCTAAATATGCCAGATTTTTTTACCTCCTCAATTGTGTCCATGATATCTTCTAGGAATAAATCAAAGAAATGCAAGAAGAAGTCTGGAGTCCACTCGTCAGGTCCGGGGCTCTTATCTACAGGAAAAGGTTTGAGAACTTTTCTCACTTCTTCGCATGCGACTGACCTAGTCATCAACTCATTTTCTGTTGTCTCAAACATCCGAGGAAAATCATCCAGAACCTTTTGTTGTTCTTCAACATCCACCACCTCTCTATCCTTAAAAAACTTTTCACAATATTGTACCGCTGCCCCTTGTATCTCATTTGTCGAATTAAATGTGACCCCATTAGCCTCCATCCTCCAAATCGTGTTACCCTTTTTCCTGCAGTTGCGAATTTATGGAAGAACTTTGTGTTACAATTTCCCTCTTATAACTAGATCGCACGACTCTTAAGGCACCATGTTTGTTCATTGACCAGTAGTATCCTCCGTCAGTTATCTTCCAGTGTTTTGAGACAGGACCAATGATCCAAGACCTTAGCCCCATCATCAATTTCCTTTAAAATATTAGAGATCCTCTTATTGGTATGTTTAAGGTCTAGTAGTAGTTTCGCTTTCTCAATCTTCTCCCATTTCTTGACCCCCTTTTTCAAAGCTCTTAATGTCTCAATTATTCTAACCATCGCTGAAGGGTTCGGGTCTCCTTTGTTTTCAGTTGCAATCTCCTGAACTAACTAATTTAAATTAGTATCTTTTAACCAAACCCGATTAAACTTAAACGGGTGATCTTTCTTTAAATCTTCAAAAACCCATTCCACTGTAATAGGCCGGTGATGAGAGATGATATAGTCCTCCACTTTTGTTTTTACACCCTCCATCGAAGAGAGAAGGGAAGCTTGTATCATAATCTGTTCAAGTCTTTTCCCTATGAATTCCTCACCAAAACGACCGTTGAACCAAGTCGACTCATCCCTCTCCATTCTAATGTCCACTAGGTTTAAGTTCTTAAAGAGAGAGAACAAATACTTCTCCAATGGATCCCTTCTCCCATGTTGACCCCAAACTTCACCATCTCTTATGGTACAGTTAAAGTCCCTGCAAATATAGTGCTATCTAGAAATAATAGTCTGCAATCCTCTATATTCCTCCAAAAACACTGCCGCTCCTTATACGAAGCATCTATGTTAACTAAGTAAACCCTCCTTTTATATCCTCTTAGATGTCCCGATAGCATAATGCCCCATTAAATCTGAAAGCCTTAAATGAAGCCCGAGTGAGATCCCACATTGCAGCTAGTCCGCCCGAGAGTCCCTCTGCATCCGTAGCAACCAAATGCTTGTCGGGCTCCAATCTATTTTTACGCTTTGTCGATTCCAACATGGTAGCAATATCGATCAATAACAAAATAAAAGCTGACCAATTATAAAATGACATGTGATGGTTATTTGTGACAGCTCAAAACATATATAAAAATTAAATCAAAGTTATAAAGTGGTTTACTAACGTTGTTAGAAATAATGTATAAATCATGAAAGAATAGATAGTTATCTTTCTAGAAATGGATGACGTAAAGGGCACAAGATTGTGGTCCCATTGTGACGCCTTGGAATGAATTGCATCCATGAACTACTTTTCTCAGTCATTAATTAACAATTTAACACTATGTAGAGATGGTTGTAAATTTGATATAGTAAATTAAATATATTTTCTTAAAATTGTATGTATTTAGAATTATCCAACACAAATCTGACTTTATTAATTATTTGTTTGTTGTTTCGTTAGTATTTTTTAATTATCTGCTTGAATTTCTCTTTACGTCTTGGTATTATATTTCATTTTCAAACATAATATCCGATCAAACAGAATCAAATGGAAAATACGCGAATTAAGTTTACGTTTCCTTTAATGATTTTGTGCCAAAATTAGAATAAATTCTGTGTATACAATTTTACGCGAATTAAGTTTACGTTTCCTTCAATGATTTTGTGCCAAAATTAGAATAAATTCTGTGTATACAATTTTTCATTAATGTGATATCAACCTGGTTTTCTACAAAACGAGTCTTTGAGGTGAAACTGCATCGATAGGGAAGAAAATATGTTTTGATTTATTTTTGAATTGACGCTTATGTGATCCGTGATCCAGGATCCATAGTAATTTGATAGAATTTTTTCTTTAAAAATCATATGAGATAGAATATTGTGGATGTTTTTTTGAATCAAGGCAATGAGCTTAAAACTATTGGTACAAGGCAAAAAGACATTTTATACTATGCTCACATAACATTGGGAAACAAGGTAAGTAATTTGATAAAATTCTTTCTCTAAAAATCACATGAGATAAAACATTGTGGATGTTTTTTTAATCAACCAATTTCTAATCTTCAAGAAGAGATGAGAAATCAGATCAGCTTAAAATTATCAATATAAAACAAAAAAACATTATATAGTATGCTCATAAAACTTTGAGAAACAAAATAAGTAATTTGATAAAAATCTTTTAGTAAAAATCAAATGACATAGAACATTACAGACGCTTTTAAAGATCATCCAATGTAAAAACTAAATGATAAATCAAAACTATACACATCTGACCAAAAAAAAAAAACCAAACAAACAAACAAAACATTATACTCACAGAACATTGGGAAACAAAGTAAGCATTTTATTTCTATTTTGTTGCTGCCATAACCCAAACTTGCAACAAATTTTCAAAGCTGTGTCTGCATATCTTTGATATCTGATCTACAAAAAAATCAAATCGAAGGAAGGTGACAAAAAATTATCTTTTATTTAGACCTGGAGGGGATTTATTTTAATAGAATAGGATTCTAATGGAATAGAAGAAGAATGCGACCTCAACGGCATACATTGAGATTTGCTGTCCAAATATAGTTTACTGTGGTTGTTGTGAGCACTCAGCTGGAAGTTGATAATTGAATCTGGCATAATCTTTGCAGTAATCGTATATGAGATAATTACTGCGAACCCACTGTAGTTGTCCTTGCTGAGCATAGTTCAAGCTGTTCTGATTCCACCAGTTAGTGGCCCAACACTGGGAGGTGCTGCCATTTCCATTCCATTCACAGACGTCAGTGTTAAAATTCATGTAGGAAGCCACAAAGGGTGAGTAAGACCAATCTATTTTCACCCGTCCCCCTTGAGTTGCCCACTGTTCTCCATTCCATATGCTCGAGAACACTCTCATTGCCTGCTCATTCGGATATGGCACGCCTATGTTTTCATTGTTTGCAAACACTCTGATTGGCAAACCATCAACGAAAATCCTGAAAAATAGTTCATAAATATATCAGTCACTACTACAATGTAAAATACAATTGAATCCAAAATAAAAGTGAAAATGAATTAAACGTCGAGGAAAGGAGAGAGATAGTTTAATTACGCAATTTGCTGGGGGTTCCAGAGAATAGAGTAATTGTGGAAATCTGTTGTTGGATCGAACCATAAATAGAACTGCTGCTCTTTATCGGCTGAGCCATTGACATAAATGTTTGTGTGCAGAATGTAGGGCTCCCCGGAAACATTTCCTAGGAACTCCATATCAATTTCGTCGTGCCCCTCACCTATAGAAGATAACTGCACCATCCATGTGCATGAAGTATTTTAAAATTTTAAATACTCATAAACGAAAGAAAATGAAGGTGAATCTGGCTGTTACCCTAACAAGTTTCTTTGTTCATATATCATGAAATACAAGACAAATTTAATGATCTACACATAAAGAGAAGCGGGATTCTCACATAGAATGTCGTAACGGTGCCAGCGGAATTTCCGGGCACGAGTTTCATAGAGATATCAACGCTTCCAAACAAAAACTCCTTATACGATTGAAATCCCGAACCTAATTAAATCCAAAATCCATTATCATATTTCTGTTATATATCCTAAAGCTACTCATCTATACTTGCAGTGACATTATAACCAGTACATTTGTATATAAATAAGTAAATCTGTGAATATGATTAAACATAATACCAGAATAATTGGTGAGCGTAAGCTGCAATTCCTGGCCATTGTTCAATACCCAAGCGTTGTTATCGCCCCATGTTACATCAGTATCAGTGTAGAAGTCTGCATCAACTCTGGGAGAAATAGCTATGTAGATAATGGCAATCAAAATGAAATGGAAACTTAGAGCGCTGGAAACCTCCATGGATGCAAACGAAATAGATCAAATTTGGCAGATAATGGTGAATGGTGTAATCGAATCCCTCGGCTTCTTAGAACAAGGAGCAGGGATTGAACCTGGTTATTCGAACGGCATCCCGAGGCTTTAAATGCTGCTTCAATTCATATTCACTGCCGTGTGGGGCAGGGACCGAAGAAACGTCCACTGAAATGCGCGTTTCCAATACACACAACCCGTTGGATGTAGAACTGTCACGCAGTTTAGCCGTGTTTGGGACTCATGACTCATATTCCCCAGTGGCCATCAACTGGAAGGCACCAGCGTGTGACCGCAGAGAAGTACCCTTTGTCAATTTCGACACAAATATCTTCTACCGAAAACGAACGAGGATTTCGTATAGAAATTTGGTGTCACCCAGCTTAGGCGTGTCGTCCTCATTTTCAGAGTTGAGATTGGGGTATGTTTACACGTACCGATAGAATATCGGAATAAAATATTGATTTTCAGCCGGTCTGCAAATTGAAGTAATATGTTTGGTGAATGGCCCTACATCGAGGTGATTGAAGTTTTGGAATATGTTATTATATAAAAAAATATATATATATACCACTAATTATTATATATATATATATATATATATATATATATAAAATAATAAAAAAATTATTAAAAAAATATTATTAGGATTATTATAATTAATAATAATAATAAATTTATATTAATTATAATTTAATTTTAAATTACATAATATAATTTAATTATTTAATAATTATAAGTAATTAATTGATTGTAAAATAATAAAAATAATATTAAAAAACATTACAACAAAATAATAATAATTTATTATTATTATTATTATTATTATTTTAAAATAATTATGAGTATTACTAAAAAATTATTATTATTGTTGTTATTAACATTATTATTATTGATTAAAATGGCTACTATTATCAATTAATAATATTTAATTTTTTTGAGGGGTTTCCACATTCCATTATATTAGATATCATTTTTTTTGGATTAAGTGTGTTAAGTAAGTCATTCATCTATGACCATTTTCATGATAGTTAGTTGTAACTCACTAATTTCTCATGCTTTTTGAATAGTCCACTTATCATTAGTAACTCACTAATTCCTCATGATTTTTGAATAGTCCACGTATCATTCATTGCATCGGGTGATGCTCACAAGGGTTCATATTCCCACTTCTTCACTCGTGTGAGTATCACCCGATGCAATGAATGATAAGTGGACTATTAAAAAATCATGATAAATTAGTTAGTTGCGATTACCTCTCATGGACATGGTCATAGATGAATGACTTACTTTACGCAGTTTAATCCAAAAAAATGATATCTAATTAATAATATGTGAAAATAATTAAATAATAATATTAAACCCTAGGATTAATATTAAGAACGTGATAAATAATATTATGTCGTAGGAATATGAACCCTTAGATTCATAAACTCGATGTATTGATATTATACAGATAAGGGATTAATTACAAAACACCAAGGTAATATAAACCATGGTAAATAATATTAAATCCAAGGGACTAATATTATAAACCCAAGGTATATAAACCGTAAGATAAATATTATAAACCCAAGGGTATTAAGCCCAAGGGGTAAATATCATAAACTCAATGTATATAAACCCTTAGATATATATTATAAACCCTAAAATAAACATGCTTGACCATGGTTAACCATGTTTGATTTTCATATTGACACAATCTTTTTCATAATGTGACGTTGGAGTATGGTTGACCATGATCGATTTTAAACAATAAGATGAATATTGTAAACCCTAAAATAAACATGGTTCACCATGGTCGACCAGAGTTGCTTTTCATATTGACACATTTTTTGTCACAATGTGATATTGGACTATGGTTGACCATGATTTATTTTCATATTTAGATACCTTTTCCCACAATGCAATTTTGGACAATAGTTTACCATGGTTGATTTCCATATTGAAACAATCTTTGTCACAATGCGACGTTATACCATGGTTGAGTGACATTAGACCATGGTTGCGTATGGTTTACCATGATTACAAGCACAAGGAATTTATATTGAATCCTAGGATTAACATTATAAACCTTATCAATAATATTATACCCTAGGAATATAAACCCTTAGAATCATAAACCCAAGGGATTGATATTATAAAGACAAAGGATTAATATTATAAACATAATGTATATAACACTAAGGGATTAATACTAAAAAACCCAAGGGAATAATATTAAACCCAAGGGATAGACATTATATACCCAAGATATATGAAATCTAAGAGAAATATTATAAACCCTAAAATAAACATGGTTTATTATGGTAGACAACCTTTTATTTTCATATTGACACAATCTTTGTCATAATGCGACGTTGGACTATGGTTGACCATGATTGATATTCATATTGAAAAAACCTTTGTCACATTGTGACATTGGACAATGGTTGACCATGGTTGATTTTCATATCGAGACAATATTTGTCACAATGCGACATTGGACCATGGTTGAGTGACATTGGACCATGATTGCACATGGTTGATCTAGGTGGCTCTAAAGACGCTCATAAGTCAAAGGGGGCTCAGAATAGGTGAAAAATAAAATTGGTCCCAAACAAGAACCAAGTCATAGTGCTCATCTCCTAATTCCAAAAGTGTGAATGACACTCAAATCTGAGCTCATATGGTTGAGTTATTCACAATCAAAGTTCATGTCAACCTTGGCCAAATGGCATGCTTAAGGAGGCTACAAATTGACTGAGATCAGGGCACCTAATCTGGCTCCTGAGAATGGGTGAATTTGTTGGATAGTTAATTTGTCTAATAACCATTATAAATAGGTGAAATTTTTTAATCCCCCCACCCACCCCCCTCCCCCATATAAAAATAAAAAATATATTATCGATGGGGGGAGGCTGCCACCCCCACCACTCCTGACACCCTTATATAAACATTGTGTTAAAAATAGGGTGGTACATGGGAAAAACCTGCCACCCCACAATGAACACATATCATATAAAAATATCAGGGTCGGGGCCCGCGGGAGACCTGGGACCCCACCCCACGGCCCACAACCCAACCACACTTAACTACCATGTGAATTAGAACCAATGGGGTTTCAACCTATCTGGCCCGGTGGGGCCGGCCCGCCACCCACCACTCGAGCTGTTCCATAAAAAACAAACAATAAAATGTTAAATGTAACTTCCAACTAAAAGACCGTGGCATATTTAAACCACCAACTCCAAATTTCACGCACCATTCCATATTTAAAATAGCAATGCACCATTTTAGGGGTGAGTGGGATTGGAACACCCGACCACTCACGTCAAATCTTCCTGCCTTAGCCATCGAGCCAATGAGGAATTATTGAAAATTATGCCACCTATATTATATAAAACCATCTCAAACCATTCGACCGGGAGGCCTATGGAGCCATGAATAGAGTGGACAGGCGAAACTTGGAGGGAGGAACCACGATCTAGTGTAACCATGATTTGTAGGGACAACACAATCCTATACTTAAGAATCTCTAGATGCCTATAGATTCCCTCAGAGGTAAATTTCTACAGTGGCAGAATGTTGTCAATTTTATAGTCATTTTTCTTAGAATTTTGCAAGGAGAGCGATGGTCAAGTTAGATTCGCCATATGAAGAGAATATTGCAGATGCATTGCAGTGAGGAGTATTTGAAGAATATTGAGGAATATAAACGATTCGCTTGGAGGCTGAATTTTTCCAGTGTCAAAATATGGCCGAATTTATACTATTTTATCTCAAAATCTCATAAGGATAATGAGGGTGAGACAAAATTTATCATATGAGTAGCAGATCTCCAATCAATTAGTGGAGAGGAATCTTTGTGTAATCATGGGGAATCTAAAAGATTCTCAAAGGCTCAAATTTTGATGGTGTCACAATTGGACAAGTTGATAGTCGATTTCACACCATGCATCGCTAGGACTTTAGGGGAGTAGTCAATTTCAGTAGCCAAGATTTTCATTTTTTGGCCATCTTCAAAATTGGAGGTATATGATGCAGTTATGTTTTTCTTTTCTTCTGATTTGATGAGATGATG
Source organism: Pinus albicaulis (assembly GCA_034641835.2). Lineage (NCBI taxonomy): Eukaryota > Viridiplantae > Streptophyta > Pinopsida > Pinales > Pinaceae > Pinus > Pinus albicaulis. Next base: position 1,062,457,527 of record CM076574.1, on the reverse strand, counting down.
TTTTTATTGTTGAGATCCCTGATTAACATTATGTTGAGGGATACTTTTTGCCACATTATTTTGAGATTTCATTATCTTGTCATGTTGAACGGAAAACCCATTTGAGTGAGAGTTTTTGTAGGGAAAACGTCTCATGGAGTGACACACCACTATTGTTGAGTGTATTTGTCCTTGTAATGAAAAAGGAAATACCATTTACATCATAATCATTATCAACAATTAATGAAGCGCCCTCCACTCTCTTGACATCATCTCCAGAGACGTAACCCACACTAGGTGAACATCGTTATCAATGCGTTGTGTTCTTGATTTTTTGATCTTCATTATGTTTCCTCTCATTTAAGAATGCACATGTGGTTTTATAATATTTTAAATGGAATTCTACAAACATCATAAAAGTAAATTGTCTTGGTTAATTCCTGTAGCTGAAGAGATTCAGATCAAGTTTGGTATCACAATGGTCTTCTTGTTGATATGAATTGTGAGTGTGAAAAATTGAATGTGAAACAATGGAGGATGAAAAAGAGATATGCGAGGCCTTCCTTAGGATGTTAAAAAGGGTGGACATAATGTATTAAGCTTATGAGGAGAGAATAGAGGAATGAGAGAAAGAAATAGCATAGGAAAATGCTCCATCTACCCCCTTGAGTGAACATGCATCTTCTTCATCGTCTTCTCATCATTCGAATGAGGAGATCAACCAGAACCTTCAAGCACAAAACTATGAATTAAAGAGGATTCATCGAGAAGAGAAAGAGGAGAAGTAGAGATTACAGCTTTAGTTGTGAGCCACGGAAGATGCCTTGAAAGTATTGAAGCACAACGACCATAGCATTCAATCAAAGGATGTTGAATCAAGGAGGCTTCTACAAGAAGAGAAAGAGGATAAGCAGAAATTATAGCTTCAAATATGAACCACTAAAGAGGCCTTGGAGGAGTTGAAGAGCAACGAAGGCTTAGAAAATCCATCATCACTTGTTTTAGAATTGATAGCTTAGGTAAACAATGTTGATCATTATTCTGTTTCATCTTCACATGATGTTATTTTTGTTGGAAATGCGGAGCTACCCATTACAGGAACTGGCATGAGACTCCTTACCAATATGTGGTACAAAGGAGGAGTACCTTGTGTTAATGGCTAAGGCATGAGTCAGCCATTGGAGTTCGTGCAAAGACCTCGACTCCTAGGTTTCAGATACACCAAAGGAGAATGCTCAAATGTGTCAAAAGCTTCCAAGACATTGTTGAAACCGTTGTGGAAAGAGAATCATGGGAGCACATCACCATCATCCCATGACATTAAACATTGTAGTGGAAGATTTTAGGCAAGATCTCATTTCCATATTTGCACCAGAGACATCCAGGAGAGGTATAACAAGTCTCAGTATCCTAAATTTCATTTTGATTACAATAATGTTAATAATGAATGAAAATCATGGCGTAGAAAACTCTATAGTATTTGTGGCTTACATAAGCATGTGGTTGCTGAGTGCTCGAAGAGAATGGTAGCATGAAAGAGGATGAGGCGCCAAAGGAATTCTCCACATTAGGGAAGGAATCCGGTTAAGCAGGTCTAGAGGAAGAAGAATTTTTGCACTCATTCCAACGAAGGTGGTCATCAAAAAGCCACGTGTTGGAGGCTCCATCCAAAGCAACATATTAGGGACAGAGAACCCATGTAGAAAACAATTGGTGAAGATGTTCGAAAAGAAAATCCGCCACATAGTTGTTGGTCCACATTGTGGAGTAAGTGATGTTTTTACTAGACACAATAGTTTGTCATGGAATCACTTTGTAAATCATGCATTTAAACATAATGTAAAAGTGATGATGTGTTTTCCATCACTTGTTAAAGTAACGATGATGGTTTGGCCTTGTATTGATAGTTGGGGTATTTTTTCTATTCTAATGTAAAATTGACCATAGAGTATGTGTTATAGACTCATGGAAAGTATGGGGATGCTTGGGTCATAATTGGTCATGTAATTTAGCATGAAATTTTAAAAATTTGTACTACAAGTTTGCAGAGGATGCACGTGTCGACTGATCACTTATGGCTCTGAAAAACAAAGGTGAAGGAGAAGGAAGGGTGACCTGTTTGGACACTTGTGGTGCAGACAGTGTACAAAATAGTTTCATATTATGCTCATGCCTTTGGTGGACCAAAATATCCTCAGTGGGGAGGAATGATCTAGGTGGATCCAAAAATGCTCAAAAGGCAAAGAGGACTTAGAGGTAAAAAAATCAAAGTGGTTATATTTCTCCCAAACTAGAACCCAGTTGTAGTGCTTGTCACCCTAATTCCAACAGTGTGAACGAAACTCAAATCCGAGCTCATATGGTTGAGTTATTCACGGTAAAAGTTTGGGTGAAACTTGGCCAAGTGGTAGGGTTAAGGAGGCTACAAATTGACTAGGACCGACGCACGAAATCGAGCTCCCAAGAACGAGTGAATTTTTTAGATAGGTAATTTGCCTAATAACCCTTACAAATCCACAAAATTTTTTAATCCCCCACACCCATATAAAAATAAAAAATATATTATAGGGGGGGGGGGGGGAGGTGGGTTACGACCCCCACCACTGTTATATAAAAATTATATTAAAAACGGGGTGATAGGCAGTCAAAACCCGCCACCCCCCAACGAACGCACATCATATAAAACAATTAGGGCCAGGGCTCGAGAGAGACCCGGGACCCCACCCCACAACCCACGACCCAACCACACTTAACCTCCATGTGAACCAAAACAGGTGGGGTTTGAGCCCACCTCACTTGGTGGGGCGTGCTCGCCACTCAGGTGATTCCACCACAAGAAAATAATAAAACGTTAAATGTAACCACCAACTAAAATACCGTAGCATATTTAAACCGCCAACTCGACATTACACATGCCATTCCACAATTAAAATAAAAATGCGCCATTTTGGGGTTTAGTGAGATTGGAGCCCCCAACCACCCACTAAAATCTATCTGTCTTAACCATTGAGCCAACGACTCATTATTAAGAAATTTTCCACCTTTATTATATAAAATCCTCTCAAACCATTCGACTGGGAGGCCAATGGAGTTGTGAGAAAAGCAGACAAGAAAAACCATAATCTAGTGGAATGATGATTTGCAAGGACGGTGGAACCCTAAAGCTGAGAATCTCGAGATGCTGAAACATTCCCTAGGAGGTAATTTTTTACAGTGGCAGAACGTTATCAAGTTTATAGTCATTTTTCTCATAATTTCATAGGGAGTGTGATGGTGAAGTCAGACTAACCATAGGAGCAACATAATTATAGGTGCCCTGTAGTGAGGAATATTTGAAGAATATTTAGGAATCTAAAAGATTCCCTCCGAGGCTGAATTTTTCCAATTTCATAATATGGATGAGTTTATACTCATTTTTCTTAGAATGTCACAAGGATCGTGATGGCGAGATCACATTTCTCATATGAGTAGCATGTCTCCACTCAACCAGTGGAGAGGAATTTTTGTAGAATCATAGGGAATCTAAAAGATTCTCGAAGGCCTATATTTTTTACATTGTCAGAATTGGACAAGTTGACAATCTATTTTACACCACTCATCGTTAGGAAATCAAAGGTGCAGTTCATTTCAGTAGCTAAGATTTTCATTTTTCGGCCATTTTCGAAAGTGGAGCTATATGATGCAATTATGTTATGATTTTATTTTGGTTTGTTGAGATAATGTTTTTATTTTTTAGATCCCCATTAACATTATGTTGAGGTATACTTTTTGCCACATTATTGTGAGATTCCATTAGATTTTCATGCTAAAGGAAAACCCATTTGAGTGAGAGTTATTGTAGGGAGAAAGTCTCGTGGAGAGACACACCACTCTTATTGAAGGTATTTTTCCTTGTAATGACAAATAACATGCCATGTACATCATCATAATTAACATCAATTAATGAAGCGACATCCACTATTGTGAAACCAGGCCCAGAGACGTAACCCACACTAGATGAACTTCGTTATCAATGTGTTGTGTTCTTGGTTTGATGATCGTCATTATGTTTTCTCTTATTTAAGCATTCACATGTGGTTTTATATTGTTTTAAATGAAATTATGCTAACATCATAGAAGTAAAATATCTTGGTTAATTTCGGTAGCTGAAGAGATCCAGATCAATGGTTGACCACGATTCTAATCCCAAGGGATTTATATTAAACCCTACGATAAATATTATAAACCCTAAGATAAATACTATAAACCATAAAATAAACATGGTTGACCATGTTTTGTCATGGTTTATTTTCATATTGAGTCAATCTTTGTCGTAATGCGACATTAACCAAGTTTGACAATGGTTTATTTTCATATTTTTACAATCAATGTCACAATGTGCAATTGGACTATGGTTGCGCATGGTTGACCACGATTTTAAACCCAAGGGAGTTAACTCAATTAAGTGTGAGTGAGTTTAGTCTTATTTTGTAAAAATTCCTATATACTATGTGTTTTCATGTTGAAGTTATTTTGAGTGAGTCGATTGTCAAAAAAAGGTTAACTACCCCTCATCGGGTTCATTATGATCAACATAAGAGAAACAAATTGTGTGTTTTGTGTGTGTGAAATATGTGTCTTTCCTCCTCTGCCTTTCTAACATAACCACCATAGTCAAGTGTATTCTTCCTGACAATAATTGTTTCCAATATTTAATCTGATCACTTCCATGTATATGGGACAAGGTCACTTCCACATATATTTGACAAAAACAAATGAATGGGTTCCAAGAGATGTAGAGATTCAAAAAATTTGGTCCAATTGCATTGCTTCATGAATAAAATTAACAATACTTCTAACTAAACATTTGAGGCAAAGGAGAATCAAATTAATAACCCTTCTTCAAGCTAGCACAATAGACAATTCAAGAATAGAATTCATATACACATGCATAATATATTGTTTAATAGATCTAAAAGTATATTGTAAATATTTGAAACATGGTATTGGATTGTTCCCCTCAAACTCGTCTATCTTTAAAAAAGGATAATTATTGATTGTGTCTAACAATTCGTCAGAAAACCATTATACATACAAGGTTTTTTGTTTTCTCCTACACTTTAAAATTTAAATCAAATATGCTTCTATTCTAATTGTGAGCACAAATTGTAGACCTAATAAGAAAAACCCAAGGGAATAATATTAATCCAAAGGGATTAATATTATAAACCCAGGTATATAAACCATACAAATAATATTATACCCTAGGAATATAAACTTTTAGATTAATAAACCGAAGGGATTGATATTTTAAACCCAACGGAATAATAAACCTAAGAGATTAATATTGAAAGTCCAAGGAATAATATTAAACCAAGGGATTAATACTATAAACCCAAGGTATATAAACCCTATGATAAACATTATAAACCATAAAATAAACATAGTTAATCATGGTTTACGATGGTTGATTTTCATATTGACACAATATTTATCACAATGCGATGTTGGACCATGAGACAATATTTGTCACAATGTGACCATGGTTAGTGGCCATGGTTTACCAAATTGAGCATGGTTAACCATGATTTATTTTAATATTGATACAATCTTTCTCACAATGCAACGTTGGACCAAGGAATAATATTAAACCCTACGAATAATATTATACCATAGGAATATGAACCCTTAAATTAATAAACACAAACAATCGATATTATAAACCCTATGAATAATATTATCACCTAGGAACATGGACCATTATCCTAGGAATATGATTATATAGAGAGTGTAGAACAATGTGAAATCTTGTGTTTCTTTTATTAGAGTTGACAGCTCAACAATGTTCCAAAGTCTCTATTTAGTACTTCTATTTACTCCTTTTACAATTTATTAAAATATCATACAATAATTAACCTTGTAATAATACTCTGTCTTAACCTGTCCTTCATAGGTCATGAATAATAGTAATATTGTTTAATACTTGAGCATCTTATTTGGTGTTAATCTCTCCATCTTTGAAAACTCGTAAATATTTAGAGAAATGTCCAACATTAATTATATATGAATTTCTCTTTAGGTGAAAATTTTATGATAATATCTTTGTCTTTCACCTTTGCTCCTTAAAATATTTATGTTCCAATTTTATGTTTTAATAACATTAGAAATTTAAACTTAATATTAGAAATTTAATTAATTTTCAATTTTATTTATTTTTATTATCTTTGGTTACTATTATTTTTTTAAATAATTAAAACACCATTTTTACTTAATAAATAATTAATTACTAAAAAATTATAATAATAAATAAATAAGATTATTTATTTATTACCTATAATTCCCTTTCCTATTGAAATAATCTTTAAAAAAAATATAATTCGGAGTACTTCTAACCTTTTAAAACACGTTTTTATTTAAATAATCTAACCAATGAAAGTTTGCTATCAACTTAAACTTCAAAAATGTTTAGAAACATATAAAATAATTTGAGTTGAAACAAAATCCTTTATTAATAATGAGCGTTAATGGAAATTATGGGATTTCAATATTAATAGGATAGGGCAAATTCACATGTAAAATTGTGTTGATGGCATGGTTCACTCGTGCTTTTTCATTTCTAGATATGAAATTTTGGTCGACCTCAGAACGGAAAAAAACTTTTCATATATATATAATTTTAATTTTAATTTATTGTGGTTCAATGTCATACACTTTAATATTAACATTTATTTGAGTCTATATCCTTAGAAGACTATGTTAATTTTAGTATGAGTACTTCAAAATTTATTTTATATTTTCTTTTCAAATTTGTGATTTCCATTTAGAATTACTTCAAAATGTTAAAAAATATATATCACATTTTTCTTCTAAATCCCTAAGTTTATGTTGAGAAATGAATTTGGTTTTAAAACCTTTTTGTATGACTTAAAAAAGGACTTCAAAACTTGTAGGTTTTGCTTCCTTTTAAAAATTTTAAAGGATCTTTTTCGTTATAACGAACTTCTAAGGCATATTGTTCCTTCAAATTGAATTCTTGGAAATTGGTCAGATTTTAATCTTTTAAAACATATTTAGGTTCAATCGTCAACTTAAAATTTTGTATTCTAAATAATGTTTTTTTTTTCTTAGTGTTAACTAGTATTAAATCAGTAAATACAGCATTGGTATTCGTGGTAATTGCATGTTTTTATATTGATGGCATTAAGTTTGGAAATTCACCACCAACTCCTTGTGCCTATATCCTCACCAAGCCTTTCTTTATAATCATCATCTATCAAACTGTTTGGTTCATGCGAGATACTTCCAAGGCCAACGATAAACCTATTCAAAACGTTAAAAAAAAAATGTGGGGGATGTTGTATTCTTTAAAGACCCTCATCTTTGATATTGTACAGATTCACAATGTAGCACAATCTTTCTATGTCTTGCAATGTTTTAAAAGAATACAAAGTAGCCTTCGACCAACTACGGAAAATTATGTTTACATTTTTCTCTTTGTAGCAAAATAAATTCCGAAGACATAATTGATTTTGTATAGCAGTAGCATCTCGTATGGTGTAATGCTGGGTGAATTTTGGAGAGACAAAAATATTTGAAAAGTATCACTTGAAATGTGGACAACTGGGCCACGTAACTGGTATTTATAAGAAAAATTGTTGGTGCACCTTCAATACTCATTTACACACACAAAAGCCCCCATTGTTTTGTGTATCAAATGTTCAGATACCCATGGGCTCATTATCACACATATATATGTATAGCATGGTTACCAAGTTCGCTCGAATTGGGCTGAAAAATACGAAAATTTGCTGAAAATCGATTTGGTTTTGTAGATAGATGTTTAATTAACAAAATATTACTTAAAATTTTAGAAGTTTGGCCATTCATGTACTTATTATCATACATATATATATATGTATAGCATGGTTACCAAGTTCACTCGAATTGGGCTGAAAAATACGAAAATTTGTTGAAAATCGATTTGGTTTTGTAGATAGATGTTTAATTAATAAAATATTATTTAAAATTTTAGAAGTTTAACCATTCATATAGTTAATTTGATTTGGTTGTGAGGATGGATGTTTAATTAATAAAGTATTACTTAAAATTTTAGAAGTTTAGTCAATCATGTGGTTTATTTATTCAATAACAGAAGTTAAGAACTTCAATATTTACAGAAATAGATAATAATGGGATCAAGTTTACATAGAAGGAAAAAGTATTTACATAAATATATAGTAAGGTATCAAAAAATAAAAATAAAAATGGAAAATCATAGTGGAATAAGAAAGTTTACCATTTTCTAATTTCTTTTTTACTTTCAAAAGCTTAAAAACTTAGAAAATGTGATAGGGAAGGTAAGAAAATACAAAGGAAAATGGAAAATATTAGTGGAATAAGAAAGATTACCATTTTATAATTGCCTAAAAAGGTTAGAAAATAGAAAAAGAAAGAATATGTATGTTAATTTCTAGTATATTTCTAATTTTAAAAGGAGTTATTACTTTTGGGACTTTATATATTTTTTAAATATGGTTATATTTATTATTAAGAATTTTAGATAATTAAGTTATTAAATTCGAAAATTATTTAAAATTTAAGTTTAGAAAAGAATACAAGTTTTGAAGAGAAGTGATACGTGTTGTTTTTAATTCAAAATAAATTAAAAAAATAGTAAGTGAAAGATATTGTTTTTGTAAAGACAAAAATCTTTAGAATGTATAGTGTGAGAATTAAAATTAAAATTCGAACTTGGTAACAATCGTAGGTATTTTAGCCTTTTAGGTATTCCTTGTAAACTTTATATATAATATAATATTGAATGTTTGTTGGCATGTAAGATAAGAAATGTCAATATTGACACGACTTTATGATTAAAAATATTGAACGAAATCATTAACAAAGCGATGCTCCCCCACAACACAGAGAATGCAAACAAATGCGAAAATTTACATTCAATACATGGGCAGCGATACACAGGAGAGGATTGAAACTTCTATTTTCAATTCAATTCTCATTTTTCTAATGAAATATTACATTTCTTATATCATATGGATGAAGCGTGCAAAAACCTAATCTATTCAATGTTGCTTCAATGCCCAAACGAACATTCAACAAAATTCATCCTTGGCCATCAAAAATCCCATTCTTTCATTAAATCGGCACGCAGGACATATTTCTGGATTACACTGGAAAACACGCGAAGACGTGTTCAAAACACAAAAGGTCGAATCTAAAATTTTATGCAATATGGTCCTAGTCCACATCGCGTCCGCGTAGATCTATAATTTTAACTTTTAACTCTCACTCTATCCTTTAAACTTTGCAGGCTGCGACATTCGATAATGACATGGCACTTATTGCATCGCAACCAAAATAACTTAGCCTGTGGTGGTTTGGCGATAAACTTAAATCTTTTTGAATGCGATATGCGATACTGATATCGCTTCGAAAAACAAATAACATAGCTTGTGGCTACGGAAAAGGTAAGTGGTAAGACTTGCTATGCGCGAAATGCGATGCCCTCTTGAACTTGACACATGCCCCCTCTTGCGATTGCATCATGAAAAAAATAGAATAACTTGCGACTTGTGATCTGTGGGCGGCTTAATTAAAGGTAAGTGCAGAAAGAGAAATAAAAGGGATTGCGGTGGTTTGTAAGTGCAGTAAAAGTTTGGTGGGTCTCGCTGGTATCGTATCGGAAGTAAAATAACATAACATGTGGTAACGCTTGTGGTAAGGCTTAATATTTGCGAAGTGTGGTGAAGATGTGGGTCCCGCTGATATCGCTTCGGTAGAGAAATAAAATAGCATGTGGGCTTTAAGAGTTAAACGATAAAAGTTGCAATGTGCAGTATGCGGGCGGTAAAGGTTGGTAAGTTGTGGTAAGTGTGAAATGAAAAATACAAAGGTTTTGAGGAAATACAAAGAGTTACGATGGTTTGCAATGTGGTCAGGTTTACGATAGCTCTCGCCAATATCACATCGGCGGGGAAATAACTTATATGGAAAATGGATTGAAGTTAAAGCATAAAAGTTGTGAAATGCACTGTAGACAAAAATAAAAGGTAAGTCAAAATGCGATGGTTGGAAATAAATGCAGAGTTAAAGGCTCGGTACTCTATTTTTATGTTTTGTGTGGATTGGGTGAAAACGCCTCCAGTCCTTTGGCTCTGTTGTTGTCCTTCTCTGCGATAAAAAATTTATGAAGTTGTGGGATGCGCCACTCCTTATTCATTGTGGTGGTTGGGAGTAAAACTCCAACACTTCCCCTTAATCAAAATTTTCGCCATCAGTCATTCTCAGACATTTTCTAAGATACTCAAAACTGTTCTGTGCTAATGGCTTTGTGAGGATGTCAGAAAATTGTTCCTCTGTCCTACAGTGCTACAAAACTACCTCACCATTGTTAACCAATTCTCTTATAACATGATATTTTGCATCAATGCTTTGTTCTCTTATGGAAAAAAAAATTCTTTGATAATGCTATTGCTAAGTTATTATTACAATGAATTGCAGTTCCCTTGTCTTTCTCATGACATAAATCTCTCAGCGTCCTTCTCATCCAAACTGCTTGGCATATTGTTGTTGCTACCACATATTCTGCTTCTGTTGTTGATAAAGCAACTATTGTTTGCTTCTTGGAAGCCCATGAAATGGCTCCCGATCCCAAATGAAACACATACCCAGATGTGCTCTTCCTATCATCTACACTTCCATCCCAATTGTTTTCAGTGTATCCAATCAACTTAAAATTATCAGTTGAAAAGTATAGAACACCATACTCCTTCATTCCATTCACATACCTCAATATTCTCTTGGTTTCTTGCCAATGTGTTTCCTTTGGTGTCTCCATGAATATGGAAATTAAACTTACAACATACATAATATCAGGCCTAGTTGCAGTCAAATACATGAGGTGGCCAACTATGCTCTTGTACAATGTCGGATCAACATTCTCGCTGCAGTATTTTTTTCTTAACTTTAACCCCATGACAGTTGGAGTTACTAATGCTTTTTTGTGTTGCATGTTAAACCTCTTCAAAACTTCTACAGCATATTTTTCTTGGGTAATAAAAATTCCCTTTTCATCTTTCTTTACTTCTATGCCCAAGAAGTATCTCAATAAACTCAAATCGGTCATTTCAAATTCACTCTTCATGATTGCTTTAAAATAAGCAATGAGAGAAACTTCATTGCCAGTAAATATTAAATCATCTACATATAAAACAACAATAATAATCTTACCATTATTTTCTTTAATGTAGAGTGTGGGCTCACCATCACATTTTTCAAACCCATTTCCTGTCAGGTAAGCATTTATCCTGCTGTACCATGCTCTTGGTGCTTGCTTCAACCCATAAAGAGCTTTCTTCAACTTTCACACTTTGTGCTCTTGGTCTTCAATCTCATAGCCTGGAGGTTTTTCAACATATACCTCCTCTTTCAACATTCCATTCAGAAATGTTGACTTCACATACATTTGGTAGACTTTCCACTTTTTTTGTGTTGCTATGGACATCACTGTTCTTATTGTTTCCATCCTTGCAACAGGTGCAAAGGTTTATTCATAGTCTCTTCCTTGTTGCGGCTTGTAGCCTTTCACAAAAAGTCTTTCTTTATGCCTTCTAATCTTGCCTTCAACATTTCTCTTGGTCTTGTCGACCCATTTTACTCCAATGACTTCTTTACCTTGTAGGAGGTCCACTAACTCCCATGTGTCATTCTTTTCAATTGCACCAATCTCTTCATTCATCGCTTCAATCCATTTCTCTTCTTTTACTGCATCTTAAAAATGAATTGGGTCATCAACATGAAAAAGCAAAGAAAATAAAGAATTCTGACCATTTTCATTATCAGCTTCTTGCTTACAAATTTCACTCAAACTTATAAATCTTGGTATTCTTGGTGTGCTTGGAGTTCCACTTGAACTCGAGGGAGTTTCTGATCCCAATGGTGTGCTTGGAGAAGCACGTCCTTGATTTCTCAAGGCTGTTTTGCTTCCTGCTTTTGGTGTGCTCTGTTGTGATTGTGTAGTTGAAGGAGGAACCACTGTGGAGGAATTATTTTCTGTTGTGCATTCCTCTTGCTCTTTGTGAGACACACATGTCTTCATGTTTATTATTTTCTCTAAGCTTGCATCCCAAGTTTCTTCTTCAATGAACTGCACATATCTGTTGATTATAAATTTCTTGGTGGATGGATTATAGAATTTGTATGCCTTGGACTCATCACTGTATCCAATAAAGACACACTTCTGCCCCTTGTTGTCCAATTTCTTCCTCAGTTGATCTGGGACATGTGCATAAGACACACATCCAAATACTTTTATGTGAGTGACAAACTACTTTGTTCCACTCCATCCTTCTTCCGGAACTCTGTTTATAAAATCTTTGGTTGGGCATCTATTAAAAATATATGTTTCACAATTGATAGCTTCAACCCAATACTCATTTGGAAAATGTTTTGCCTTCAACATACTTTTGACCATGTCCATGATGGTCCTGTTCTTCCTTTCTGCAACACTGTTTTGCTGCGGTGTGTACCTTGTGGTAAAATTCTTGTGTATGCCATTTTCCCTACAGAAACGTAGGAAATATTTGGAGATATATTCTCCACCTTTGTCAGTTCTCAACACTTTGATGTAGTGCCCACTTTACTTCTCAATAAGAGCATTGAAGTGGTAGAACTTTTCAAACACTTCACTCTTCTTTTTCAAGAAATAAACCCATGTCTTTCTTGTATAATCATATATAAATGTCAAGACATAGTGACTACCAGCTAAAGATGGCATTTGTATTGGTCCAAACAAATTTGAGTGGAAAATATCTAAGGGTGCCTTTGCCCTTATACTCTTCCCTGTTAGGAATGCTTCTCTGTGTTGCTTTCCCAAGATGCAACCTTCACATAGGCTGTCAGGTTTCTCAGTGAGTGGTAATCCTTTTACCATCCCTTTTCTATGAAAGAGGTTCAAACCTCCAAAATTGAGATGTCCAAATCTCAAATTCCATAACCAGTTATCGTCTTTCACTTCTTCTTGAAAGAGCTCTTGTGTGACTCCTTCCTTCAAGTCTGTTCTGAGCTTGAGAGGAAACATCCTATTCTTTATCACGTGCACTTCTGCAATGACCCTTTTACTTGGACGTATGTCCATGATAGTACACACGTCATTCTTAAAAAACACATTTTAGCCCTTGTTCATGAGCTTCTAATGCTTAGAAGGTTGCATTTCAGGCCAGGTACATAATATACATCTGGAAAAAAATTCTTTTCTCCCTTCCTTGTGAGTATTGATACTCTTCCTTTTCCCATGATAGAGACTTTTCTATTAGTCCCTGTTATCACTTTAGATTTCACATTTTCATCCAGATTGACAAACACTGCTATGTTTTCAGTCATGTGGTTACTACAACCTGAGTCTAAAAACCATACATCTTCAAGTTTTTCTTGTGCTACATTACATGTTAGAAGCACATTACTCTGGTTCTTATCTTCTTTTGCAAAATTTGAATTTTCCCTATTATTCATGCCATTTTTTTTCTTTCTACATTCATTGGCATAATGCCCATAATTTTTACAATAATGACATTGGACTTGGGATTTTTCATACCTTTGTCCTTGTGCTTGGTGTTGGCTTGAGCCTTCACTTTGATTCTGATTGCTGGCCCTTCCATTTGTGCTTGCAGGGTTGTTCCTTTCACCTCTCTGTGCGCTTCTTCCTCTTCCTTGGTAGTTTGATCTTCCTCGACCTCTACCTCGACCAAAAGACATTTGTGTCTTGAAAGCATGCTCCAATGAGGAGTTCACTATTCTATTTAGTCTATGTTCATGAGAAATCAGGGATGCATGAAGGTCATCCACTGGAAATTGTGAGATATCCTTTGTCTCTTCTATTACCACTACTATGGCATCAAATCTTGAGGGTATAATTCTCATGATTTTCTCCGCTATTCTTCTTTCCTAAACTATATTTCCATGAAACCTTATTTGGGTGACCAACCCAATCACATGTGTGAAGAATGAGTTTATGTTATTAGAGTCTTTCATACAGAGAGTTTCAAAGTCTCTCCTCAGAATTTGTAGCTTTATTTTCTTCACCTTCTCCATGCTTTGATAGGTTGTTTTGAGAATATCCCATGCCTCGTTAGACTTTTTTGCTACTGCAATCCTTGGATAAATACTCTCATGCACTACTTGAAAGAGATAGAAGAGGGCTTTGGAGTCCTTCTTCTTATTATCTCTCAACAAGTCTCTTTCTACTAATGTCAAAGCAGCCAGTGCTACTGCGTCTATTGGTTCTTGGAAACCTTGTTCCACCAGCTACCATATATCTTATGAAGCAAACATGGCTCTCATTGTAATGGCACAATAATCATAATTCTTCCCATTCAACTGTGATAGTTAGCAATTTGTCAGGTTTGTGCTTGTTGCTGCCATTCTGACTATGTTAAATAAAACAATCAACTTGACTGTGTAAAATAGAAGCTTTCTCACTGGTGGAGAAATCTTCTTCTCAAACCAATCTTACAGCTTCTACAACAAAGAAAGTGAGCTCGTGATTCTTTGACTGAGAGCCTAGACCTACTCTAATACCATGTTGAAAATATTGAACGAAATCAATAACAGAGGGATTCTCCCCCACAACACAGAGAATGCAAACAAATGCAAAAAATTATAGTCAATACATAGGGAGCGATACACAGGAGAGGATTGAAACTTCTGTTTTCAATTCAATTCTCATTTTTCTAATGAAAAATTACATTTCTTATATCAAATGGCCGAAGCCTCTAAAAACCTAATCTATTCAATTCTGCTTCAATGCCTGAATGGATTTTAAAAAATATTCGTCCTTGGTCGTCAAAAAGCCCATTCTTTCATTAAATCAGCACGCAAGCCGTATTTCTGGATTACACATGAAAACATGCGAAGACGCGCTCAAAACACAAAATGTCAGATCTCAAATTTTATGCAATATGGTCCTGGTCCACATCACGTCCCCGCATATTGGCGATTTTAAATTTTAACTCTCGTGCTATCCTTTAAACTTTGCGGGCTGCGACATGCGTTAGTGACGTGGCACTTATCGCATCACAACCAAAATAACTTAGCCTGCGGTGGTTGGCGATAAACTTAAATATTTGCGAATGCGATGTGAGATAACGATATCGCATTGTAAAACAAATAACATAGCTTACGGCTGCGGAAAAGGTAAGTGGGAAAACTTGCGAAACACGAAATACGTTGCCCTCTTTAGCTTGACACATGCCCCCGATTGCGATGGCATCGCAAAAAAAATAGAATAACTTGCAGGCGGCATAAATTTAAAGTTAAAAACTTGTGACTTGCACAGGAATCTTAAACAAAGGTAAGTGCAGAAAGCAAAATACAAAAGATTTCAGTGGTTTGTAAGTGCGGTAAGGTTTCGTGTGTTCCCCTAATATCACGTCAGTGGTAAAATAACATAACATGCAGTAAGGCTTCTGGTAAGACTTAAGATTTGCGAAGTTGCGGTGAGGATGCGGGTCCTGCCAATATAGCATCGGCGAAGAAAAAAAATAGTATGTGGGCTTTAAGAGTTAAACTATAAAATTTGCGATGTGCGGTATGCAGGTGGTAAAGGTTGGTAAGCTGTGGTAAGTGTGAAATGAAAAATACAAAGGTTTTGCAGAAATACAAAGAGTTACGATGGTTTCAATGTGGCCGGGTGTACGGTAGGTCCCGCCGATATCGCATCGGTGGGGAAATAACTTATATGGTGAATGGATTGAAGTTAAATCATAAAGTTGCGAAATGCACTACGAGCAAAAATAAAAGGTAAGTCAAAATGCAGTGGTTGGAAATAAACGCAGAGTTAAAGGCTTGATACTATGTTTTGTTGTTTTGCATGGATTGCATGAAAACGCCTCCAGTCCTTTGGCTTTACTGTTGTCCTTCTCTACAATAAAAATTTTATGAAGTTGTGGGATGCGCCACTCCTTATTCATGACGGTGATTGGAGTAAAATTCCAACATTTACAAATTTCCTTTGATTGTTTCACAAGAAAATATAATTTGAATGGCCCCATATTCCTGACAATGTATAGTCAATAATATATTTTCACCATGCCTACTCCAAACCAAACCAAGAATATGACCAACCATGGACAAAATAGCCTTTTGTTGAAACCAAGATGTTGGCATAGAAATTTTTTTCAAAAACCTCTTATGGAAAAGGAGAAAGGAGAGGATTGCAAACGTTTTTTTTTTGCCATTTAGATTTTTAATATCCTGATTTTTCTTTTACTTATCAAACTTTATCTTTTAAATTTTAGACTTTTTGACATTATTATTGTTATTATTATTATTTTATTTTACACTATAATGATTATTTATTGAACTTAATCAAGTATTTATGTTATTTGTGAGTTTCAATATCGTGGCTCTTTATGTTGTGATTAATCAAATATTTTTGTGATAAATCATCATATACACAACACTAATTTAGAAATATTATCACAGTAAATAATTCACCTGCATTTTGTAATTAATGCGGTTGTAAAATATTAAATACATAATCATGATTTATAAACCATTCGAAATCTAGTTACTTCAGTGAGAACACCTGTACTTAGCTGCGGATTTAAACAATTTTTTCACCGTACCGTTCTGTTTGGCTATTGTCTTTAATTTAACCCCAGTTTTGTATAGAAATGAATGTTGATTGGGATATAGACACTGATTACAAATCTTCATTGGGATTTCTCAACAAAAAGAAATGAAAGAGCATTGACTCAAATTATGAAAAATAAATAAATGGAAAACAACCAAACACTTCAGTGGAATAACAGACGAATCTCTAATCCAGACTCCATTCAGTGCAAAACTTGGAAATTATACCACGACTCACATTTTCACTTATACATAACCATACCAGTGAAATTAATTTTTTGTCTACTTTGCCAGCAAAGTGGCGCCCCACCATTTTGTATTTCACTATAAACCAAAAAGATGTAGCGTTGCCCATGTAAGTAGAACTTTCACACTAAAGGTTGTATGGTGTAATTACAGTATAAATTCCGCAGAGATGCACAGGAAAATTTTTCTGAAGTCTCCATGGTTGCAGCTAAATCATATCACACCGAAAACACAATCACGATTAAAAACTAATCCTACAAAAATGTCGTTAGTGACACCGATCAAATTTGGTTATGTATGGAAATAACAACTAGGTAATCCCAAACAAGACTTGTTTATCCCAAAAAGAATAAAAGAGATGTTCAATGTCATTGTCATGGTGATCAAGAAAGGAATATCTTCCATAAAACCTGTATATACAAATAGAACCTAGACTATATGAAGGTACAAATATGTCAATAACCTTCGCGATGGTCGAATCCCACATAGGAGGTTGGGTGCCACATCTACACATCATTCATTATCTTAAAATATTTAAGATATGTGAAATTTTTTTACTCAACACAGAGTTGCTGAAATCAAATCATAACAGGTTTTATTTTTTAATAAATAGTAGTGGAGATTAAAATCACAACTATAATGAAGCAAAATAAATTAAACATAATTACTCACTTCAAATAGAGTAAAACAGGTGACCGTAAATGTTGAGATACTAATATCACTGTCAGTTAAGTGTCATTACATTTAATTCTATTCTCTGTTAGGAGTAGTAGACAGTTGACTTTTACTTTAGTTTTAGGGGACTTTTACTTCAGTAATTTATTATTAATGTTTACAATGTAATATATTAACTATCTTTGAATATTGAAAAGGGCAATTTCTCCTTTATTTTTTCGCTCTCTTAAGATTCCAAAAATAATCGCAACGAGAGAAAAGTTGGAACAGCAGAGAAGTGAGACTAGTTTGCATAATAATCTTTGAGAGAGCTGCAAAAATTTGAGGAAAGTTAAAAACAGCCTCCTGCGAAGAAGTAGAAGAATGAAAAAGCTAGGCCAAGCCATCAAAAGCCGACTAAACGAATTGAAAAAAAGTTCAGCTCGGGTTTTTTTTTTTTTTTTTTAATTTATTTCAGCATAACGCACTTCAGGAAAGTAGCCAGAGCGTTACTAATGCACCACTCAAGAGCTAGAGCCAGAGCCGCGTTAGTTTCGATTCTTCACGCACGCGGGTCGAACACCTGCTTTAAGCTGATTTTTTTAGTTAAGCTAAAATCCGGTTGATGCATGAAGGTATGAATGCATTCAACGGATTTTTTAAAAAGAAAGGTTAAATGCATGAAGGATGTATTTTTAAAAAGGGGATTTTATACTGAACAATGCTTGACATGCTTTATTTGGAGTTAATTTTAAACTGGTTATGGTGCATGTATAATTGTTTTTAAAAAAAGGGCTTATGTAATCTTTTTAAAGGTACTGTTTAAAGGGTCAGGTATATACTTTTCAACTCACTCTCTTTTTTTAATACAATGGCCTACGGGCTCTTTTATATGTCGTGGCATAAAATTAAAAACAACAAAACAAAAAAAATAAACCAAACTATTTTAATATACATACTATAAACCTTTATTAAAAAAGTTTATAATATATATATTGGTCATTTGAATATATATTCCCAAAAAAGAACTTTCATCATGGCCCCTCAAATAAAACATAATAGTGTGATACATTAAAGTTTTTTTTCAAACCTTAATATAAAACGAAACTTAAATCAAAGCTTCATTGACTATCGAACTCAGATTTCAAAGAGTAATGAGTCAGAATTTATGAAATTATCGCATAACAAATCTGGATGTTGACGTAGGCCCAAAGTGTTATGCGAAAACTCTTATGCAATTTAGTTTATGAACTTTCGGGTCCGGTTTTCAGGTTTTCAGATTCCCTTCAAATTCATGCGATCCAATATTAATGCTCCACATGTCCTCCTTTTGAATTTTAAAAACTAGGGGGTAAATTTCTGTTTGTTTAATTTTTGGTTGGTGAATTGCGTTAATGTTGGTTGTTGTGTTTAAATACAATCCTGTACAGAAATATGGCTGCGGCCGTCTACAAAAAAAACTTGCAGGAATTTTAAATGCTGAATTAAATTTCTGGATAGCATGCAAGCAACCTCCAAAAAAAAATGCTGTCGCAGATCTGCCCTTCTCACAGCTAGCTGATATTAAAATTCAACAAATACAGACGCTTCCCATGTTACATCGATATCACTGTAAATGTCTGCGTAAACTGTAGAAGATATAGCTGTGCAGATAACTGCAATCAAAATGAAATGGAAACTTAGAGCGCTGGAAACCTCCATTGATGCAAAACGATATAGATCAAATTTGGCAGATAATGGTGAACGGTGTAAACAAATCCCTCGGCTTCTTAGAACAAGGAGCAGGGATTGAACCTGGTTATTCGAACGGCATCGCGAGGCTTTAAATGCTGCTTCAATTCATATTCACTGCCGTGTGGGGCAGGGACCGAAGAAACGTCCACTGAAATGCGCGTTTCCAATACACAGAGACCGTTGGATGTAGAACTGTCACGCAGTTTACCCGTGTTTGGGACTCATGACTCATATTCCCCAGTGCCCATCAACTGGAAGGCACCAGAGTGTGAGCGCAGAGAAGTACCCTTTGTCAATTTCGACACAAATATCTTCCACCGAAAACGAACGAGGATTTCGTATAGAAATTTGGGGTCACCCAGCTTAGGACTGTCGTCGTCATTTTCAGGGTTGAGATTGGGGTATGTTTACACGTACCTATAGAATATCGGAATAAAATATTGATTTTCAGCTGGTCTGGGAATTGAAGTGACATGTTTGGTGAATGGCCCTACATCGAGGTGGTTCAAGTTTTGGAATATGTTGTTATATATATAAAAAACAAATATAGCATTAATTATTTTATATATATATATATATATATATATATATATATATATATATATATATATATAAATAACATGGGGGGGTGGGGGTGGTATATATATATATATATATATATATATATATATATATAATAATAATAAAGTTATCCCCGGATGCGGGTGATTAGGGGCGTCCGGAAGAAGGGTATGCCACGGGATAGCACGTGGCCTCCGGCTCCTCAGCATTTAATCCTCGCAGCCATGCCTACTGCGAATTCACTCCACCCAACGCAGCATTTACGCTGGTGGGAACGACGAGGAATCGACCCGCCCTACTTGAACGTGAGTCCTCACGCAATGTTCATTCGGATTTGGCATTTCTATATCTGTCTGGTTGTTCTGCAGTATAATCTCCATACCACTCTGGTCCGTCACTCCCTCCGGCGCTTCATGACTCGGCAGGTTAAGCCGCTCAATTTTAGTTGCCCTGCGGAGGCCTCCTTGCCCAGTTTCCGCACGCAGGTTGGCCGTCGGTGTATGCTTACTTGCTGTTTCGATCTTTGCCCCGGCCTGCATTTCTCCCACAGTCCATTTTGCTCTGGTCTGAACGCTACTTCGTCTGCTCTCTGGCACGAGCCGCCTCCTCGCCTCCTGTCTAGCCCTAGTCTCGAATTTTGCCCCACCATGCCCAGATTGAGGCATCGGCTTCGATGCCGGCGGGGTAATACGAGAGCTTCTTCTTCCAGAGGTTGGCGCTCTCCCTCTAGCTCTTCGGATTCGTCTTCCCCTGCAGATAGCTTCGAAAGGCCTCGAGTGAGGCGCCACTCCGGCAATTTGCGCAACCGCACTTCCCCTGCCTCGCGCAGGCCCCGTCCGGGTTCATCCAGATCTCCTGCTGCTCCCCTCCCAGTTGCGCCTCTCCACAGTCCCTCTTCCGCCATTTTTCACTTTCAAAGTAACTCCAACAAGCCTTTGATCATTGCTACTGTCACTGTCTCTTTTAAAGAGGTAGCTGAGACTACTCCCGCCCCTCCGCCTTCCTCCTTCCCGAACGAGGCTGTGCCCTCTCCCTCTCCGCAATTTACCCTCCTTACAGGTACTGATGAAGCTCGCAAAGCTGGAGCAGGCTGCTCTGGCCACCAGCATGCTAAAGACTCTCAGGAAGGCGTTCAAGATGCTGAACCAGATGCATTTCAGAGCAACCCGGCCCACACTGATGAAAGCGCAGGATGGTGCAGGATAGAAGAGGAGCAGCCTTCCGGCGACTACGGCCTCTAGCGGTTCTGCAAATCCATGTAATCCTGCTAGGACTCTTTGATTTTCTGGTTTATACTGTTGTTTCAGTTCTCAGTTACAAACATAGAATGATTCGGTTTCCCCTCGTGGGCGACTCTGTCTTTCTGTTTAAAACCGTTATGCTAAAGCTGGTTTCCTCGGAAGAGGCAGCTCTTACACTATGCACGAGCTGCTTCCGGCATATACCAATTTTGTCATTTGGCTACAATATGCCCGCTGGGCCAGGATCAAGCCCGTACTATGTTCATAATAAGATTTGCACTGGCTTAGAAAAAAAAAAAAAAATAATAATAAAGTTATTGAAAAAATATTATTATGATCATTATAATTAATAATAATAATAATTTTATATTAATTATAATTTAATTTCAAATTACATAATATAATTTAATTATTTAATAATAATAATAATTAATAATAATTAAAAAATTATTATTATTGCTATTATTAACATTATTATTATTGATTAAAATTGTTATTATTATTCATTAATAATATTTAATTTATTGAGGGGTTTCCACACTGCATTATAGTAGATGTCATTTTTTTGGGATTAAAGTACGTTAAGTAAATCATTCATCTATGATCATTTCCATGATAGTCAATGGTAATTCACTAATTTTTCATGATTTTTGAAGAGTCCACTTATCATTCGTAACTCACTAATTCTTCATGATTTTTGAATACTCCACTTATCATTCATTGCATCGGGTGATGCTCACACGGGTTCGTATTCCCACTTCTTCACCCCTGTGAGTATCACCCGGTGCAATGAATGATAAGTGGACTAAAAAAAAATCATGAAAAATTAGTGAATTCTGATTACCTCTCATGGAATTGGTCATAGATGAATGACTTACTTAATGCAGTTTAATCCAAAAAATTGATATCTAATTAATAATATGTTAAAATATTAAATAATAATATTTTTTTAATTAAATAATAACAAATATTAAATAATTAGTAAATAATAAATAATTGAGTAATATTAAATCTTAGGAATAAGAACCCATGAACATTAAATAATTTAACTAAATGTTAATAATAATTTATTTATTTATTTATATTTAAAAATAAACATAATATTAAACCTCGGGGAATATTATAAACCTTGGGGAATAATAAATTGAAGGGATTAACACTAAAAACCCAAGGGATTATAAAAGTAGGGGAATGATATTAAACCCAGGTGATTAATATTATAAACCCTGAGATAAATAATATAAACCCTAAAATAAAGATGGTTGTCCATATTTTACCATAAATGATTTTCATATTGAGACATTCTTTGTCACAAATGTGACATTTGACCATGGTTTATTTTCATGTTGAGACAATTTTTGTCGCAATGTGACATTGGACAACAGTTACGCATGGTTAACCATGATTATAAATGTAATGGATTTATATTAAACCCTAGGACTAATATTAAGAATGTGATAGATAATATTATGTTGTAGGAATATGAACCCTTAGATTCATAAACTCGATGGATTGATATTATACACCCAAGGGATTAATTATAAAACGCCAAGGTAATATAAACCACGATAAATAATATTAAATCCAAGGGACTAATATTATAAACCCAAGGGTATTAAGCCCAAGGGGTAAATATTATAAACTCAAGGTATATAAACTCTTAGATAAAAATTATAAACCCTAAAATAAACATGTTTGACCATGGTTAACCATGGTTGATTTTCATATTGACACAATCTTTGTCACAATGTGACGTTGGAGTATGGTTGACCATGACCGATTTTCATATTGAGACAACCATTGTCATAATGTGATGGTGGACAATGGTTGACCATGGTAGATTTTGATATTGAGACAATCTTTATCACAATGTGACGTTGGACCATGGTTGACCATGGAAGACCATGGTTTTCACAATGTGACGTTGGACCAAGAGACAATATTTGTCACAATCTGATGTTGGAACATGGTTGACCATGGAAAACCATGGTTTTCACAATGTGACGTTGGACCAAGAGATAAACTTTGTCACAATGTGATTTGGAACATGATTGACCATGGTTGAGTTTCGAATTAAGGAAATCCTTGTCACAATGAAATATTGGATCATGGTTGACCATGATTGATTCTAATGCCAAGACAATCTTTGTTAGAATGCGACATTGGACCATGGTTGTCTTTAGTTGATTTTCATATTAAAGACAATAATTGTCACAATGTGACATTCGAGCACAGTTGATCATGAATGTCCATGGTTCACGATGGTTTACGATGGCTTATTTTCATATTGAGACAATATTTTTCACAATGTTACATTGGACCATTGTTCACCATGATTATAGACCTAAGGAAAGTATATCAAACCCTAGGATTAATATTAAAAACCCTATGAATAATATTACAACCTAGGAATGCCCATGGGGTGTAGCTCAATTGAAAATCACCTTGTTATGAAGTCATATATAAAGCAAGAGATTCAAAGTTCAAATCCCTGCGGGTTAGATCAAAAAAAAAATATTATACCATAGGAATATGAATCCATAGATTAATAAATCCAAGGGATTGATATTATAAACTCAAAGGAATGTGGTTGACCATGCTCGACCACGTACAACAATGTCACAATGTGACATTGGACAATGGTTGTGCATGGTTGACTATGATTATAAACCCAAGGGATTTATATTAAAACCTAGGATTCATATTATAAAGCTCATGAATAATATTATACCCTACGAATATCAAATCTTAGATTAATAACCAACCATATTGATATTATAACCCCAAGGGATTTTGTCAAAAACCCCAAGGTATTATAAACCGAAGGAAATAATATAAAATCGAAGGAATTAATATTATAAAATCAAGGTATATGAACACTAAGATAAATTTAATAAACGCAAGGGATAAATATTATAAACCCAAGGTATATAAGCTCTAAGATAAATATTATAAACCCTAAAATAATGAAGGTTCACCATGGTCAACCATGATTGATTTTCATATTGACATAATCTTTGTCACAATGTGACGTTGGACTATGGTTGACCATGATTTATTTTCATATTGAGATCAATTTTGTCACAATGAGAAATTAGATCATTGTTGGGCCTTACTTTTGGTCTTATTTTGCTCAAAGAAACTTATTTATCCATCTATTTTCCATCCATTTTCCATTCATTTATTCCATTTTGACATATATTTGATATCTATTCATGTATTTAATTTTAATTTTTCAAATTCTAAAGTTTTTATGAAAGTTTGATTTTTAGTGCAAAATTGGCTGATTCAGAAATTCCCGTAATAGCTATATGGTTGATATGGTTGCAGGACACTTGGGCATGAGTTGAATGCATGGATGGACAGCTTGGCAACTAGGACTAAGCCACCTATGCTTAGTTCGAACAGAACAAGCTTTATTAGGCCCATTTAGTTCTAGTCAATCATGACTAGTCATTCAGAAATCCCATAGAAATAGGGCAATTTTGAGATTATATGGGATTGACCATATTTCTTGGGATAAGAATAATGAATTCGACTTAGATAGGTGGATGAGAAGTAGATGGGTTTGTTTGAGTAAAAATAGATCAGTTTGTTCATGAGACTTCTTATTTAAAGCCAAAGCTTTGATGGCTTATGTATTAGGATTATTATTGACTTATATACTTTTATATTGTGACAATTTTGGATTGAGTAGTTAATTTGAAGACTTGTGCTGTTATCAATTTGCTGTTCAATGTTATGGATGTGTGACTGAAGTTAAGCTTCTGAGATCATTTATCAAGTGTGCAAGGCAAGGGTGGAAGGGCCCCCATTCCAAGCTAAGTACACTTTCTTGTTAACTAGTTTTATTTCCTTGTAATTTGATGATTGTAGAACTGGTTTTCAAAGCTTTATTTCAGATTGTTTAATGATTCATGCATAGTGATTGATGTCATTAGTTTATAACTTATTCATCACTTTATCAAGTTGGAAAAACATATGTATCAAGTTGAGCATCCCTTCTATGAAAATGATGAATTAAAGTTGGTTTCTTTTGTTTGTGTGCAAGCAGTTTCTTGTTGAGATTTTTGATATTAAGATGAATGAATTATAATGGAACACTTTACATGTCTCTTAAGTTAAGAGCTTCTTTCATTCATAATTTATCCATCTTAAGTTCTTGGTTTTAATCTCTGATTCATTAAGTGGTAATTGAGGTGAAAATGAATTTCTTGAGTCAAGAACCATTTCAATATTATTCCTCTTTTTAAACTAATTGAGTTAGAGTTGTAGAATGTATTACTTTTAGCATATCTTTCAAGGTTGATTATATCTGATCTTCACATATAGTGATCTTGCCTCAAAGCATAAACAACCCGGATTGATAATAAATAATTGTGTTAGTTTAGGTACATAAATTAGCTCAACATTTTGGCGCCGTTGCCGGGGAGGCAAATATCGGCATAGTCAATAGAAAGAAAAACAAAAAAAACAAAAAACAGTAGTTACACTTTTTAGTTATGATTCTTTATGCCTAGACATAGAGATCCTCATGGTAGATTTATTAAAAACCCCCCACAAATAGAGATAGGATCATCAAACGCCCCAGTTACTGGTAATCCAATCATCGAGGAATTGGCAGAAAAACAAAGAAGTGGACAAAGATTAACTTTGATTGAGAGACAAACTTTGTTAGCTTGGGAAGCAAAGCAAAAACAATCTTCAACTTCTGGAAAACAAAAAGAAATTATCAAAGGAAAACAATCTTTATTTCCATCCATAAATCCTCCTATCTTTGACCAACCTGAAACTCCACTTAAAATTGAAACAAATCAACCAATGGCAGAAGAAGGACATGGATCTGTTATTCTCACTCCTGAACAACGAGCTCAATATGAAAGACAACAAGCAGAATGGAGAAGAAAGAGAGAGGAAGATGCAAAACAAGAAAATGATAGAAAAATAGAAAATGATCAGAAAAGACAAGAAGATGAGACTACCTTTGGCTTTCCAATAATAGACACAAGTGCAATATTAGGAGAAGAAGTGAAAATGAAAAATATTCCACCTTCTGTATTGCCAAATTTTTATGGAATGTCAATAGAAGATCCTGATTCATTTATGTTTGAATTTGATATTCTATGTAGAACATATGGATATACTGATGACATCCATAAACTTCGTCTTTTCCCTGCAACATTAAAAGCAACAGCCTTGAAATGGTTTATGGGTTTAGGAGAACATACAATAGCTTCTTGGGATGATATGAGATCAGTCTTCCTTAAAAAATATCAAGCTTATTGCAGATCTAGAGATTCAAAGGAAGATATTTTTAGAATGACACAACAAGAAGATGAAAGTCTAGAAGAATATTTGGAAAGATTTTTGTATAATCTACAAAAATCTAAACAACATTCTCTAAATCAAGAAACCATTCGAACAATCTTTCTCAAGGGTATAAGGGATGAATATCTTGACATTTTGAATGTGATGGGTAAAGGAGATATCTCAAACCTACCATTCGAAGAAATTGTTGACTTATGTCAAAAATATTCTAGAGGAAGAGCAAAAAGAGGAAGAAGGGAAGTAAGTTCAAAAGCAGCAAAGTCAGCTGCAGGAGGGATAACACGAGCTGAAATAGGAAGTTTATTGGAAAATTTCAAAACAGATCTTTTAAGTACATTAGGAACACAAGTAGATGTGCTAAAGACAAATAAGAGGAAAGAAGAACAAGACCAAGCTTTAGCAATCTTTTGTCCCAAATGTAGAAACAAACATCCATTAAGAGAATGTCCTTTGGATAGTGTTAAGAGTATTCAGGTTTGTGGTCTTTGTACAGAAAAGCATCCCACAGAAAATTGTCTAAAATTGAAAGAATTACAAATGAATTCAATGGAAGAAGTGCCAGGAATGGAAGGTTTTTATTATGTAGCACCACGAAGACCATGGCAACCTAGGATGCCTCAACAAAATCAGCAACAATTCCCTCAACAAAATTACCTTTATCCACCTCAAAATCCTTGGACACCTCCAATGCCATGGCAAGCTTGGCCTCCACAACAATATCCACAACAACCTGCACAAGGTTGGAGAGGATATGGTTATGGAAACCAACAACCTCAACAATACCAGCAACAATATCAACAACCATTTACATATCCGCAATATCCTCAATCCATACCATTTCAACAACAACATTCTGCATATCCACAATCCATGCCATATCCGCAGCAGAATCCTCCACCGTTGTTGACCCAACCACAACAGTTGCAGCTACCCACAAATCAACCCAGACCAACTCAATTACCAGCCCAACCAATTGCAAATCCAAATAATAAGGTGGAAAAAGCTACATACACTGTAGAGGAAGCAACATGTTTTCCCACATATTCAATTCTTCCTCTTAATGAAGTCCATCTAAGGTCTGGAAAAGTGCTTAAAAAGGATTCTCCTCCAATCATAGAAGAACCAACCGAACAAGGAGAATCACCTGAAACATCACAAACTAAGATACAAATTCAGAAAGGAACAAACATTACAACTCAAACACCACCTTATCCTGAAAGGTTAGTGGAACAACAAAAAGAAATAACCCTTCCTGACTTTGATATTTTAGATGAGTTAAAAAATGCTTATGTAAAAATTCCTTTGTTGAAGGCAATTAAAGAAATACCAATATATGCTAAAACAATAAAGGAATTGTGCATTAAGAAAACTCGGAGAAAGAAGAAGGATCCTACTACAATCCAAGTCATTGGTAAACTAGCAAGTCTCATGTCTACAGAAACCAAAATAGAAAAATATATTGATCCTGGTATCCCTATGGTTACTATATCAATAAATAATTTCTCAGTACCAAACACATTAATAGACTTGGGAGCAGCTATAAATGTAATGACAATAGAGACAATGAAAACTTTGCATTTGAACAACATTAGATCAACCTCTACAATCTTAGAATTGGCAGACAGATCTAAAGTTGTTCCTGAAGGAATATTGGAAGATATTATAGTCTCTTTGGATTCATGGGAGTATCCTGTTGACTTCCTTATTCTGCAACCAAAATCAAATTTGGGAGGACATCCTCTAATCTTAGGCATACCATGGTTAGCTACCGCTGATGCCTTTATAGGATGCAGATCAGGAAGCATGATTATTTCACATGGAGAAGAAAGGAAACATATTGCTCTTTATTCACCTACACAGTCAACTTCTTTAGAATCAGTACTTGAAGCTCAAGAAAAACAGCAAACTAAATCAGCTTTAAGTATAAATAAATTCTTTGATTTAAGAGAAGAAGAAGAGAATGAAGACTTAATGGATCTTTTCATTTCAGAACCAAGTATTTCAGAGCAGCTTAGAGAAGTGCAATATGAAGCTGCAAATAACCTTTTGAATCAATGTTTTCAGGAAACCTGTACTATTCAGACTTTGCGAAATTCTTTTATAGACATCTTTCCTGTAAACACAATCTCCAATCCAACAATAAAAACAATTGAGGTAAGTCCTGGAAAACATTTAAACATTGGAAATGAGTTGCAATCAGAACAAGAACAAGAGGTAATTGCATTATTACAGAAATATTCAAAAGCTTTTGCCTGGGATTATACCGACATGCAAGGAATCCATCCTAACACATGTGTCCACCACATCTATACAGATGAACAAATTAAACCTGTAAGACAACCTCAAAGACGAATGAATCCTATGATGAAAGAAATAGTGAAAGATGAACTGCAAAAATTGTTAAATGTTGGATTCATCTATCCTATTTCAGATAGTCAATGGGTTTCTCCACTGGTTATTGTTCCAAAGAAAAATGGAAAGTGGAGGGTATGTGTGGATTATCGAGAACTAAATAAAGCTACACTTAAAGATCATTTTCCTCTACCATTTATTGATCAAGTGTTAGACTCATTGGCTGGAAAGAAATTCTTCTCTTTCTTAGATGGGTTTAGCGGGTACACCCAGATTAGAATAGCAACAGAAGACCAAGACAAGACAACATTCACTTGCCCATGGGGAACCTATGCATATAATGTTTTTCCATTCGGTTTATGTAATGCACCTGCAACTTTTCAACGAGCAGTGCTTGCAATTTTTGCTGATCTAATCCATGAATGTGTAGAGGTTTACATGGATGACTTTACAGTTTATGGAAACACATATAATGATTGCTTAAATAATCTTGAGAAAGTGTTGAAACGATGCATTGAAACAAATTTGTCATTAAGCAATGAGAAATGCTATACAATGTTGACAGAAGGAATAGTTCTGGGACACCATATTTCTTCTTCAGGAATAAAAGTGGATCCAGCAAAAATCCAAGTCCTAGTAACCTTAATGCCTCCTACAACACAGCAAGAGGTAAGAAGTTTCTTAGGCTATGCAGGCTATTATAGACGATTCATTGAAAACTTCAGTAAAATAGCCCAACCTCTGTTTAAATTATTAGCAAAAGATATTGAATTTCACTGGAAAAATGACTGTCAAAATGCATTTCAAATTCTAAAAGAAAAATTATCAGTTGCACCCATTCTCCGTGGACCAAATTGGTCTTTGCCATTTCATATATCAACTGATGCATCCGATACCGCAATAGGTGCCTCCCTTGGACAGAAAGAGAACTTGTTCAATTATGCAATATACTTTATAAGCAAGAATCTAACACCTGCAGAATTGAACTATACAGTCACCGAGAAAGAAATGTTAGCCGTTATACATGCAGTAAACAAATTCAGACATTATATAATAGGATATCAAGTTTTCATTCATACAGATCATTCAGCAATCAAATACTTGATGAATAAACCTATAACCAATGGAAGAGTAACAAGATGGTTACTGTTACTGCAAGAATTTAATATCACAATACAAGACCGGCCAGGCAAGGAAAATCAAGTGGCTGACTTTCTGTCCCGCATACATTCACCCAATGATCCAAATCCGGTTGCATATAACTTTCCCGATGAACATCTGTTTGCTATCACAGTAAAAACACCATGGTTTGCAGACATGGCAAACTATTTATCTTCTGGAAAGTTACCAAACCAATTCACTAAAAAGCAAAGACACAAAATTATTAAAGAAAGTTCCAGGTATAGTTGGGTAAATGGTGATTTATTTTATACTGGTCCAGATTTGATAATTAGAAAATGTGTGCGAGAAGATGAAATATTAGATATTCTAAAGGCATGTCACGATGAACCATGTGGTGGCCATTTTGTAGATAAACGAACAGCATATAAGGTGCTGCAACTGGGCTACTACTGGCCATCCATCTTCAAAGACTCTAAGAAATATGTCAGGCAATGTGACAGTTGCCAAAGAACAGGGAGACCAATCACAAGAGATGAGATGCCACTGAAGCCACAAGTCCTCATAGAACCATTTGAGCAATGGGCGCTTGACTTTGTTGGACCCATCAATCCATCATCAAATGGAAAGAAGTACATCTTAGTATGTACAGATTATGTAACCAAGTGGGCAGAGGCTAAAGCAGTGAATAGAGCAACAGAAGATATAGTGGTCAACTTTCTTTTTAAAAAAATCTTTGTCAGATATGGAGTACCTAGACAAATTGTAACAGATCAAGGAACACAATTTACATCAAAACTGGTACGAGATCTAACAGAGAAGTACAAGATCAAACACAGAACATCTACACCATATCATCCTCAAGAAAATGGGCAGGTTGAATCAACAAATAAAGTCCTAGAGAATATCATGACAAAAACAATACAGCTGAACAGAAAAGATTGGTCTGAAAAATTACAAGATGCACTATGGGCCTATAGAATTACATGGAAGAATACAACTGGTTTTAGTCCATACCAGTTAGTATATGGAAAAGAGGCCTTATTGCCTATAGAGTTTCAGATACAAACATATAGACTAGCAGCTGAATTAGGACTAGACCTGACAGAAGCACAACAGCAGCGGATCATGGAACTGAATCAGTTAGATGAGCATCGCCAACAAGCCATAGAACATACTACATTGGTGCAACAACAAAGAATGAAGTGGCACGACAGATATATCAAAACAAAGACATTTCGCAAGGGAGATTGGGCATTACTTTTTGACTCCAAGTTCAAAGATTTCAAAGCAAAGTTCACAACACACTGGCTAAGCCCATATGAAATTGATGAAATCTTCGACAATGGAGCAGTAAAAATCAAGACAATTGACCAGGATTCCACCTCCTTTATAGTGAATGGACATAGGCTCAAAGTTTATAATAGGCCTATCAGTAAAGAAGCATTTATGAAACAACTGACAGAAGATACAGAACTGGAAGTCATGGCACACCAAGCTCAGCCATCTTCCAGTCCTGTAGTTGAATAAAAATAAAAAAAATATAAAAAAAATAATAAAAAAATAATAAAAAAAAAACATAAAAAATATATATAAAAAAAACATAAAAAATAATAATTTGTTTGCTAGTGAAAACCAAGCAACTGGCACTATGCAAACATGAATTCATAGGGGAAAATCAAGGCAACTTGGACTCTATGAATTCCTTTTCTTGTTCTACTGTTCTCACATAATTTCAATACAGGTACTCTCCATCAACAATTGACTTGAGGACAAGTCATATCTTAAACAAGGGGGAGACTTGTATTAGATATTTAGCTGGAAAGCTGAAGTATAGAAGAAACTTGTATTGTCAACAGAGGGACCTGAAAGAAGAAATCAATACAGAGGGACCTGAGAGACCTGCCAATGTCAAAACAACATGTGCATATTATGTAAGCAGTACAGAGGGACCTGAAACAAAGAATCATTACAAAGGGACCTGATTTTCAATTCAAGAACCAGAGCATGAAGAACAAGGAGCAGCAATAAAATTCACTTTTTGATTCATCTACAAAATCTGACTTCATTCCACCTGTACAAACATCATCCAGGGAAGTATATGTATAGTCATTTTGTGCTTGAAATTCAAATTTTTCTTAGGAATTTTTAGTTTTTGTTAAGTTAAAGTTAGTACCTGAGGATATTCAATATTCCCTATACATATCCTATATTCATAATTCCCTATACATATCCTATCTTCATAATACCCCTATACATATTCCATTTCATTCATATACATTCCTTATACATATTCCCTATAATCCTAAGTATTTTTCTTTTTGAGCAAAAAAAGACCAAGCTAGGACAACTTTCTCCACCTGCATACACAAATCAAGCATTAGTATGGTGATGATTTTAAACATGACCTAAGATGGTCATTTTAAAATCATAAAGATATGCATAAAAGGCAAAACAAATAATGCGCTATACAAAAACTATATACCATAAGTGTAAACAAGGAATGCGTTAAAAACCATCTATATAAGAATTGAGCGCAAAGGATATAAGGTCAATACGCACAAGAGATAAGGTTAATGGCATATAATTAATGCGCATATGGTATAAACATAAGCAAAGGTATATGGCGCATATAAAATGAAGGACGAGCATAATGGTTATGATCTGGTTGACAGGCTTGACAGGGTATGGTATAATGATAATTGCATAACAGGAGTATCATTACACGTATGAACGCACGGCGGAGGTAATAAGTTTATGCAGAAGGTGGCAATGATACGGGTGTATCATTCAAAGTGAAATGCGTTGGTGGTAATGTAACGTGCATATCATAGCACACGACAATGGAAATCAACGTGCACGGTGGTGACAATACAGGCATATAATTCAAACATAGCGTGCACGGTGGTGTGATAACACAGCCATGTCATTCAAACATAGCGTGCGCCGGTGGTGGTGGTACGTATATATAATTTAAACATAACACAAGGCGGTGGTATCCTCATGACACAGTCGGTCGACTGGTCAAAGAGGACAGCCATACCAACCTCACATCATAACGCCAACAGGCATGGTACAACCATAAACTCGGTCAATTCATGACCGTTTCAACCTCATTCCTCATTGCCAGAGCTCAGAAGGAAGGCGTTCTGAAACAAAACATCAATCCGGAGAGAAGAGAAGGCGTTTTGAAGCAGCGGAATAGTGAAAATCGCTCCGGGGAAAGCAAGAAGGCGGATTTAAGGAAAGAAATCGCTCCGGGTTCGACGATCAGAGATCACAGATTTCCAGGATTGAGTCAGGTAACAGTGAAGTTCATTAACACTCAGCGATTATGGAATATTGTTTGACATTAAATTTTGGATCCTGTGTTTTGACACCAGCTCAGTTAACCGAAACAATAGGGATTTGGAGCGCCCGGTTACACTCCACGCGCTCGTTGACAGTCAGGTAACTACAAACCCGTGATTATCTCCAGATCGACAGCACTTAAGGATTTTTGATAGATCTTGATGCGCAGCATTTTGAGGGAAACTCATTGCATGAGTAACACGTTTTAACGAAATGCTGTGATTGAAGTAGCATGGTGGGGGTTGTTGAATTGCGCACTAAGCCGTGTTCCTCTGAGTGAACTATGCGCACCAATATTTTCACAAACAGTTAGCGTGTAAACGAAAAAACGCCATAAAATATTTGCTGCCACTGCGTTTTGTTTTGACAGGGATCGAATGCCTAATGGTCACATTGAATTATGGTTGAAAAAGAGAGTCGGGTTCGCTGAAGCCGTGTTGAGGCCGAGAGATTGTTGCATAGTTGCATTTTTATGATGAGTCTGCACGCAATTTTTTTGCAAACACCTTTGCTTAAGTCGAAAACAGTGCGAAAATTTCGATTAGGCCGAGAGCACTCTTTAATTTTTTATTTTTATATATACACAAGTAAATCATGTTTGTGTGATTTGTGATACTGTGTGTGTATTTAATTTAAAAAATAGAGACCAGTGTATTAACAGAAGTATACAGGTGTTGCTTGTATTCAACAGGGAATTCAGAGAGTGCTATTGCAAGGGAATATATCAGAGGTTAAAAGTGCAGAGTTGAGTTGAGTCAGAAAAGGAAGGTAAACTTCTCTGCTTACTGAATTTCATTTTAAAAAAATAGTCATAATTTTTATTAAAATGAAGTTAGTTACAGCAGAAGCCTACGTTGATTGGTTTACAGAAATAATGGCAAACAGGGTAGAGCCAAAATTTCAAATAGAAAGTTGGGGAAAAGAGACCATAGAAAAACTCTATCAGGCAGGAATGATAGGCTTCCTACAGAAATTTAATGGCCATTCTGAGGAGATAACCAAAGATTTTATAAAGAATTTCAATCAAGACCAAACTCGAGTAGGAGAAATCATTGTTCCAGTAACCCAAGAATACTTGTCCAAAGCCTTAGATTTGCCAATGTTAGGAGAGAAGTATTATAAAGGGCTACACTTCAAGGAGAAAGCATGGAATTTCTTCCTTGAGAAAAACCGGAAGGGAACATTTGATAGGACAAAAGGTATACCCAGGGAATGGTTTAATGAGCCATGGAGAGAATTGGTCTTGATTATTCAAAAATTTTTGACTTGTGACCGAGGATATAGTGTTGCCCATTTATATCATGTTAAACTTCTACAACACATTAAGGGGGAAGATAGGATTAATTTACCTTATTTCCTATATAAAAGCCTCTTAAGAATGATTGAAACAGCAAGACATGAAAACAGGCTTAAGGCAGGACAAATGTATCATCAAGGATTGATTAAAATCCTAGTTGAGTATCAAGTAAGATTGCAGGGCATAGTGTGGAGAGAATTCATGGTTAAAAATCATTTTACTGAACAGATTACAGAGGTGCAAGAGAAAACAGAGCAGGAAAGTAAAGGAGTGATGAATTCACCCTTATATCCTAGAACAAGAGCCAAACAACAAAATAACATGGCCATGGATTATGAAATATCTGTGATGTCTATTCCCAAAAGATTTACAAATAAAAGTCCCATCAATTTAGACAGGGAAGAAGAAACATATTTTCCAAGACCACAAGAAGAAAATAACATTCCACAAGAAGAATTTGATAGGGATTCTACCTATGATGATGAAGCAGCTGCATCATTAATGAAAACAACTCAGGATTTTGAAAAAGAAATTAATGATGGGAAAATCAGGGATTTAACTGATCAATTAGAAATTAGTAAAATTGTGGAAAAACAGTTAAAAGAGGAGAACAAAGAAAACAGGAAAGAAAATGCTAAATTGATCAAAACAAATGAAAAATTGAAAGAAGAGTTGGGGAGATTGAAAAGGAAGAATGATCTAATTTCTAAACAAGCATTTAAATGGTTGAAGGAAAAGAACATGTGGCAGGCCAAGTATGAAAAGAAAAAGGTTAAAGCAACTTTGTTTAAAGAACGACATGACACAGGTTTAGATTGTTTGGCAAGGGCAGCACAACAGGAAGCATCAACAGGTACAACATCTACTTCAGAAAGAAGAAGGTCAAAGAGGAACAGGCAAGCATGGGGACATGCTTGATGATAAGCAAGGGAGAGATGTTGGGCCTTAGTTTTGGTCTTATTTTGCTCAAAGAAACTTATTAATCCATCTATTTTCCATCCATTTTCCATTCATTTATTCCATTTTGATATATATTTGATATCTATTCAGGTATTTAATTTTAATTTTTCAAATTCTAAAGTTTTTATGAAAGTTTGATTTTTAGTGCAAAATTGGCTGATTCAGAAATTCCCGTAATAGCTATATGGTTGATATGGTTGCAGGACACTTGGGCACGAGTTGAATGTATGGATGGACAGCTTGGCAACTAGGACTAAGCCACCTATGCTTAGTTCGAACAGAACAAGTTTTATTAGGCCCATTTAGTTCTAGTCAATCATGACTAGTCATTCAGAAATCCCATAGAAATAGGGCAGTTTTGAGATTCTATGGGATTGACCATATTTCTTGGGATAAGAATAATGAATTCGACTTAGATAGGTGGATGAGAAGAAGATGGGTTTGTTTGAGTAAAAATAGATCAGTTTGTTCATGAGACTTCTTATTTAAAGCCAAAGCTTTGATGGCTTATGTATTAGGATTATTATTGACTTATATACTTTTATATTGTGACAATTTTGGATTGAGAAGTTAATTTGAAGACTTGTGCCGTTATCAATTTGCTGTTCAATGTTATGGATGTGTGACTGAAGTTAAGCTTCTGAGATCATTTATCAAGTGTGCAAGGCAAGGGTGGAAGGGCCCCCATTCCAGTTTTCAAAGGCCAATTTTCATAACTAGTTTTATTTCGTAATTTTGATGGATCAGAGAACCTGTTTTCAAAGCTTTATTTCAGATTGTTTAATGATTCATGTTAGTGATTGATGTCATTATTTATAACTTGTCTAACACTTTATCAAGTTGGAAAAACAGATGTATCAAGTTGAGCATCCCTTCTATGAAAATGATGAATTAAAGTTGGTTTCTTTTGTTTGTGTGCAAGCAGTTTCTTGTTGAGATTTTTGATATTAAGATGCATGAATTATAATGGAACACTTTACATGTCTCTTAAGTTAAGAGCTTCTTTCATTCATAATTTATCCATCTTAAGTTCTTGGTTTTAATCTCTGATTCATTAAGTGGTACTTGAGGTGAAAATGAATTTCTTGAGTCAAGAACCATTTCAATATTATTCCTCTTTTTAAACTAATTGAGTTAGAGTTGTAGAATGTATTACTTTCAGCATATCTTTCAAGGTTGATTATATATGATCTTCACATATAGTGATCTTGCCTCAAAGCATAAACAACCCGGATTGATAATAAATAATTGTGTTAGTTTAGGTACATAAACAATAAACAATGTTGCCTTGACCATGATTGATTTTCATATTGAGACAATCTTTGTCAGAATGTGATGTTAGAACATGGTTGAGTGGCTTTGGTCCATGGTTACACATGATTGACCATGATTATAAGGCCAAGGAGTTTATATTAAACCCTAGGATTAATATTGTAAACCTTATGGATAATATTATACTCTAGGAATTTGAACCCTTAGATTGATAAACCTAAGGGATGAATAAACCCAAGGTATATAAACACTAAGATAAATATTGTAAACCCTAAAATAAACATGGTTCACCATGGTCAACCACAGTTGATTTTCATATTGACACATTTTTTGTCACAATGTGACGTTGGACTATGGTTGACCATGATTTATTTTCATATTTAGATACCCTTTGCCACAATGCAATGTTGAATAATGGTTGACCATGGTTGATTTCCATATTGAAACAATCTTTGTCAAAATCCAATGTTAGACTATGGTTGAGTGACATTAGACCATGGTTGCGTATGGTTGACCATGATTACAAGCACAAGGGATTTATATTAAATCCTAGGATTAACATTATAAACCTTATCAATAATATTATACCCTAGGAATATGAACCCTTAGACTCATAAACCCAAGGGATTGATATTATAAACACAAGGGATTAATATTATAAACATAATGTATATAACACTAAGGGATTAATACTAAAAACCCATGGGAATATTATTAAACTCAAGGGATAGATATTATAAACCCAAGGTAATTGAAATCTAAGAGAAATATTATAAACCCTAAAATAAACATGGTTTACTATGGTAGACAACAGTTTATTTTCATATTGACACAATCTTTGTCATAATGCGACATTGGAGTATAGTTGACCATGATTGATTTTCATACTAAGAAAACCTTTGTCACAATGCAACATTGGACAATGGTTGACCATGGTTGATTTTCATATCGAGACAATATTTGTCACAATATGACATTGGACCATGGTTGAGTGACATTGGACCATGATTGCACATGGTTGATCCAGGTGGCTCTAAAGACTCTCATAAGCCAAAGTGGGCTCAGAATAGGTTAGAAATAAAATTAGTCCCAAACGAGAACCAAGTCATAGTGCTCGTCTCCCTAATTCCAACAATGTGAAAGACACTCAAATCCGAGCTCGTATGGTTGAGTTATTCACAATAAAAGTTCAAGTCAACCTTGGCCAAGTGGCATGCTTAAGGAGGCTACAAATTGACTGAGATCACTGCATGTAATATGGCTCACGAGAATGAGTGAATTTTTTGGATAGTTAATTTTTCCAATAACCATTATAAATCGGCGAAAATTTTTAATCCCCCTAAACCCCCCCTTCCCCCCCTCCCCATATAAAAATCAAAAATATATTATTGATGGGGGGGGGAGGCTACCACCCTCGCCACTCCCGACACCCTTATATAAATATTGTGTTAAAAACAGGGTGGCAGGTGGGAAAAACCCGCCACCCCCCAATAAATACATATCATATAAAAAATCGGGTTCGGTGCTCGTGGGAGACCTGGGACCCCACCCCACGGCCCACGACCCGACCACACTTAACTGCCATGTGAATCGAGACCAACAGGGTTTCAACCCATCTGGCTCGGTGGGGCTAGACCACCACCCGCCACTCGAGCTATTCCATAACAAACAAACAATAAAACGTTAAATGTAACCACCAACTAAAATATCGTGGCATATTTAAACTTCCAACTCCAAATTGCACGCACCATTCCATATATAAAATAACAATGTACCATTTTAGGGGTCAGTGGGATTGGAACGCTCGACCACTCATGTCAAATATTCCTGCCTTAGCCATCAAGCCAACGAGGTATTATTGAAAATTATGCCACCTATATTATATAAAACCATCTCAAACCATTCAACCGGGAGGTTTATGGAGCTTTGAACAGAGCAGACAAGCAGAACTTGGAGGGAGGAACCACAATCCAGTGGAACCATGATTTGAAGGGACAACAAAACCCTATACCTGAGAATCTCCAGATGCCTAAAGATTCCCTCGGAGTTAAATTTTTGTAGTGGCAGGATGTTATCAATTTTAAGTCATTTTTTCTCAGAATTTTGAAAGGAGTGCGATGGTCAAGTTAGATTCGCCATATGAGTAGCATATTGCAGGTGCATCACAGTTAGGAATATTTGAAGAATATTGAGGAATCTAAAAGATTCGCTTGGACGATGAATTTTTCCAGTGTCAGAATATGGCAGATTTTATACTATTTTTTCTTAGAATTTCGCAAGGATCATGATGGCGAGATAAAATTTATCATATGAGTAGCAGATCTCCAGTCAACCAGTGGAGAGGAATCTTTGTGGAATCATGGGGAATCTAAAAGATTCCCGAATGCCCAGATTTTGATGGTGTCACAATTGGACAAGTTCACAGTCGATTTTACACCATGTATCGCTAGGAATTTAGGGGTGTAGTCAATTTCAGCACGCAAGATTTTCATTTTTCGGCCATCTTCGAAAGTGGAGGTATATGATGCAGTTATGTTTTTCTGTTCTTCTGATTTTATGAGATGATGCTTTTATTGTTGAGATCCCTGATTAACATTATGTTGAGGCATAATTTTTTCCACATTATTGTGAGATTTCATTAGCTTGTCATGCTGAAGGGAAAACCCATTTGAGTGAGAGTTTCTGTAGGGAAAACGTCCCATGGAGTGACACACCACTATTGTTGAGTGTAATTGTCCTTGTAATGACAAAGGAAATTCCATTTACATCATAATCATTATCAACAGTTAATGAAGCGCCCTCCACTCTCTTGACATGGTGTCTAGAGATGTAACCCACACTAGGTGAACACCATTATCAATGTGTTGTGTTCTTGATTTTTTTATCGTCATTATGTTTCCTGTCATTTAAGAATGCACATGTGGTTTTATACTCTTTTAAATGCAATTCTACAAACATCATAAAAGTAATTTTCTTGGTTAATTCCGATAGCTGAAGAGATCTAGATCAAGTTTGGTATCACAATGGTCTTCTCGTTGATGTGAATTGTGAGTGTGAAAAATTGAATGTTAAACAATGGAGGATGAAAAAGAGATGTGTGAGGCCTTCCTTAGGATGTTAAAAAGGGTGGACATTATGTATTAAGCTTATGACGAGAGAATAGTGGAATGAGAGAAAGAAATAACATAGGACGATGCTCCATCTACGCCCTCGATTCAACGTGCATCTTCTTCATCATCTTCTCATCATTTGAATGAGGATATCAACTAGAGCCTTCAAGAAGAGAACTTTGAATTAAAGAGGCTTCGTCGAGAAGAAAAAGAGGAGAAGCGGAGATTGCAGCTTTAGTTGCGAGCTACCGAGGAGGCCTTGAAAGGATTGAAGCACAAGGACCAGAGCATTCAATCAAAGGATGTTGTATCAAGGAGGCTTCTATGAGAAGGGAAAGAGGAGAAGCAGAAATTACAGCTTCAAATATGAACCACGAAAGAGGCCTTGGAGGAGTTGAAGTGTAATGAAGGCTTAAAAAATCCATCATCACCTGTTTTAGAATTGACAGCTTAGGTAAACAATGTTGATCATTATTCAGTTTCATCTTCACATGATGTTATTTCTATTGGAAATGTGGAGGTACCCATTACAGGAACTAACATGTGACTCCTTACCAATATGTGGTATAAAGGAGGAGGACCTGGTGTTAAGGGCTAAGGCATGATTCATCCATTGGAGTTCGTGCAAAGACCTCAATTCGCAGGTTTCAGATACACCAAAGAAGAATGCTCAAATGTATCAAAAGCTTCCAAGACATTGTTGAAACTATTGAGGAAAGAGAATGACGCGAGCACATCACCATCATCCCATGATATTGAACATTGTAGTAGAAGAGTTGAGGCAAGCTCTCATCACCATAATTGCACCAAAGACATCCAGGAGAGGTATAACAAGTCTCAGTATCCTAAATTTCATTTTGATTACAAGAATGTTAATAATGAACGAAAATAATGGCATATAAAACTCTATAGTATTTGTGGCTTACATAGGCATATGGTTGCTAAGTTCTTGAAGAGAATGGTAGCACAAAAGAGGATGAGGTGCCAAATGACTTCTCCACGTCAGGGAAGGAAGCGGGTTAAGTAGGTCTAAAGGAAGAATACCTTTTGCAGTCATTCTAATAGAGGTGGTCATCAAAGAGCCACATCTTAGAGGCTCCATCCAAAGAAACATCTTATGGATAGAGCTCCCATGTAGAAACCAATTAGTGAAGATGTTCGAAAATAAAATATGCCACGTAGTTGTTGGTCCACATGTTTGAGTAAGTGATGCTTTTACTATACACGATAGTTTGTCGTGGAATCACTTTGTAAATCATGCATTGTAACATAATGTAAAAGTGATGATGTGTTTTCCATCACTTGTTAAAGTAACGATGATGGTTTGGCCTTGTATTGATAGTTAGGGTAATTTTTCTATTTTGATGTAAGCTTGACCATGGAGTATGTGTTATAAACTCATGGAAAGTATGGGGATGCTTGGGTCATAATTGGTCATGTAATTTAGCATGAAATCTGAAAAAATTGTACTACATGTTTGTAGAGGATACATGCATCAGCTGATCAATATGGCTATGAAGAACAAAGGTGAAGGAGAAAGAAGGGTGACCTATTAGGACACTTGTCGTGCATACAATGTACAAAATAGTTGCATATTATGTTAATGCTTTTGGTGGACCAAAATATCCTCAGTGGGGAGGAATGATCCAGGTGGCTCCACAAATGCTCAAAAGGCAAAGAGGGCTTAGAGGTAAAAAATCAAATAGGTCATATTGTTCCCAAACCGAAACCCGATTGTAGTGCTCGTCACCTTGATTCCAACGGTGTGAGCGAAACTCAAATTCGAGCTCATGTGGTTGAGTTATTCACGGTAACATTTCAGGTCAAACTTGGCCAAGTGGTAGGGTTAAGGAAGCTACAAATTGACTAGGACCGATGCACAAAATCAGGCTCCCAAGAACAAGTGAATTTGTTGGATAGGTAATTTTTTTAATAACCCTTATAAATCAACGAAAATTTTTAATCCCCCACACCCATATAAGAATAAAAAATATATTATGGGGGGACCGGAGGGGGGGTGATCTGAAAATGGTCGGGATAAATTGTATGTATTTCAAGAACCTACCACTCAATTTAAATTAAAATGATCTAGCTTGAACTTGACTTTTTGCGGAATTTTGGCTTGAAGGTGGTGTATGTTTTTTTTTACTGTTTATGTGTCTTAATTTTATTTCTTTTTTTTTTACTGTTTATGTGTCTTAATTTTATTTGTTCTTGCTGTAATTTAACATGTGTTATAGCAACATAACTCAGCAATAAAACTATTAAAAAAAATAGCAATATAATATAGGAGTTCACCCGAAATCTCGTGGGCTATGTCTCCTTTGAGTCTTGTCAACTAGACTCAACTCTTTGGGATTAAAGTATTTGTTCTTTTACAAGTTTCATGCTTAACAAAAATGAATAAAAAAATGATTCAAAGGAATGATAATACCATTTAACATCTCTCAAATGGCTGTCCAAATTATGCAAACAGCTTTAGGCTCCTGTTAACACATTTCCTTCTGTCAGTGCACTAAGCTTCTCTAAGCTTCGAAATGGCACAAAATCCCTCAAAATTTTGTTTAAATCATTTAAACCACTAATTTTTATCCAAAAAACATTAGACACCAAATTTCAACTGATAAATTGCTTAAATCAAGCACAGCATCCCCAAAATAGGCTATCCTCCACGGTTTGCCCAGGGCTACCAAAAATTTACCATCAACTTATCGAGCTAAATAAGTTCTAAAAATGTTCTAAAACCACTTCCATTGGTTCCAAAATGTATAAAATAGCCAATTTCAACTATTTTTTCATCTGAAATGGCCTCCGGCTGCTCCAGTTTCACCTCCATACACTGTCGGCACCCCCTGGCACTAAGGTCAAAGTAAACCTCTTTGCTAAGTTTTTGACCTCTAGAAGTTATCCAAAATTTCTGAAACCTATTTCATTAGATTCAGAATCAAATTTTCAGTCAATAATGACCACTAGTTCACTGCAAATGGTCTCTAGCTCCCTTGGCTAGGCCCTACACTGCTGTTGGCAAAAGCAGGCAAAAATGGCATATGGAACTTAAATGAAAATTTTCGGCTTTCTAATGCTCTTTACAGGCTCTAAAAACCATTTCATCAGATTTAGAACATCTTAATTATCCAATTTATCCTATTGGAACTCTGGAAAAGGACTCTAACTCCCCTGGTTAGGCCTCAAACTGAATTTGTCTCATGGTGGCCTTGATGGCTCCTTCATCTTCCCTGAAGAAAAAAACTCTGAAGATCACCTCCATTTGACCTAAACCTTATCCCAAAGTGTTTAGGAGGTCTAAGAGACCCAAAATTGACCAAAATTTCATCCAATTTCATTCAATATTGAGGAAGTTATGGCTTCTGCAAGAAAAATTCCCAATGTCCCCCAAAAACCTCCTCCAAAACTGGAGGAACTCCAGTTAGCGATCCAAATTAGGAAATTTT
Source organism: Pinus albicaulis (assembly GCA_034641835.2). Taxonomy (NCBI): domain Eukaryota; kingdom Viridiplantae; phylum Streptophyta; class Pinopsida; order Pinales; family Pinaceae; genus Pinus; species Pinus albicaulis. The sequence continues at coordinate 1,062,414,245 of CM076574.1, read as the reverse complement.
CCATAAATATTGGGACCGACGCCATAATTGGTGGTGGCATTAAATTTCAATTTTAACCGTTGAGTGGAGTGGTCACATGGTGACCACCACCCAAGCCACTCAATCTGTCGCTCTATAACCATGGCATTAAATGTTCAAAGGGGTGCTGGTCTCATATAACGGTTTATGAAACCATTTCCACTGTGGCTAAGGTGAAGCACCCAGTTTCGGGTAGTATGTTCATGTTATATGGGGGTTGGCCCTTAGGGGCTGGCCTTCTTGCCACTAGTGGTTAAACAGTTAAGCCTTTAATACGTGTTGCCGCCATTAACAATTAAGAAACATCATTATGGACTAATAGTAAGACGTTAGCGCCATAACCCAGATGTCTTGGGTTCAAACCACCAGAACTACAAACAAATTTTTGTAATGCTTTCCAACTTCGGCCTGGGGCCGCGTGACAGCCTCTGGGCCTATCGCGTGGCAGCCCGTGATTGGCCAAAACCATAATAAGTCAATCCATCAACAAATACAGCCTTGCCACATGTCAACTTGTGATAAGCCCGAATGGAATATTCCAAGGAATATTTCAAGGAATAATCCAAGGAATATTCTAGGAATATTCCTTGGAATATTCTTTTTTTAATTTTTCCAAATCCATAAAAGTCAAACTTGGTCCACTGAAAAATGGAGTTTACTGGAGACTTCAAACCTTCGTAACTTTCACATACGATGTCGGTTTTGAGAACCATTCACAGCGCCATAATCGTAGCGATCAGGCCTTTCCGGTCGTTCAGGTTTGCACTCTTCTGAGCACTTCTAATTTTGAGCTATCATTCTGGTCCATGATCTAGTTCTGATCACACCTCCTAAATGAGAAGCTTTTGGACCCCAAAAGCTCTCTGGAATACTGAAACTGATATGTACAGTGAATAAGAATATTGCACCCTCTTCTCTTTAGCCTCCAAACACTTGCCTTGCATGGCTAGGTACTTTGAACCACAACTGTACACCACTTCACACTTCCCTTCCTCGATGCTTATCCTCCCGTCAAGAGTTTTCTTTCTTGTACTTCTCTCTGTAAAATTTCTCGCGAGAAATTTGCATAAGTAACTGTACACCACTTCCTTGGTCAATGATCCAAGGTGGCTCAAACAAACAAGATATTACAACATAAAATACATGCATACAACCGAAATTTACATATGTACAAAGTGAGTATGTCTTACTGTGTTAAGAAGTCCATCAACTTCTTACCAAGCCACCTCCATGGTGACTTTTGCTGTTGCAACTCTTCCTCATGTGAATCTTCCATTTTCACATCAATAATGGAATCCATAGTTCCACTTGTGCCAATATTTTTTTCTTCTTGCTGCATGTTCTTTAGACGACTAGTTGGACGCAAAGTCCAACAATGGGAGACAACATGTCCCCTCTTTTGGAAAAATGTGCAAAACTCATGCACCTTCTTTGAAAGTTTTATTTGCCTCATCTGCTTCCTATATGCTTTCTTCCTCATCCAACATTTCAAAACAACATGGTTAAATCCACCACAATATGTACAACAAAACTTTCTTCCATTTAAGCATGTAAAATTATCATGCCTTGCATAAACACAAACAAATTGATCATGAGAATATTTATACCTCTTGTACTGCTTTGAATGTTCATCCTTTTTTCCTTCTTGAGGAGATGAACTAGTAGAGGCTACAGGTTTCATTTGCAGACTAACATCATCGTTCTTGTCTTGAAAACTGTATGAACTTGCATGCTCGCCATAAGCTGCATGTCTACCATCTTCTTGCTGCAACAAAGGCTTAAAGCAATGGCAATCATATTTGAAACAAATTTGACATATTTGCGTCTTAGAACTTGAAATAAATGTTCTCTTTGAAATAGCCTCACATGCTTTCATGGCTTTGGAGTCTTCGCCATTAAATTTCACATAACCAAGACCAAGATTCTTGGGTCGTTCCCCAACAAGAACAATTTCAACCATGTCTTGTGCATGCTTACATAATCCCGCATTCATAGCCCATTTTAATCATTAATTTTGACCCTATTCCCCTTCTATGTTTTTCGAAAGAACCAACACATCTTTCTAATGAGGAAACTGAAGACAAATTATAATGGATTACCTCTTCCTCACACATTTTCTTGGTCAAAGCCTCTTGGGCTTGATGGAGTTTGCCTCTCCATATCATGAAATCTTTGAATAATCTCTTCCTTCTCTTCCTTCATGTCAAAAAACTGTTCATAAGGTTCAGTTCTTTCTCTTTTATCCTCAAATAGAATCTGCACCATGTCCTTCAATATAATAAATTCATGCTTCATTTCATCATCGAAGAATCTTGTGAAGGAGGAAACTTCACTTGTAGAAGTTGTCATTATGATGTCAATGAACAAAAGGAACTTCAAAAAAATTTCTCAAATATTTCAAAACAAATGACAAAGCTTTTTAACCAAATGGTTGTAGAGACAAACTCTTATTCAAGCAGCCAAACAAAAAAACAAACTCCATGAGCTTCTTAACAAACAAACATCAAGAGGGTTTGTTCCAAAAGTGACCTTGAGGTCCTTTGGGGTAAGGAATATGCCTTAATGCCTTTTCTTCCTTTTTTTCCTCTCCAAGACTTAGCTAATCAATACCTATCCCCAAAAATCAAGCAAACTCAAACAACAATCACTTTGCAAACAATAAAACTGTCAATCTTTTACACTGTTTAAACACCTTTCAAGCTATACTATCAAACAACCAAATGCTCTGTCAAGAATCCTTATCTGAAAATGGTTAGGATAACTTGTTTGTATTTCAATAACCTACCACTCAGTTTAAATTAAAATGATCTAGCTTGAACTTGACGTTTTGCAGAATTTTGGCTTGAAAGTGGTGTATGTTTTTTTTTATTGTTTATGTGTCCTAAGTTTATTTGTTCTTGCTGTAATTTAATATGTATTACAGCAACATAATTCAGAAATAAAACCATTAAACACAACAGCAATATAATATAGGAGTTCACCTGAAATCTCGTTTGCTACATCTCCTTTAAGTCTTGTCAACTAGACTCAACTCTTTGGGATTAAAGTATTTGTTCTTTTCCAAGTTTCATGCTTAACACCAATTAATACAAAAATGATTCAAAGGGCTGAGAATACCATTTAAAATCCCTCTAATGGCTGTCCAAATTCTACAAATAGCTTTAGGCTCCTGTTAACACATTTCCTTTTGTCGATGCACTAAGCTTCTATGAGCTTCTAAATGGTACAAACTCCCTCAGAATTTTGTTTAAATCACTGAAAACACTATTTTTGTATCCAAAAAACATCAGACACCAAATTTCAACTAATAAATTTCTCAAATCAAGCACATCATCCCCAAAATAGGCTATCCTCCATGGTTTGCCCAGGGCTTCCCAAAACTTCCGATCAACTTATAGAGCTGAATAAGTTCTCAAAATGTTCTCAAACAACTTCCATTGGTTCCAAAATGTCTTAAATAGCCAATTTCGACTATTTTTTCATCTGAAACATCCTCCGGCTACTCTGGTTTCACCTCCATACACTGTCGGCACCCCCTGGCACTAAGGTCAAAGAAAACCTCTCTATTTAGTTTTCGACCTCTAGAAGTTATCCAAAATTTCTGAAACCTTTTTAATTAGATTCAAAATCAAATTTTCAATCAATAATGACCACTGGTTCACTGCAAATGGCCTCTAGCTCCCCTGGCTAGGCCCTACAGACTCTAAAAACTATTTCATTAGATTTAGAACATCTAAATTATCCAATTTAGCCTATTGGAACTTTGGAAAAGGACTCTAACTCCCCTAGTTAGGCCTCAAACTGAATTTGTCTCATGGTGGCCCTAATGGCTCCTTCATCTTCCCTGAGGAAAAAAACTCTAAATATCACCTCCATTCGACCTGAAACCTATCCCAAAGTGTTCAGGAAGCCGAAGAGACCCAAAATTGACCAAAATTTCAACCAATTGCGTTCAATATTGAGGAAGTTATGGCGTTTGCAAGAAAAATGCCCAATGTCCCCCAAAAACCTCCTCCAAAACTAGAGGAACTCTAGTTAGCACTCCAAATTAGGCAGTTTTCCATAAATGTCAAGACCAGCAACATAATTGGCGGTGGCATTAAAAGTCAATTTTAACCGTCCGCTCTATAACCATGGCACTAAATGTTTGGAGGGGTGATGGTCTCATATAATGGTTTATGAAACCGTTTCCACCGCGGCTAAGGTGAAGCACGTAGTTTCGGGTGGTATGGTCATGTTATATGGGGGCTGGCCCCCTTGCCACCGGTGGTTAAACCGTTAAGCCTTTAATACGTGTTGCCGCCTTTAATAATTAAGAAACATCGTTGTGGCCTAACAGTAAAACGTTAGCGCCATAACCCAGAGGTCTCTGGTTCAAACCACCAGAACTGCAAACAAATTTTTGTAACGCCTTCCAACTCCGACCCGCGGCCATGTGGAAACCTCTGGGCCTGCCACGTGGCAGCCTTCGAAGTGCCAAAACCACAATAAGTCAATCCATCAACCAATACAGCCTTGCCACATGTCAATTTGTGATAAGCCTGAATGGAATATTCCAGGGAATATTTCAGGGACTATTCTGAGGAATATTCCAAGAATATTTCTTGGAATGTTCTTTTTAAAAATTTTCCAAATCCATAAAAGTTAAACTTTGTCAATTGAAAAATGGAGTTGACTGGAGACTTCAAACCTTCATAGCTTTCACATACAATGTTGTTTTTTAGAACCATTCACGGCGCTAGAATCGCAGTGATGAGGCCTTTCCAGTCATTTAGGTTTGGCACTCTTCCGAGCACTTTGAATTTTTAGCTATCATTCTGGTCCATGATCCAATTCTGATCAAGGGGAGGTGGCCTGCCACCCCTACCACTGTTATATAAACATTATATTAAAATGGGGTGGTAGGCAGTCAAAACCCGCCACCCCCCAACGAACACATATCATATAAAACAATCAGGTTCAGGGCTCATGAGAGACCCGAGACCCCACCCCACAGCCCATGACCCAACCAAACTTAACCTCCATGTGAGCCGGAATAGGTGGGGTCGACCCGCCACTCAGGTGGTTCCACCACAAACAAACAATAAAACATTAAATGTAACCACCAACAAAAATACCGCAGCATATTTAAACTGCCAACTCGAAATTACACGTGTCATTCTACATTTAAAATAAAAATGCACCATTTTGGGGGTCAGTGAGATTGGAACCCCCAACCACCCACTACAATTTTGTTCGCCTTAGCCATTGAGCCAATGACTCATTATTGAAATTTTTTCCACCTTTATTATATAAAACCCTCTCAAACCATTCGACCGAGGTGCCAATGGAGCAGTAAACAAAGTGAACAAGAAGAACCATGATCTAGTGGAACGATGATTTGCAAGGATGGTGGAACCCTAAAGATGAGAATCTTGAGATGCTGAAAGATTCCCTGGGAGGTAAATTTTTACAGTGGCAGAACGTTATCAAGTTTATAGTCATTTTTCTCAGAATTTCATAGGGAGCACAATGGTGAAGTCAGAATCACCATATGAGCAACATAATTATAGGTGCCCTCTAGTGAGGAATATTTAAAGAATCTTTAGGAATCTAAAAGATTCCCTTCGAGGCTGAATTTTTCCAATGTCAGAATATGACTGAGTTTATACTCATTTTTCTTAGAATTTCACAAGGATAGTGATGGTGAGATGACATTTCTCATATGAGTAGCATATCTCCACTCAAACAGTGGAGAGGAATCTTTGTAGAATCATGGGGAATCTAAAAGATTCCTGAAGGTCCAGATTTTGACAGTGTCAAAATTGAACAAGTTGATAATCGATTTTACACCACTCATCTTTAGGAATTCAATGGTGCAGTCCATTTTAGTAGCTGAGATGGTTTTTGAAGAATTGTCCATTCGATATAATTATGACATTTTCTCGCTATATTTGAGCAAAATAAACAATAAATTTTAGTGCACATGCCTAAAAGTAATTTCGGTGCCTTAAAAATGGACTTATTGTTATCGATGATTATGTACATATAACCACACCGATGCATTTTAGTTACTGGGCAATGGTTTCGTGTTATTAACCGACGTACCAGTGCGGTGTTATTAATTGATGCACCAGTGACAAAAAGCCACAAATAAAAAAAGCGCAACTTTATTTTTTAAAAGTGAAAAAAAGAGGTAAATTGAAAAATGAGCAGCAAAATATCTTCGAAAATCTAATTTCATAAAACAATTCTTTATATACTAAACACTTTTCATTATTTCACTATTTTTGTAAAAGTTTTCAACCAGAAATTTGCACGAGACATACCTGGAGCAAGAGAGCATGAGAGCACTATGGAGAAGCGAAATAATTTCGAACAGAACTATTTAGACAATCAGAATTCCAAGCCTCTAAGGATTCAAACCCAGTAGCATAGAATTTCAAACGATCTCGTGATTAAATTTTATTGTTTTTTCTACATTTTCTGCAGTATTTTTTACGCACTAAGTAAAAAATTTATAGTTGATGTTCATTTAAAAAAAAAAAAAAACCCATTTTACCCTAAACCCTTCATTCTTTTTGTTTCTACCCTTGCTTCTTCCTGTTTCTATGATTTCAGAGTTAGGGCTTTACATTTTATATTTATAGGGTTTGTATTGCTATATATATAGGCCTATGACATCTAACCCATGGGATGACTTGCATAGTCGGATCCCAATCCATGTTGGCCCTTGCGTGAATTTCTAAAAAATTGAATTTTTTTAATCGGTGTGCCCTACATAACCTAGCACACCGCACATGTAATGTTTGATAAAAATTTTAAAAATAATTTTTTTTCTAATTCATGCACCATACGTAAAATAGGGCACCGATGCACTATTTCATTATAGCGCACCACACACGTACTGTTTGGAAAAAAACAATTTTTTATTTTGTGTTAATCGGTGCACCATGTAACATATAATGGATCGGGTCTCCTTGTTGACAAAGAGAATTGTACGGTGGTCCCCTGTTTACATAGGTCGTTTATAAGAATAGGCTGCACTGCCCCCTCCACGACACCATATGCTACAAAAACTAACACTAGACCATTTTTTATCATTTTTTCTGTGTTAATCGGTGCGGTGGTTCAGATATAACGCAACGGTGCTCCTTGTTGACATAGAGAACCGTACAGTGTTTTATACTGTTTTGGTGGTGCATTTATAAGAACACGATGCACCGACGTGAGTGTTTACAACATGGGAATCGCACCGGTTTCTTGATATTTTTTTTTACCTGAAAAGTTGATGATTTATTTATAAAATATATTAAAGAATAATATGGTACATGTTTCATATTAATAAAAAAATGGTTGAGAAGAGATCAAGTAACAAAAATACTGATAACACATCAAGAAAACCAAAAAAGACGAGTTCTTCGTAATTTCTTTATAAAAACTATTATTTTTGAACTATAAGTAAGTTTATCTAATATGTATTGTTTATTGGTATCATGCAGAGCCACAAAATTATGAATATCGATAAGATTTTTTCTGATCTAGGACCAGAAGAGTGTAAAATCTTGATGGAAAAATTGCAAAAGGATGAATCACGTGAATGAAAAAATACTATCGATCCAATATGAGTTTCTTTTTAAAATTTTGATTAATAATATACTTAAAATTATTAGATAACATGTTTGTAACAATATATTAGTTCACATATGTTTAATTTTCTACAAAAATTAACAAATCGAAAAAGGAATAAGAACAAGAAAGAAAAGAAATAGAACATGCAAATGAAATGAATTGCTCCTTAGCTCATCTGGAGTAGTGTTGGAGGTTAACGAAAGGGAGGGGGGGGGGGGGGAACTTTTACAAAAGTTTGAGGGATCTAGTGGAATGAATGTATAGACGATCTTTCCACTATAGTACAAAAATAAATCCAATGATTCCAAGAACCAAATTTTATCTAAACTACAGGAAGAGTTTCCAGAGAATTGGTCAATGATACATGTCAGAATTTTAATAGAAAAACGTACAACAACAAAAAGGAACGAATGAAAAATTAATATTCCTTTAAATGTTTTTCTAGAATTATTTATAAATATAACTTTTGCTATGTTTACTTTTCATATATCAATATGAAAATTAAATATTTTATTGTCATGTTACATTTTCAGGAAGATTATGATAATATCAAAAGATGAACGAGCTGATATAAAAAATATGCCAGTAGGAATGCCCAAAAAGATGGAATTTTCATTATTCTCACCAATGTATATACACTCATTACAGTTTAGTATTATGTTTGTAGATGGAAGGTGAAGAAGAAGAAAACAATCAACATCGTGAACAAAACATTCCTCAAAATAACCCAAGTCATGGAAGTAGCTCGAGCAGTGACATCAGTTCAAGTGAAGAATAATGATCATTATGTTTAGATATCAAAGCAACGTGCTGTATTTTTTGAAATATTTTTCTATGAAATCAGACATTTTGTTTAATGTAATGGGCATACTGTCCCAATTGAAAGACAAAGGGATACTAATAGTTGTCCCATTTTGTATGACAAAGACTGTCTTATTCATATATATAAAATAAAATATGCTTTAATTTATTCTATTGCATTCTCCATTGTCGTCATGAAATGTAACACCACTGATTAAATTTATGGATGGTTAAATATTATAATAAAGAGATGTGAAATTTGATGATATGATATAACAAATTAATCCAAACATCACATTCAAATGCACTAATAAAAACTTAATTTATATGAATACTCTTATAAGATATGTGTCATCTTTTGATGAAAAATGAATTTAAAAAATAAAAATATGTATGATATGATATGACAAATTAATCCAAACATCACATTCAAATGCATTAATAAAAAATTAATTGATATCAATATTGTTATAAGATATGTGTCAAATTTTGATGAATAATGAATTTTGAAAATTCACAATAATTGCACTGTCCTAGGTCAATGTTTATAAAAAATACAAAATGAACACCGGTACGTGTCAGTTACTGTACACTGATGCATTTGTATGATACAACACACCGATGAATTTCTACGACCTATGAGCACCGCACAAATACCAATACCAATTATAACTCTCAAGGTGTTTGTGCGATACTATGCACTGGTGTGTTTATGTGAGACTACTCACGAGTGTGTTTCTGCAACCTATGGGCATCGAACAAATACCAATACGAATTAGAACAATCGGTGTGTTTGTGTGATACTGCGCATCGGTGGATTTACGTGAGACTACTCATCGATGCATTTGTATGACCTATGGGAACTGCACAAATACCAATACAAATTAGAAAAATCAGTGTGTTTGTGTGATACTGTGCATTGATGCGTTTCTATAATATTATGAACCAGTGCATGGATACAACCTATGGGCACTGCACAAATCCCACTACCAATTAGAATGGCCTAGTGCGTTGTATCACCTACAGTTCGCATGGTGCGGTTTTAGACTTTTTCAGCCCCGTGCATGCACCTTTGACTGCCTGGGCCGACCATCTAGATGACACGCACTGGTGCATTGACACCTGAGTAGCACACCGATGAAAAAACATCTGTAATAACCTCTAGCCACCCAGTTTTTTTAGTTGTGTTGAAATTCCATTAGAAGCTCCGCCAAAACCTCCGTTACCGAAAATGAATGTTGTAGAAAATGTTTTTTTGACAATTTTGGCCAATTTTATAACACTAAAAACCTCCTTTATGACCTCTGCTAGAGGTTCTTTTCCTTGTAGTGTTGTTATGTGCTCTAAATATGTACTCAATTCCATCCTTGAACAAGTGGTACTTATTCTCATGGCGATGAAATACTGCCCTCCTATCATAAAGATAAGGACTTACCAAAACAATACCTGAAATCTCAAGCGGAACTACATCAAGTTCAACTTCATCAAGAAAGTTTGAGTTGATTGCAAACCTTACAATGCACTTCCTTGTTACCTGGAAGTTTTCATTCTTACATATCCATCATAAAGGATAAGGTCTTGGATGTGTAACAGTTTCTTGATTTAACCTCTTAACCAAGCAGAACCACTTCAAATAGTGTGTCTATTTTGGTATGCTTCAAAACAACTCTAGTATGAAAGAGTTTAGTTCTCGTATCTTCATCTTGAGTTACATTAGAATAACTTGAAGAACTAGTGATTGTTATGTTCTTACCTTTCAAACCCATTGTTATAATCTTGGTTTCATCTACTGAATATGAACCTCAGTCATGTTCAATAATTGAAATAATTTTCCCCTTCTCTTTGGTTCTAAGTTTGTTTGGCTTCAACTCTGAATGGAGTTGCCAACAATGGTCTTCATCATGGTCATTTTTTGAACAATGTTTACGTGTGAGTTTCTCTTTCCCTATCTTAATAGACCCATTTTTATTTCCTCTTCCATTAAACTTACCCTTCCTTTATCTCCATACTCAAGGAAATTATCACATTTCTCATCTACACTATGTTTCCCTATTGCTTCTAGACATGTGGCTTGAATGAAAACCTCATCTAAGTTTGTGGGATTGAACATGAGAATAGTATGTCTAACATAGTTGTGTAGAACCCAAATATAATTTAACAAAGTTTCTTGAGAAGATAAATTGACACCCAAAATAAGAGCTCTTCTCCTAAATTCATGAGTATAATATTTCACACTTTTCCCTTTCAATTGTCTAGAATTATTCCAATCCATAATGGCTTTTTGAATGTATGCTAAAGGGTGGAATTTACTTTTAATGACAATAATAAAATTATACCAAGACATTGATATCTTATAGTGTTTTTTAATCTCATCTTATGTCTATTCTTCCCACCATACAAGTGATGTGCCTTGCATTCTCAAGGAAGCCAAATGAATCTTTAAGTCATCCTCTTGAAGGTTCTAAATTATGTAATAAACCTCCAATTGATGAATCCAATTATCCATAATCTCTGCATTCACTTCGCCATTATACGTACATAGCTCAAATTTAACATCAAGTTTAAATAAGGGTGATTTATGAGTTCTTTTTGTAGTATGTGGATGAACAAATTCAAGGGTTGTGGTGGTGGAAGATGATGAAGAGGAAGGTGAAGATGGTGGTGAGGACGATGGTGGAGTCGATGGTGGCTTCCTACCATCTCGATGGCCTCATCCTCATGAAGGACCCTCTCCTCTTGGAGGCCTAGAACTTTCTCCTTGCATCCTTAAATTCCTCTCCTCATAAAGGACCTTAACCATATCAGTAATATCAAAAAATGCCTTTCTGAATGCTCTCTCATCTTCTTTCATGGTAGGTTATCCTTCATGAGACAAGCTCATTGAAGACTCAACTTCAACATGAGGATGTGTTGGAGTTGAAAAATTTGGCAACCTTGCCCTTCTTCCTCTTGACCCAACTACAGGGCTTTCAACCATTTTCCCTTCTCCTCTTTTGAGTTTTAACCTTGTAAGAATGACACAAACTTGCAAACAATTATATCCCTTTTTGCACAACAAACCTAAAGCTCTGATACCAAAAGTGATCTGAATGAAGTATGTTAGTATTATTGTGTTAAGTCCTCTTTCAGATTCTGTAAACAATTTCTTATGTTTTCTCAAGGGTTCAAGTTCTCTTGCAAGTGATTGACTCACATGACTGAATTTTTATGAACAATTTAACATAAAATAAATATTGAACAAAAACAAATAAAACTACAATACATCAACATACAACACATCAACATAGGGATTTCATGAAGGAGTTCACTCCTCAGCTACATCAACTTGGTCCAACTTCCATGGCTTGGGCCTCAATATTATGCTCAAATTTGAAAAATGATGTGTCTACTCCTAAAACCTGCACCAATGACTTTAGAAAGCCTAAAAATGGTCATCTAGCCTCTTTCTTCTCCTGATTTGGCCAAAAAATCCAAATGTTATGGCCTTCTCCAGTTTTCCCACAATTTTTGGCCTAAATTTAGCTAACTGGTGCTAAAACTGGCAGTTCCTCCAGATTTAGTGGACCACCAAACTAATCCGGATTAATAGAATAAAATTCAATTAACAATAATTAAGCGCAGTTAACGGTGATTAAGCGTGTTTAACCTTTAAACTTATGCTTAGTGGAAAATATAGTTTGGGCTTAACTAATGGCGATTAGTGTTAATTAAATGTGATTAACCATTTTAATCTCCTCACTTTAGGAGTTAAGTGCCCTCCCGTGCTTTGCTGGTCACTGGTTATCGTCATATGTATTGGGGGCTGACCCCATAGGGCTAGCCCCCTCTCCCCCCAAATATGGACATTTCTATATATATATATATATATATATATATATATATATATATATATATATATATATAGTAACACATAGACGTTAAGATCTGATGCATAGGTGAAATGGTAAATGGTGTGCGTGCTGCTTGAGAGGTCGTGGGGTCGAACCTCGATGCCTTCGCTCGAACTATGAAAACTTTTTTACTCCACCATGGGGGGGGCATGTGTCGGTCCAAGGCCAAGCAACGTGTCTGCTCCTCATTGGCCCACATAGAAAAAATAAGAAATTGCCACACCATAAATTCTGAACCAACCAAATGCTGCCACTTGAAAGAATGTCATTCGCTGGAGGAATTTTACCAAATTTGACCCTTCCCAGTCAACATGCCACTTGAGCAATACAAACTGCTCACTCAGCTCCCTATCATCATTTTTTTCTTCTTTATTAAAGTGAACAAAACTAATTTGTGGGAGCATACGAAGTCCATTTCGTGTGAAACATAGTGCGTTAGATTAAAAATGACAAGCACTATGTGGTCGTTCAGGTTTCGAGACATTCTGGGAACTTTGATTTTTGAGTGATAATATGAGCACGTGATCATTATTTATGGATTTTATTTTTGTTGTATCCATTGTATTTTTGTGGTTATTGTTCTAGTTACAAGCATGTATTCGATCAGTGATGATGTACGACTCTATCCATGTTTTTACCTGTAAATTAATACACAATGTATATATGGTAAAATAGACTATATTGTAGCTTATGATGTAGCGGAGAAATGCTTCTTAATGATTCTCAAATAAGTATGAGACACGCATGTTTAATTCTATTGTTTATGCCTGTGGATGCAATTTTTGTGACATGTTTGACGATTAGGATGGGTCCAGATGAGTTCTTGATGATGTTATTTCCTACATACCTTTGTTTAAATGTTATTTATCATCCCATAAAGTTTCATGAAATTCTGGGAAACAACTTGTGCTCTGGGGATAAAAAGGTGGCACCAATCCCAAAGTTTCAGCCACAAAACTAACCAAACTGGGCCCTGGCGGCCACCTTGCCTTCGTATGCCCATGACTATAGGCTTCTACAAGCTCCCTTGCCCTTACATGCCCATAACTAAGCCTCAAATTGGTCAAAACGTCACTCTCCCTTAGGGTTGAAGGACCTTGAAGGTTGTGTTAACTTCTGAGGATGTTTTTTATGTTTTGTAATGTTTGTTTATATTTTTTCTGCTGGTTCTACTTCCTTAAAGTCATCTAAGAGGGTGAATCTCATATTAGTAGCCTCTCATTTCATGTTGACCCTGGTTGGCTTGTTATTTTGGTAGATGTGTGAAGAGAGTGTTACATTAACCATATCTTCTTCTTTTAATGGAAAATACAGATCTAGTAGTACATTTCATCATTATAAAACTCAACATTAGTTATATTAGGACAAAATGTATTGGACAAAATCAAAGATTCCATGTTCGAGAGAATATAAAATATGATATACATTTTTTTCATTTTTTCCTTAGAGTAGCTTCTTCGTTACGACAAGTGGTTTATTAGAAATTAGGTCCAACAAATTTATCCCATCTAGTATATGAACATGACAAAATGGGGTGTGACATGTTATTATTGCAACAAACAAATCTAAATGTCCACCTAAAATGATTTTTGAAAATAACCTCATATTAATAGTATTTTTTTATAGTTTTTGGGTTATGAATTTCAAATGCATTTTTTAGAGATTGACATGTCTCTTTGATACATGACCTGGATTAAAAACTATAAAAAACTTCTCATCTTCCATACTTTTATACATTCTTCAATACAAAGCTTCCAATTTGTTTTTAAATATTTTTTCATAAAAACAAAATTATTAAAAAATCATAAACAATTTCTAATATTCAATATTTTTATACATCATTTTCATAAAATGTTTTTTATTTACATTACTAAAGTGCGCGCTAATAATTAAGAAAAAATTTCGTCTCAAAGAAGCATTTCTTTGCTTCCCACCTTGTAAATCACTAACTATTACAAATGTGAAAATACATGAAAAAATATTTCATAAGCCCATGCATTTTCCTTGACATCAAAAATTATTTACGTCTTTACCAAGGTGATAATCAAGATTCGATGTTCCCATTTCCCTGTTGATCTTATCGTGATCCCTCATTCCACTTGTTTATTTACATTACTAAAGGGCACGCTAATAATTAAGAAAAATATCCGTGTCAAAGAAGCATTTCATTGCTTCCCACCTTGTAAATCACTAACTGAAATAAATGTGAAGATACATGAAAAAATATTTCATAGGCCCATGCATTTTCCTTGACATCAAAAATTATTTACGTCTTTACTAAGGTGATAATCAAGATTCGATGTTCCCATTTCCATGTTGATCGTATCATGATCCCTCATTCCACTTGTTTAACCACACCATGGTTGGCATGTGATGAGGTTAACTAACCTTTCTTAGCGGGTATAGATTTGCATTCCACCTTCCACATTGTGGCAATATCGATCAATCATAAAATAAAAGCTGACCAATTATAAAATGACATGTGATGGATATTTGTGACAGCTTAAAACATATATAAAAATTAAATCAAGGGGTGAGTAAGAACAGTCTATTTTCTTTTTTTTTTCAGCAGAAAAAACAACTAGTTTATATTGAGAACCAACACAATAATTTCAACCTTGTCCTTACATAGTTCCTATTACATCCCTATGAATACTAATATAAAACAAAATCACCTTTACTAACCGTCAATAGGGCACAGTCTATAGTATAATTAGCTTAACTGATAGTTTTAGCTTATGGTTCTATTACAAAAGTACAAAAATTTCCACCATCCTCCATCTAATATATCAACTATCTGAACCCAGAGAAAACGGATCGACATATTCATTTACAAAAAGATAAAACAAAGCAACGATCTGAGCTTAACTTTCTAATATTCTTTTTCACTATATATCCTGTTCTTGGCCAAGTGAAAGTGTCTTCTTATGATGGACATAAATCCATCATTAAACTCGCTCTGTGATGAGTCTAATTCTTCATATACAAAATAGAAGACCGAATAGTACTGAGCCAAACCTTCTAACTTCCCTTTATTTTTTTATGATCTGTTCATGGCCCAGTGAGAGGGTCTTCTTTTTATAAGACACGTCTCATCTCCCTTCCTTACCCTTTCCTGTACCACCAGTCAAAACAATCTTCTGCGTTTTCATATGAAGGCACCACTAAATTGAGCTTCATGCAAATGATAATGAGAACCCTCTTAGTGAATAAACAATTATAAAATAATTTTTTATTATCCTCAGCTTCATTCCAGCAAAGGCTACAAATTTTGGGACCATTATACCCTCTCTGTTGTAGGCTATTCCAAGTTAGGTTTTTATCCCGCCACGCAAGCTAGAAGAAGATTGCCATTTTATTTTGTGCCTTTGTTTTCCATACCTTCTTAATCCAACCGGGTGTCACTCCCTATACTTTGTCTCCCATTATATCAAGGTAGAGTTCCTTGATAACAATATGTCCTTTATTCAGCCTTCCTCCCCACTTAATACTATCGCACTGTCTTCTTTTATAGAATCCCAAATTTCTTAGTGAATCATAGTATTATTCCCAAACCACCTCCAATTCTGCCGGTATACCCAGTCTTCTAACCGAGTACCACTGTGGAAATTTCCCGGTCCAACCCATAATTTGACACAGAAAGAAAATTTCGTTATTATTAAGGAATGATAATAAATCTGCATTAATAAAATTTCTATGTCCTATACCTTCAAATTCAATTTGACCCACTTTGATTTGTCCACCATTCCCTAATTGCCACTTTAATATGTCTTTTAGTTCTAGCCATATCTTCTGAAAATCGTTCCAAATCATTGAGCCATTCTTCAGATGAATTTTTTCTGTCAAGTATATATCTTCCATCAAGGAATTATGATGGTATTTATGCTCCATGATGTCTTTCTATGGTCCCAGATCACAGAGGCATCTCCACAGATATTTCATACAGAGTGCCTTCCCAAATGTATCAGAATCAATAACACCCCAGCGTCCATGAATCTTTGGCTTTGCAATTTTCTCCCATTTAATAAAATGGAAATATCCTTTCCCCTAGCCCCCATTCCACATGAAATCCACCAAAATGCCTCTTATTTTGTTAGAATCTTTCGGGCTAATTGGAATAGGTGCACCCAATAGATGGCTAGCTGTTGAAGGACAGCCTGAGTAAGGACCAGTCGCCTGCCTTTTGACAACCACTTCTTAGACCAATTATTGATTCTTTTCTTAAATTTTCCTATGAACCACCAATCTTTTGTGGTATATTTCGTTGCCTAAAGTCAGAATCCTAGATATGTAATCCCTTCCTTTAACTTAGTAGCCTGAAAATTAAACTGCTGTTGAATATATTGAATTACCTCAGGGGACCCATCGGAATGATAAAAGCAATATTTTCCGCTATTCGCCTCCATTCCCAAGGCATAATAGAATTTGTTAAAGACCTGACCTAGTCTCCTCCAACTGCTAATAATAATAAGTCCAAAAATGAGGACATCGTCAATGAAGAAGCTATGTGAGGTAGCATCTTTCCCGAAGATATTTAAATCTATAAAAGTACGAATAATCACTGCTCTCTTAATATTCAAGCTTAAAGCATCCATTACAAGGATAAACAGTAATGGGGAGAGGGCACATCCCTGCCTTAGCCCTATCCAAGGTCTAAAAAAGTTAGAAGTCTTTCCATTAATGATCAAAGACATAGAAGAACTAGAGATACACCCCATTATCCATTCAACAGAGTCACTTGTCAACCCAAACTTGTATAAGATCAGTTTGATAAAGCCTCAATAAACTCTATCATAGGCCTTATTCAAATCGATTATCATGATCCCCACATTAAGGTTCTTAGATTTGATAGAATGCATGACATCTTGAGTAATGGCCACCGCATCATGAATAGTCCTCCCAAGTAAGAATCCAGACTGTTCTGGGGTCACATAATTAGCCAATATTCCTTTGATCATTTCTGCCAGAAGTTTTGACACTAGTATAATGTATTACATAGCGATATTGGCCTAAAGTCCTCAAAACTTCATGGACCACTCTTCTTAGGTATCAGAGCAATAAAAGTAGAATTAATTCCACCTCTAAATATGCCAGATTTTTTTACCTCCTCAATTGTGTCCATGATATCTTCTAGGAATAAATCAAAGAAATGCAAGAAGAAGTCTGGAGTCCACTCGTCAGGTCCGGGGCTCTTATCTACAGGAAAAGGTTTGAGAACTTTTCTCACTTCTTCGCATGCGACTGACCTAGTCATCAACTCATTTTCTGTTGTCTCAAACATCCGAGGAAAATCATCCAGAACCTTTTGTTGTTCTTCAACATCCACCACCTCTCTATCCTTAAAAAACTTTTCACAATATTGTACCGCTGCCCCTTGTATCTCATTTGTCGAATTAAATGTGACCCCATTAGCCTCCATCCTCCAAATCGTGTTACCCTTTTTCCTGCAGTTGCGAATTTATGGAAGAACTTTGTGTTACAATTTCCCTCTTATAACTAGATCGCACGACTCTTAAGGCACCATGTTTGTTCATTGACCAGTAGTATCCTCCGTCAGTTATCTTCCAGTGTTTTGAGACAGGACCAATGATCCAAGACCTTAGCCCCATCATCAATTTCCTTTAAAATATTAGAGATCCTCTTATTGGTATGTTTAAGGTCTAGTAGTAGTTTCGCTTTCTCAATCTTCTCCCATTTCTTGACCCCCTTTTTCAAAGCTCTTAATGTCTCAATTATTCTAACCATCGCTGAAGGGTTCGGGTCTCCTTTGTTTTCAGTTGCAATCTCCTGAACTAACTAATTTAAATTAGTATCTTTTAACCAAACCCGATTAAACTTAAACGGGTGATCTTTCTTTAAATCTTCAAAAACCCATTCCACTGTAATAGGCCGGTGATGAGAGATGATATAGTCCTCCACTTTTGTTTTTACACCCTCCATCGAAGAGAGAAGGGAAGCTTGTATCATAATCTGTTCAAGTCTTTTCCCTATGAATTCCTCACCAAAACGACCGTTGAACCAAGTCGACTCATCCCTCTCCATTCTAATGTCCACTAGGTTTAAGTTCTTAAAGAGAGAGAACAAATACTTCTCCAATGGATCCCTTCTCCCATGTTGACCCCAAACTTCACTTCTGTACCATACATCTCTTGTAGGTAGAAGTCCTCCGCAAATATAAATAGTTATCCAAAGAGATAATAGTCTCAGTAATCCTCTATATCTTCCTTTTTATATCCTCTTAGATGTCCCGATAGCATAATGCCCCATTAAATCATGTATACAGACACTCAATCATGAAAGAATAGATAGTTATCTTTCTAGAAATGGATGACGTAAAGGGCACAAGATTGTGGTCCCATTGTGACGCCTTGGAATGAATTGCATCCATGAACTACTTTTCTCAGTCATTAATTAACAATTTAACACTATGTAGAGATGGTTGTAAATTTGATATAGTAAATTAAATATATTTTCTTAAAATTGTATGTATTTAGAATTATCCAACACAAATCTGACTTTATTAATTATTTGTTTGTTGTTTCGTTAGTATTTTTTAATTATCTGCTTGAATTTCTCTTTACGTCTTGGTATTATATTTCATTTTCAAACATAATATCCGATCAAACAGAATCAAATGGAAAATACGCGAATTAAGTTTACGTTTCCTTTAATGATTTTGTGCCAAAATTAGAATAAATTCTGTGTATACAATTTTACGCGAATTAAGTTTACGTTTCCTTCAATGATTTTGTGCCAAAATTAGAATAAATTCTGTGTATACAATTTTTCATTAATGTGATATCAACCTGGTTTTCTACAAAACGAGTCTTTGAGGTGAAACTGCATCGATAGGGAAGAAAATATGTTTTGATTTATTTTTGAATTGACGCTTATGTGATCCGTGATCCAGGATCCATAGTAATTTGATAGAATTTTTTCTTTAAAAATCATATGAGATAGAATATTGTGGATGTTTTTTTGAATCAAGGCAATGAGCTTAAAACTATTGGTACAAGGCAAAAAGACATTTTATACTATGCTCACATAACATTGGGAAACAAGGTAAGTAATTTGATAAAATTCTTTCTCTAAAAATCACATGAGATAAAACATTGTGGATGTTTTTTTAATCAACCAATTTCTAATCTTCAAGAAGAGATGAGAAATCAGATCAGCTTAAAATTATCAATATAAAACAAAAAAACATTATATAGTATGCTCATAAAACTTTGAGAAACAAAATAAGTAATTTGATAAAAATCTTTTAGTAAAAATCAAATGACATAGAACATTACAGACGCTTTTAAAGATCATCCAATGTAAAAACTAAATGATAAATCAAAACTATACACATCTGACCAAAAAAAAAAAACCAAACAAACAAACAAAACATTATACTCACAGAACATTGGGAAACAAAGTAAGCATTTTATTTCTATTTTGTTGCTGCCATAACCCAAACTTGCAACAAATTTTCAAAGCTGTGTCTGCATATCTTTGATATCTGATCTACAAAAAAATCAAATCGAAGGAAGGTGACAAAAAATTATCTTTTATTTAGACCTGGAGGGGATTTATTTTAATAGAATAGGATTCTAATGGAATAGAAGAAGAATGCGACCTCAACGGCATACATTGAGATTTGCTGTCCAAATATAGTTTACTGTGGTTGTTGTGAGCACTCAGCTGGAAGTTGATAATTGAATCTGGCATAATCTTTGCAGTAATCGTATATGAGATAATTACTGCGAACCCACTGTAGTTGTCCTTGCTGAGCATAGTTCAAGCTGTTCTGATTCCACCAGTTAGTGGCCCAACACTGGGAGGTGCTGCCATTTCCATTCCATTCACAGACGTCAGTGTTAAAATTCATGTAGGAAGCCACAAAGGGTGAGTAAGACCAATCTATTTTCACCCGTCCCCCTTGAGTTGCCCACTGTTCTCCATTCCATATGCTCGAGAACACTCTCATTGCCTGCTCATTCGGATATGGCACGCCTATGTTTTCATTGTTTGCAAACACTCTGATTGGCAAACCATCAACGAAAATCCTGAAAAATAGTTCATAAATATATCAGTCACTACTACAATGTAAAATACAATTGAATCCAAAATAAAAGTGAAAATGAATTAAACGTCGAGGAAAGGAGAGAGATAGTTTAATTACGCAATTTGCTGGGGGTTCCAGAGAATAGAGTAATTGTGGAAATCTGTTGTTGGATCGAACCATAAATAGAACTGCTGCTCTTTATCGGCTGAGCCATTGACATAAATGTTTGTGTGCAGAATGTAGGGCTCCCCGGAAACATTTCCTAGGAACTCCATATCAATTTCGTCGTGCCCCTCACCTATAGAAGATAACTGCACCATCCATGTGCATGAAGTATTTTAAAATTTTAAATACTCATAAACGAAAGAAAATGAAGGTGAATCTGGCTGTTACCCTAACAAGTTTCTTTGTTCATATATCATGAAATACAAGACAAATTTAATGATCTACACATAAAGAGAAGCGGGATTCTCACATAGAATGTCGTAACGGTGCCAGCGGAATTTCCGGGCACGAGTTTCATAGAGATATCAACGCTTCCAAACAAAAACTCCTTATACGATTGAAATCCCGAACCTAATTAAATCCAAAATCCATTATCATATTTCTGTTATATATCCTAAAGCTACTCATCTATACTTGCAGTGACATTATAACCAGTACATTTGTATATAAATAAGTAAATCTGTGAATATGATTAAACATAATACCAGAATAATTGGTGAGCGTAAGCTGCAATTCCTGGCCATTGTTCAATACCCAAGCGTTGTTATCGCCCCATGTTACATCAGTATCAGTGTAGAAGTCTGCATCAACTCTGGGAGAAATAGCTATGTAGATAATGGCAATCAAAATGAAATGGAAACTTAGAGCGCTGGAAACCTCCATGGATGCAAACGAAATAGATCAAATTTGGCAGATAATGGTGAATGGTGTAATCGAATCCCTCGGCTTCTTAGAACAAGGAGCAGGGATTGAACCTGGTTATTCGAACGGCATCCCGAGGCTTTAAATGCTGCTTCAATTCATATTCACTGCCGTGTGGGGCAGGGACCGAAGAAACGTCCACTGAAATGCGCGTTTCCAATACACACAACCCGTTGGATGTAGAACTGTCACGCAGTTTAGCCGTGTTTGGGACTCATGACTCATATTCCCCAGTGGCCATCAACTGGAAGGCACCAGCGTGTGACCGCAGAGAAGTACCCTTTGTCAATTTCGACACAAATATCTTCTACCGAAAACGAACGAGGATTTCGTATAGAAATTTGGTGTCACCCAGCTTAGGCGTGTCGTCCTCATTTTCAGAGTTGAGATTGGGGTATGTTTACACGTACCGATAGAATATCGGAATAAAATATTGATTTTCAGCCGGTCTGCAAATTGAAGTAATATGTTTGGTGAATGGCCCTACATCGAGGTGATTGAAGTTTTGGAATATGTTATTATATAAAAAAATATATATATATACCACTAATTATTATATATATATATATATATATATATATATATAAAATAATAAAAAAATTATTAAAAAAATATTATTAGGATTATTATTAACATTATTATTATTGATTAAAATGGCTACTATTATCAATTAATAATATTTAATTTTTTTGAGGGGTTTCCACATTCCATTATATTAGATATCATTTTTTTTGGATTAAGTGTGTTAAGTAAGTCATTCATCTATGACCATTTTCATGATAGTTAGTTGTAACTCACTAATTTCTCATGCTTTTTGAATAGTCCACTTATCATTAGTAACTCACTAATTCCTCATGATTTTTGAATAGTCCACGTATCATTCATTGCATCGGGTGATGCTCACAAGGGTTCATATTCCCACTTCTTCACTCGTGTGAGTATCACCCGATGCAATGAATGATAAGTGGACTATTAAAAAATCATGATAAATTAGTTAGTTGCGATTACCTCTCATGGACATGGTCATAGATGAATGACTTACTTTACGCAGTTTAATCCAAAAAAATGATATCTAATTAATAATATGTGAAAATAATTAAATAATAATATTAAACCCTAGGATTAATATTAAGAACGTGATAAATAATATTATGTCGTAGGAATATGAACCCTTAGATTCATAAACTCGATGTATTGATATTATACAGATAAGGGATTAATTACAAAACACCAAGGTAATATAAACCATGGTAAATAATATTAAATCCAAGGGACTAATATTATAAACCCAAGGTATATAAACCGTAAGATAAATATTATAAACCCAAGGGTATTAAGCCCAAGGGGTAAATATCATAAACTCAATGTATATAAACCCTTAGATATATATTATAAACCCTAAAATAAACATGCTTGACCATGGTTAACCATGTTTGATTTTCATATTGACACAATCTTTTTCATAATGTGACGTTGGAGTATGGTTGACCATGATCGATTTTAAACAATAAGATGAATATTGTAAACCCTAAAATAAACATGGTTCACCATGGTCGACCAGAGTTGCTTTTCATATTGACACATTTTTTGTCACAATGTGATATTGGACTATGGTTGACCATGATTTATTTTCATATTTAGATACCTTTTCCCACAATGCAATTTTGGACAATAGTTTACCATGGTTGATTTCCATATTGAAACAATCTTTGTCACAATGCGACGTTATACCATGGTTGAGTGACATTAGACCATGGTTGCGTATGGTTTACCATGATTACAAGCACAAGGAATTTATATTGAATCCTAGGATTAACATTATAAACCTTATCAATAATATTATACCCTAGGAATATAAACCCTTAGAATCATAAACCCAAGGGATTGATATTATAAAGACAAAGGATTAATATTATAAACATAATGTATATAACACTAAGGGATTAATACTAAAAAACCCAAGGGAATAATATTAAACCCAAGGGATAGACATTATATACCCAAGATATATGAAATCTAAGAGAAATATTATAAACCCTAAAATAAACATGGTTTATTATGGTAGACAACCTTTTATTTTCATATTGACACAATCTTTGTCATAATGCGACGTTGGACTATGGTTGACCATGATTGATATTCATATTGAAAAAACCTTTGTCACATTGTGACATTGGACAATGGTTGACCATGGTTGATTTTCATATCGAGACAATATTTGTCACAATGCGACATTGGACCATGGTTGAGTGACATTGGACCATGATTGCACATGGTTGATCTAGGTGGCTCTAAAGACGCTCATAAGTCAAAGGGGGCTCAGAATAGGTGAAAAATAAAATTGGTCCCAAACAAGAACCAAGTCATAGTGCTCATCTCCTAATTCCAAAAGTGTGAATGACACTCAAATCTGAGCTCATATGGTTGAGTTATTCACAATCAAAGTTCATGTCAACCTTGGCCAAATGGCATGCTTAAGGAGGCTACAAATTGACTGAGATCAGGGCACCTAATCTGGCTCCTGAGAATGGGTGAATTTGTTGGATAGTTAATTTGTCTAATAACCATTATAAATAGGTGAAATTTTTTAATCCCCCCACCCACCCCCCTCCCCCATATAAAAATAAAAAATATATTATCGATGGGGGGAGGCTGCCACCCCCACCACTCCTGACACCCTTATATAAACATTGTGTTAAAAATAGGGTGGTACATGGGAAAAACCTGCCACCCCACAATGAACACATATCATATAAAAATATCAGGGTCGGGGCCCGCGGGAGACCTGGGACCCCACCCCACGGCCCACAACCCAACCACACTTAACTACCATGTGAATTAGAACCAATGGGGTTTCAACCTATCTGGCCCGGTGGGGCCGGCCCGCCACCCACCACTCGAGCTGTTCCATAAAAAACAAACAATAAAATGTTAAATGTAACTTCCAACTAAAAGACCGTGGCATATTTAAACCACCAACTCCAAATTTCACGCACCATTCCATATTTAAAATAGCAATGCACCATTTTAGGGGTGAGTGGGATTGGAACACCCGACCACTCACGTCAAATCTTCCTGCCTTAGCCATCGAGCCAATGAGGAATTATTGAAAATTATGCCACCTATATTATATAAAACCATCTCAAACCATTCGACCGGGAGGCCTATGGAGCCATGAATAGAGTGGACAGGCGAAACTTGGAGGGAGGAACCACGATCTAGTGTAACCATGATTTGTAGGGACAACACAATCCTATACTTAAGAATCTCTAGATGCCTATAGATTCCCTCAGAGGTAAATTTCTACAGTGGCAGAATGTTGTCAATTTTATAGTCATTTTTCTTAGAATTTTGCAAGGAGAGCGATGGTCAAGTTAGATTCGCCATATGAAGAGAATATTGCAGATGCATTGCAGTGAGGAGTATTTGAAGAATATTGAGGAATATAAACGATTCGCTTGGAGGCTGAATTTTTCCAGTGTCAAAATATGGCCGAATTTATACTATTTTATCTCAAAATCTCATAAGGATAATGAGGGTGAGACAAAATTTATCATATGAGTAGCAGATCTCCAATCAATTAGTGGAGAGGAATCTTTGTGTAATCATGGGGAATCTAAAAGATTCTCAAAGGCTCAAATTTTGATGGTGTCACAATTGGACAAGTTGATAGTCGATTTCACACCATGCATCGCTAGGACTTTAGGGGAGTAGTCAATTTCAGTAGCCAAGATTTTCATTTTTTGGCCATCTTCAAAATTGGAGGTATATGATGCAGTTATGTTTTTCTTTTCTTCTGATTTGATGAGATGATGTTTTTATTGTTGAGATCCCTGATTAACATTATGTTGAGGGATACTTTTTGCCACATTATTTTGAGATTTCATTATCTTGTCATGTTGAACGGAAAACCCATTTGAGTGAGAGTTTTTGTAGGGAAAACGTCTCATGGAGTGACACACCACTATTGTTGAGTGTATTTGTCCTTGTAATGAAAAAGGAAATACCATTTACATCATAATCATTATCAACAATTAATGAAGCGCCCTCCACTCTCTTGACATCATCTCCAGAGACGTAACCCACACTAGGTGAACATCGTTATCAATGCGTTGTGTTCTTGATTTTTTGATCTTCATTATGTTTCCTCTCATTTAAGAATGCACATGTGGTTTTATAATATTTTAAATGGAATTCTACAAACATCATAAAAGTAAATTGTCTTGGTTAATTCCTGTAGCTGAAGAGATTCAGATCAAGTTTGGTATCACAATGGTCTTCTTGTTGATATGAATTGTGAGTGTGAAAAATTGAATGTGAAACAATGGAGGATGAAAAAGAGATATGCGAGGCCTTCCTTAGGATGTTAAAAAGGGTGGACATAATGTATTAAGCTTATGAGGAGAGAATAGAGGAATGAGAGAAAGAAATAGCATAGGAAAATGCTCCATCTACCCCCTTGAGTGAACATGCATCTTCTTCATCGTCTTCTCATCATTCGAATGAGGAGATCAACCAGAACCTTCAAGCACAAAACTATGAATTAAAGAGGATTCATCGAGAAGAGAAAGAGGAGAAGTAGAGATTACAGCTTTAGTTGTGAGCCACGGAAGATGCCTTGAAAGTATTGAAGCACAACGACCATAGCATTCAATCAAAGGATGTTGAATCAAGGAGGCTTCTACAAGAAGAGAAAGAGGATAAGCAGAAATTATAGCTTCAAATATGAACCACTAAAGAGGCCTTGGAGGAGTTGAAGAGCAACGAAGGCTTAGAAAATCCATCATCACTTGTTTTAGAATTGATAGCTTAGGTAAACAATGTTGATCATTATTCTGTTTCATCTTCACATGATGTTATTTTTGTTGGAAATGCGGAGCTACCCATTACAGGAACTGGCATGAGACTCCTTACCAATATGTGGTACAAAGGAGGAGTACCTTGTGTTAATGGCTAAGGCATGAGTCAGCCATTGGAGTTCGTGCAAAGACCTCGACTCCTAGGTTTCAGATACACCAAAGGAGAATGCTCAAATGTGTCAAAAGCTTCCAAGACATTGTTGAAACCGTTGTGGAAAGAGAATCATGGGAGCACATCACCATCATCCCATGACATTAAACATTGTAGTGGAAGATTTTAGGCAAGATCTCATTTCCATATTTGCACCAGAGACATCCAGGAGAGGTATAACAAGTCTCAGTATCCTAAATTTCATTTTGATTACAATAATGTTAATAATGAATGAAAATCATGGCGTAGAAAACTCTATAGTATTTGTGGCTTACATAAGCATGTGGTTGCTGAGTGCTCGAAGAGAATGGTAGCATGAAAGAGGATGAGGCGCCAAAGGAATTCTCCACATTAGGGAAGGAATCCGGTTAAGCAGGTCTAGAGGAAGAAGAATTTTTGCACTCATTCCAACGAAGGTGGTCATCAAAAAGCCACGTGTTGGAGGCTCCATCCAAAGCAACATATTAGGGACAGAGAACCCATGTAGAAAACAATTGGTGAAGATGTTCGAAAAGAAAATCCGCCACATAGTTGTTGGTCCACATTGTGGAGTAAGTGATGTTTTTACTAGACACAATAGTTTGTCATGGAATCACTTTGTAAATCATGCATTTAAACATAATGTAAAAGTGATGATGTGTTTTCCATCACTTGTTAAAGTAACGATGATGGTTTGGCCTTGTATTGATAGTTGGGGTATTTTTTCTATTCTAATGTAAAATTGACCATAGAGTATGTGTTATAGACTCATGGAAAGTATGGGGATGCTTGGGTCATAATTGGTCATGTAATTTAGCATGAAATTTTAAAAATTTGTACTACAAGTTTGCAGAGGATGCACGTGTCGACTGATCACTTATGGCTCTGAAAAACAAAGGTGAAGGAGAAGGAAGGGTGACCTGTTTGGACACTTGTGGTGCAGACAGTGTACAAAATAGTTTCATATTATGCTCATGCCTTTGGTGGACCAAAATATCCTCAGTGGGGAGGAATGATCTAGGTGGATCCAAAAATGCTCAAAAGGCAAAGAGGACTTAGAGGTAAAAAAATCAAAGTGGTTATATTTCTCCCAAACTAGAACCCAGTTGTAGTGCTTGTCACCCTAATTCCAACAGTGTGAACGAAACTCAAATCCGAGCTCATATGGTTGAGTTATTCACGGTAAAAGTTTGGGTGAAACTTGGCCAAGTGGTAGGGTTAAGGAGGCTACAAATTGACTAGGACCGACGCACGAAATCGAGCTCCCAAGAACGAGTGAATTTTTTAGATAGGTAATTTGCCTAATAACCCTTACAAATCCACAAAATTTTTTAATCCCCCACACCCATATAAAAATAAAAAATATATTATAGGGGGGGGGGGGGGAGGTGGGTTACGACCCCCACCACTGTTATATAAAAATTATATTAAAAACGGGGTGATAGGCAGTCAAAACCCGCCACCCCCCAACGAACGCACATCATATAAAACAATTAGGGCCAGGGCTCGAGAGAGACCCGGGACCCCACCCCACAACCCACGACCCAACCACACTTAACCTCCATGTGAACCAAAACAGGTGGGGTTTGAGCCCACCTCACTTGGTGGGGCGTGCTCGCCACTCAGGTGATTCCACCACAAGAAAATAATAAAACGTTAAATGTAACCACCAACTAAAATACCGTAGCATATTTAAACCGCCAACTCGACATTACACATGCCATTCCACAATTAAAATAAAAATGCGCCATTTTGGGGTTTAGTGAGATTGGAGCCCCCAACCACCCACTAAAATCTATCTGTCTTAACCATTGAGCCAACGACTCATTATTAAGAAATTTTCCACCTTTATTATATAAAATCCTCTCAAACCATTCGACTGGGAGGCCAATGGAGTTGTGAGAAAAGCAGACAAGAAAAACCATAATCTAGTGGAATGATGATTTGCAAGGACGGTGGAACCCTAAAGCTGAGAATCTCGAGATGCTGAAACATTCCCTAGGAGGTAATTTTTTACAGTGGCAGAACGTTATCAAGTTTATAGTCATTTTTCTCATAATTTCATGTAGTAATTTTTGTAGAATCATAGGGAATCTAAAAGATTCTCGAAGGCCTATATTTTTTACATTGTCAGAATTGGACAAGTTGACAATCTATTTTACACCACTCATCGTTAGGAAATCAAAGGTGCAGTTCATTTCAGTAGCTAAGATTTTCATTTTTCGGCCATTTTCGAAAGTGGAGCTATATGATGCAATTATGTTATGATTTTATTTTGGTTTGTTGAGATAATGTTTTTATTTTTTAGATCCCCATTAACATTATGTTGAGGTATACTTTTTGCCACATTATTGTGAGATTCCATTAGATTTTCATGCTAAAGGAAAACCCATTTGAGTGAGAGTTATTGTAGGGAGAAAGTCTCGTGGAGAGACACACCACTCTTATTGAAGGTATTTTTCCTTGTAATGACAAATAACATGCCATGTACATCATCATAATTAACATCAATTAATGAAGCGACATCCACTATTGTGAAACCAGGCCCAGAGACGTAACCCACACTAGATGAACTTCGTTATCAATGTGTTGTGTTCTTGGTTTGATGATCGTCATTATGTTTTCTCTTATTTAAGCATTCACATGTGGTTTTATATTGTTTTAAATGAAATTATGCTAACATCATAGAAGTAAAATATCTTGGTTAATTTCGGTAGCTGAAGAGATCCAGATCAATGGTTGACCACGATTCTAATCCCAAGGGATTTATATTAAACCCTACGATAAATATTATAAACCCTAAGATAAATACTATAAACCATAAAATAAACATGGTTGACCATGTTTTGTCATGGTTTATTTTCATATTGAGTCAATCTTTGTCGTAATGCGACATTAACCAAGTTTGACAATGGTTTATTTTCATATTTTTACAATCAATGTCACAATGTGCAATTGGACTATGGTTGCGCATGGTTGACCACGATTTTAAACCCAAGGGAGTTAACTCAATTAAGTGTGAGTGAGTTTAGTCTTATTTTGTAAAAATTCCTATATACTATGTGTTTTCATGTTGAAGTTATTTTGAGTGAGTCGATTGTCAAAAAAAGGTTAACTACCCCTCATCGGGTTCATTATGATCAACATAAGAGAAACAAATTGTGTGTTTTGTGTGTGTGAAATATGTGTCTTTCCTCCTCTGCCTTTCTAACATAACCACCATAGTCAAGTGTATTCTTCCTGACAATAATTGTTTCCAATATTTAATCTGATCACTTCCATGTATATGGGACAAGGTCACTTCCACATATATTTGACAAAAACAAATGAATGGGTTCCAAGAGATGTAGAGATTCAAAAAATTTGGTCCAATTGCATTGCTTCATGAATAAAATTAACAATACTTCTAACTAAACATTTGAGGCAAAGGAGAATCAAATTAATAACCCTTCTTCAAGCTAGCACAATAGACAATTCAAGAATAGAATTCATATACACATGCATAATATATTGTTTAATAGATCTAAAAGTATATTGTAAATATTTGAAACATGGTATTGGATTGTTCCCCTCAAACTCGTCTATCTTTAAAAAAGGATAATTATTGATTGTGTCTAACAATTCGTCAGAAAACCATTATACATACAAGGTTTTTTGTTTTCTCCTACACTTTAAAATTTAAATCAAATATGCTTCTATTCTAATTGTGAGCACAAATTGTAGACCTAATAAGAAAAACCCAAGGGAATAATATTAATCCAAAGGGATTAATATTATAAACCCAGGTATATAAACCATACAAATAATATTATACCCTAGGAATATAAACTTTTAGATTAATAAACCGAAGGGATTGATATTTTAAACCCAACGGAATAATAAACCTAAGAGATTAATATTGAAAGTCCAAGGAATAATATTAAACCAAGGGATTAATACTATAAACCCAAGGTATATAAACCCTATGATAAACATTATAAACCATAAAATAAACATAGTTAATCATGGTTTACGATGGTTGATTTTCATATTGACACAATATTTATCACAATGCGATGTTGGACCATGAGACAATATTTGTCACAATGTGACCATGGTTAGTGGCCATGGTTTACCAAATTGAGCATGGTTAACCATGATTTATTTTAATATTGATACAATCTTTCTCACAATGCAACGTTGGACCAAGGAATAATATTAAACCCTACGAATAATATTATACCATAGGAATATGAACCCTTAAATTAATAAACACAAACAATCGATATTATAAACCCTATGAATAATATTATCACCTAGGAACATGGACCATTATCCTAGGAATATGATTATATAGAGAGTGTAGAACAATGTGAAATCTTGTGTTTCTTTTATTAGAGTTGACAGCTCAACAATGTTCCAAAGTCTCTATTTAGTACTTCTATTTACTCCTTTTACAATTTATTAAAATATCATACAATAATTAACCTTGTAATAATACTCTGTCTTAACCTGTCCTTCATAGGTCATGAATAATAGTAATATTGTTTAATACTTGAGCATCTTATTTGGTGTTAATCTCTCCATCTTTGAAAACTCGTAAATATTTAGAGAAATGTCCAACATTAATTATATATGAATTTCTCTTTAGGTGAAAATTTTATGATAATATCTTTGTCTTTCACCTTTGCTCCTTAAAATATTTATGTTCCAATTTTATGTTTTAATAACATTAGAAATTTAAACTTAATATTAGAAATTTAATTAATTTTCAATTTTATTTATTTTTATTATCTTTGGTTACTATTATTTTTTTAAATAATTAAAACACCATTTTTACTTAATAAATAATTAATTACTAAAAAATTATAATAATAAATAAATAAGATTATTTATTTATTACCTATAATTCCCTTTCCTATTGAAATAATCTTTAAAAAAAATATAATTCGGAGTACTTCTAACCTTTTAAAACACGTTTTTATTTAAATAATCTAACCAATGAAAGTTTGCTATCAACTTAAACTTCAAAAATGTTTAGAAACATATAAAATAATTTGAGTTGAAACAAAATCCTTTATTAATAATGAGCGTTAATGGAAATTATGGGATTTCAATATTAATAGGATAGGGCAAATTCACATGTAAAATTGTGTTGATGGCATGGTTCACTCGTGCTTTTTCATTTCTAGATATGAAATTTTGGTCGACCTCAGAACGGAAAAAAACTTTTCATATATATATAATTTTAATTTTAATTTATTGTGGTTCAATGTCATACACTTTAATATTAACATTTATTTGAGTCTATATCCTTAGAAGACTATGTTAATTTTAGTATGAGTACTTCAAAATTTATTTTATATTTTCTTTTCAAATTTGTGATTTCCATTTAGAATTACTTCAAAATGTTAAAAAATATATATCACATTTTTCTTCTAAATCCCTAAGTTTATGTTGAGAAATGAATTTGGTTTTAAAACCTTTTTGTATGACTTAAAAAAGGACTTCAAAACTTGTAGGTTTTGCTTCCTTTTAAAAATTTTAAAGGATCTTTTTCGTTATAACGAACTTCTAAGGCATATTGTTCCTTCAAATTGAATTCTTGGAAATTGGTCAGATTTTAATCTTTTAAAACATATTTAGGTTCAATCGTCAACTTAAAATTTTGTATTCTAAATAATGTTTTTTTTTTCTTAGTGTTAACTAGTATTAAATCAGTAAATACAGCATTGGTATTCGTGGTAATTGCATGTTTTTATATTGATGGCATTAAGTTTGGAAATTCACCACCAACTCCTTGTGCCTATATCCTCACCAAGCCTTTCTTTATAATCATCATCTATCAAACTGTTTGGTTCATGCGAGATACTTCCAAGGCCAACGATAAACCTATTCAAAACGTTAAAAAAAAAATGTGGGGGATGTTGTATTCTTTAAAGACCCTCATCTTTGATATTGTACAGATTCACAATGTAGCACAATCTTTCTATGTCTTGCAATGTTTTAAAAGAATACAAAGTAGCCTTCGACCAACTACGGAAAATTATGTTTACATTTTTCTCTTTGTAGCAAAATAAATTCCGAAGACATAATTGATTTTGTATAGCAGTAGCATCTCGTATGGTGTAATGCTGGGTGAATTTTGGAGAGACAAAAATATTTGAAAAGTATCACTTGAAATGTGGACAACTGGGCCACGTAACTGGTATTTATAAGAAAAATTGTTGGTGCACCTTCAATACTCATTTACACACACAAAAGCCCCCATTGTTTTGTGTATCAAATGTTCAGATACCCATGGGCTCATTATCACACATATATATGTATAGCATGGTTACCAAGTTCGCTCGAATTGGGCTGAAAAATACGAAAATTTGCTGAAAATCGATTTGGTTTTGTAGATAGATGTTTAATTAACAAAATATTACTTAAAATTTTAGAAGTTTGGCCATTCATGTACTTATTATCATACATATATATATATGTATAGCATGGTTACCAAGTTCACTCGAATTGGGCTGAAAAATACGAAAATTTGTTGAAAATCGATTTGGTTTTGTAGATAGATGTTTAATTAATAAAATATTATTTAAAATTTTAGAAGTTTAACCATTCATATAGTTAATTTGATTTGGTTGTGAGGATGGATGTTTAATTAATAAAGTATTACTTAAAATTTTAGAAGTTTAGTCAATCATGTGGTTTATTTATTCAATAACAGAAGTTAAGAACTTCAATATTTACAGAAATAGATAATAATGGGATCAAGTTTACATAGAAGGAAAAAGTATTTACATAAATATATAGTAAGGTATCAAAAAATAAAAATAAAAATGGAAAATCATAGTGGAATAAGAAAGTTTACCATTTTCTAATTTCTTTTTTACTTTCAAAAGCTTAAAAACTTAGAAAATGTGATAGGGAAGGTAAGAAAATACAAAGGAAAATGGAAAATATTAGTGGAATAAGAAAGATTACCATTTTATAATTGCCTAAAAAGGTTAGAAAATAGAAAAAGAAAGAATATGTATGTTAATTTCTAGTATATTTCTAATTTTAAAAGGAGTTATTACTTTTGGGACTTTATATATTTTTTAAATATGGTTATATTTATTATTAAGAATTTTAGATAATTAAGTTATTAAATTCGAAAATTATTTAAAATTTAAGTTTAGAAAAGAATACAAGTTTTGAAGAGAAGTGATACGTGTTGTTTTTAATTCAAAATAAATTAAAAAAATAGTAAGTGAAAGATATTGTTTTTGTAAAGACAAAAATCTTTAGAATGTATAGTGTGAGAATTAAAATTAAAATTCGAACTTGGTAACAATCGTAGGTATTTTAGCCTTTTAGGTATTCCTTGTAAACTTTATATATAATATAA
This sequence comes from Pinus albicaulis, assembly GCA_034641835.2. NCBI lineage: Eukaryota > Viridiplantae > Streptophyta > Pinopsida > Pinales > Pinaceae > Pinus > Pinus albicaulis. Next base: position 1,062,380,593 of record CM076574.1, on the reverse strand, counting down.
TATTGAATGTTTGTTGGCATGTAAGATAAGAAATGTCAATATTGACACGACTTTATGATTAAAAATATTGAACGAAATCATTAACAAAGCGATGCTCCCCCACAACACAGAGAATGCAAACAAATGCGAAAATTTACATTCAATACATGGGCAGCGATACACAGGAGAGGATTGAAACTTCTATTTTCAATTCAATTCTCATTTTTCTAATGAAATATTACATTTCTTATATCATATGGATGAAGCGTGCAAAAACCTAATCTATTCAATGTTGCTTCAATGCCCAAACGAACATTCAACAAAATTCATCCTTGGCCATCAAAAATCCCATTCTTTCATTAAATCGGCACGCAGGACATATTTCTGGATTACACTGGAAAACACGCGAAGACGTGTTCAAAACACAAAAGGTCGAATCTAAAATTTTATGCAATATGGTCCTAGTCCACATCGCGTCCGCGTAGATCTATAATTTTAACTTTTAACTCTCACTCTATCCTTTAAACTTTGCAGGCTGCGACATTCGATAATGACATGGCACTTATTGCATCGCAACCAAAATAACTTAGCCTGTGGTGGTTTGGCGATAAACTTAAATCTTTTTGAATGCGATATGCGATACTGATATCGCTTCGAAAAACAAATAACATAGCTTGTGGCTACGGAAAAGGTAAGTGGTAAGACTTGCTATGCGCGAAATGCGATGCCCTCTTGAACTTGACACATGCCCCCTCTTGCGATTGCATCATGAAAAAAATAGAATAACTTGCGACTTGTGATCTGTGGGCGGCTTAATTAAAGGTAAGTGCAGAAAGAGAAATAAAAGGGATTGCGGTGGTTTGTAAGTGCAGTAAAAGTTTGGTGGGTCTCGCTGGTATCGTATCGGAAGTAAAATAACATAACATGTGGTAACGCTTGTGGTAAGGCTTAATATTTGCGAAGTGTGGTGAAGATGTGGGTCCCGCTGATATCGCTTCGGTAGAGAAATAAAATAGCATGTGGGCTTTAAGAGTTAAACGATAAAAGTTGCAATGTGCAGTATGCGGGCGGTAAAGGTTGGTAAGTTGTGGTAAGTGTGAAATGAAAAATACAAAGGTTTTGAGGAAATACAAAGAGTTACGATGGTTTGCAATGTGGTCAGGTTTACGATAGCTCTCGCCAATATCACATCGGCGGGGAAATAACTTATATGGAAAATGGATTGAAGTTAAAGCATAAAAGTTGTGAAATGCACTGTAGACAAAAATAAAAGGTAAGTCAAAATGCGATGGTTGGAAATAAATGCAGAGTTAAAGGCTCGGTACTCTATTTTTATGTTTTGTGTGGATTGGGTGAAAACGCCTCCAGTCCTTTGGCTCTGTTGTTGTCCTTCTCTGCGATAAAAAATTTATGAAGTTGTGGGATGCGCCACTCCTTATTCATTGTGGTGGTTGGGAGTAAAACTCCAACACTTCCCCTTAATCAAAATTTTCGCCATCAGTCATTCTCAGACATTTTCTAAGATACTCAAAACTGTTCTGTGCTAATGGCTTTGTGAGGATGTCAGAAAATTGTTCCTCTGTCCTACAGTGCTACAAAACTACCTCACCATTGTTAACCAATTCTCTTATAACATGATATTTTGCATCAAAATGCTTTGTTCTCTTATGGAAAACAAAATTCTTTGATAATGCTATTACTGAGCTATTATTACAATGAATTGTGGTTCCCTTGTCTTTCTCATGACATAAATCTCTCAGCGTCCTTCTCATCCAAACTGCTTGGCATGTTGTTGTTGCTACCACATATTCTGCTTCCGCTGTTGATAAAGAAACTATTGTTTGCTTCTTGGAAGCCTATGAAATGGCTCCCGATCCCAAATGAAACACATACCCAGATGTGCTTTTCCTATCATCTACACTTCCAGCCCAATCGCTGTCAGTGTATCCAATCAACTTCAAATTATCAGTTGAGAAGTATAGAACACCATACTCCTTCATTCCATTCACATACCTCAATATTCTCTTGGCTACTTGCCAATGTGTTTCCTTTGGTGTCTCCATGAATATGGAAATTAAACTAACAACATACATAATATCAGGCCTAGTTGCAGTCAAATACATGAGGCAGCCAACTATGCTCTTGTACAATGTCGGATCAACATTCTCGCTGCAGTATTTTTTGCTTAACTTTAACCCCATGATAGTTTGAGTTACTAATGTTTTGTTGTGTTGCATGTTAAACCTCTTCAAGACTTCTGCAACATATTTTTCTTGGGTAATAAAAATTCGCTTTTCATTTTTCTTTACTTCTATGCCCAAGAAGTATCTCAATAAAATCAAATTGGTCATTTCAAATTCACTCTTCATGATTGCTTTAAAATAAGCAATGAGAGAAACTTCATTGCCAGTAAAGATTAAATCATCTACATATAAAACAACAATAAGAATCTTACCATTATTTTCTTTAATGTAGAGTGTGAGTTCACCATCACACTTTTCAAACCCATTTTCTGTTAGGTAAGCATCTATCCTGCTATACCATGCTCTTGGTGCGTGCTTCGGTGCATAAAGAGCTTTCTTCGACTTGCACACTTTGTGCTCTTGGCCTTCAATCTCATAGCCTGGAGGTTGTTCAACATATACCTCCTCTTTCAACATTCCATTCAAAAATGTTGACTTCACATACATTTAGTAGACTTTCCACTTTTGTTGTGCTGCTATGGACATCATTGTTCTTAGTATTTCCATCCTTGCAACAGGTGCAAAGGTTTATTCATAGTCTCTTCCTTGCTGCTGCTTGTAGCCTTTCAGAAAAAGTCTTTCTTTGTGCCTTCGAATCCTGCCTTCAACATTTCTCTTGGTATTATAGACCCATTTCACTGCAATGACTTCTTTACCTTGTAGGAGGTCCACTAACTCCCATGTGTCATTATTTTCAATTGCACCAATCTCTTCATTCATCGCTTCAATCCATTTCTCTTCTTTTACTGCATCTTAAAAATGAATTGGTTAATCAACATGAAAAACTAGAGCAAATAAATAATTATGACCATTTTCATTATCAACTTCTTGCTCACAAATTTCACTCAAATTTATAAATCTTAGTATTCTTGGTGTGCTTGGAGTTCCACTTGAACTCGAGGGAGTTTCTGATCCCAGTGGTGTGCTTGGAGAAGCACGTCCTTGATTTCTTAAGGCTGTTTTGTTTCCTGCTTGTGGTGTGCTCTGTTGTGCTTGTGTAGTTGAAGGAGGAACCACTATGGAGGAATTATTTTCTGTTGTGCATTCCTCTTGCTCTTCGTGAGACACACATGTCTTCACGTTTATTATTTTCTCTAAGCTTGCATCCCAAGCTTCTTCTTCAATGAACTGCACATCTCTATTGATTATAAATTTATTGGTGGATGGATTATAGAATTTGTATGCCTTGGACTCATCACTGTATCCAACAAAGATACACTTCTCCCCCTTGTTGTCCAATTTATTCCTTAGTTGATCTAGGACATGTGCATAAGACACACATCCAAATACTTTTATGTGAGTGACAAACTGCTTTGTTCCACTCCATCCTTCTTTTGTAACTCTGTTCATAAAATCTTTGGTTGGGCATCTATTAAAAATATATGTTTCACAATTGATAGCTTCAGCCCAATACTCATTTGGAAAAAAAAATTCCTTCAACATACTTTTGACCATGTCCATGATGGTCCTGTTCTTCCTTTCTGCAACACCGTTTTGTTGTGGTGTGTACCTTGTGGTAAACTTCTTGTGTATGCCATTTCCCCTACAGAAACGTAGGAAATATTTGTAGATATATTCTCCACCTTTGTCAGTTCTCAACACTTTGATGTAGTGCCCACTCTGCTTCTCAACAAGAGAATTGAAGTGGTAGGAATTTTCAAACACTTCACTCTTCTTTTTCAAGAAATAAACCCATGTCTTTCTTGTATAACCATATATAAATGTCAAGACATAGTGACTACCAGCTAAATATGGCATTTGTATTGGTCCACAAAAATCTGAGTGGGCAATATCTAAGGGTGCCTTTGCCCATATACTCATCCCTGTTAGGAATGCTTCTCTATGTTGTTTTCCCAAGATGCAGCTTTCACATAGGCTGTCAGGTTTCTCAGTGAGTGGTAATCCTTTTACCATCCATTTTCTATGAAAGAGGTTCCAAAATTGAGATGTCCAAATCTCAAATTCCATAACCAGTTATCGTCTTTCACTTCTTCTTGAAAGACCTCTTGTGTGACTCCTTCCTTCAAGTCTGTTCTGAGCTCGAGAGGAAACATCCTATTCTTTATCACATGCACTTCTGCAATGACCCTTTTACTTGGGCGTATGTCCATGATAGTACACACATCATTCTTAAAAAAAACATTTTAGCCCTTCTTCACGAGCTATCTAATGCTTAGAAGGTTGCATCTTAGGCCAGGTACATAATATACATCTGGCAAAAATTTCTTTTCTCCCTTCCTTGTGAGTATTGATACTCTTCCTTTTCCCATGACAGAGACTTTGCTATCAGTCCCTGTTATCACTTTATATTTCACATTTTCATCCAGATTGGAAAACACTACTATGTTTTCAGTCATGTGGTTACTACAACCCGAGTCTAAAAACCATACATCTTCATGTTTTTCTTGTGCTACATTACATGTTAGAAGCACATTACTCTGGTTCTTATCTTCTTTTGTAAAATTTGCATTTTCCATATTATTCATGTCATTTTGTTTCTTTCTACATTCATTGGCATAATGCGCATACTTTTTACAATAATGACATTGGGCTTGGGATTTTTCATACCTTTTTCCTTATGCTTGGTGTTGGCTTGAGTCTTCACTTTGATTTTTATTGCTGGCCCTTCCACTTGTGCTTGCAGGGTTGTTTCTTCCACCTCTCTGTGGGCTTCTTCCTCTTCCTTGGTAGTTTGATCTTCCTCGACCTCTACCTCGACCAAAAGACATTTGTGTCTTGAAAGCATGCTCCAATGAGGAGTTCACTATTCTATTTAGTCTATGGTCATGAGAAATCTGGGATGCATGAAGGTCATCCACTGGAAATTATAAGATATCCTTTGTCTCCTCTATTGCCACTACTATGGCATCAAATCTTGAGGGTAGACTTCTCATGATTTTCTCCACTTTTCCTCTTTCCTAAACTGTCTCTCCATGAAAACTTATTAGGGTGACCAACCCAATCACATGTGTGAAGAATGAGTCTATGTTATCAAAATCTTTCATACAGAGAGTTTCAAAGTCTCTCCTCAGAATTTGTAGCTTTATTTTCTTCACCTTCTCCATGCTTTGATAGGCTGTTTTGAGAATATCCCATGCCTCCTTAGACTTTTTTGTTGTTTCAATCCTTGGGAAAATACTCTCATGCACTACTTGAAAGAGATAGAAGATGGCTTTGGAGTCCTTCTTATTATCTCTCAACAAGTCTCTTTCTACTACTGTCAAAGAAGCCAGTGCTACTGCACCTACTAGTTCTTGGAAACCTTTTTCCACCAGCTACCATATATCTTATGAAGCAAACAGGGCTCTCATTTTAATGGCCCAATAATCATAATTCTTCCCATTAAACTGTGATAGTTGGGGATTTTTCAGGTTTGTGCCTGTTGCTGCCATTCTGACTGTGTTAAACAAAACAATCAACTTGACTTTGTAAAGTAGAAGCTTTCTCACTGCTGGAGAAATATGCTTCTCAAACCAATCTTACAGGTTCTACAGAAAAGAAAGCGAGCTCATGCTTCTTTTACTGAGATCCTAGACCTACTCCGATACCATGTTGAAAATATTGAACGAAATCAATAACAAAGGGATTCTCCCCCACAACACAGAGAATGCAAACAAATGCGGAAATTTATAGTCAATACATAGGGAGCGATACACAGGAGAGGATTGAAACTTCTGTTTTCAATTCAATTCTCATTTTTCTAATGAAAAATTACATTGCTTATATCAAATGGCCGAAGCCTCTAAAAACCTAATGTATTCAATGCTGCTTCAATGCCTGAATGGACGTTAAACAACATTCATCCTTGGTCGTCAAAAAGCCCATTCTTTCATTAAATCAACATGCAAGCCGTATTTCTGGATTACACACGAAAACACGCAAAGACACGTTCAAAACAAAAAATGTCAGATCTCAAATTTTATGCAATATGGTCCTGGTCCACATCGCATCCCAACATATTGGCGATTTTAAATTTTAACTCTCGCGCTATCCTTTAAACTTTGCGGGCTACGACATGCGTGAGTGACGTGGAACTTATCGCATCACAACCAAAATAACTTAGCCTGCTGCGGTTGGCGATAAACTTAAATCTTTGTGAATGCAATATGCGATAGCGATAAACATAGCTTGCGGCTACATAAAAGGTAAGTGGTAAAACTTGCGACACATGAAATGCGTTGCCCTCCTGAGCTTGACACGTGCCCCCTCTTGCGATGGCATCACAAGAAAAATAGAATAACTTGCAGGTGGCATAAACTTAAAGTTAAAAACTTGCGACTTGCACTTTGCAGGAAGCTTAAACAAAGGAAAGTGCAGAAAGCAAAATACAAAGGATTTCAGTGGTTTGTAAGTGCGGTAAGGTTTCCTATGTTCCCCCGATATCACATCAGTGGTAAAATAACATAACATGTGGTAAGGCTTATGGTAAGACTTAAGATTTGCAAATTTGCAGTGAGGATGTGGGTCCTGCCAATATAGCATCGACGGAGAAACAAAATAGTATGCGGGCTTTAAGAGTTAAACTATAAAATTTGTGATGTGCGGTATGTAGGTGGTAAAGGTTGGTAAGTTGCGGTAAGTGTGAAATGCAAAATACAAAGGTTTTGTAGAAATACAAAGAGTTACGATGGTTTCAATGTGGTCGGGTGTACGGTAGGTCCCACCGATATCGCATCGGCAGGGAAATAACTTATATGGTGAATGGCTTGAAGTTAAAGCATAAAGTTACGAAATGCACTGCGAGAAAAAATAAAAGGTAAGTCAAAATGCAGTGGTTGGAAATAAACGCAGAGTTAAAGGCTTGGTACTATGTTTTGTTGTTTTGCGTGGATTGCATGAAAACACCTCCAGTCCTTTGGCTTTACTGTTGTCCTTCTCTACAATAAAAATTTTATGAATTTGTGGGCTGCGCCGCTCCTTATTCATGACAGTGATTGGAGTAAAATTCCAAAATTTACAAATTTCCTTTGATTGTTTCACAAGCAAATATAATTTGAATGGCCCCATATTCCTGACTGAGTTTACAATGCTCCAATGTGTGAGACAATGTATAGTCAATAATATATTTTCACCATGCCTACTCCAAACCAAACCAAGAATATGACCAAACATGGACAGAATAGCATTTTGCTGAAACCAAGATGTTGGCATAGAAAATGTTTTCAAAAACCTCTTATGGAAAAGGAGAAAGGAGAGGATTGCAAACGTTTTATTTTTTCCATTTAGCTTTTTAATATTTTGATTTGTCTTTTACTTATCAAACTCTATCTTTTAAATTTTAGACTTTTTGACATTATTATTATTATTATTATTATTTTATTTTACACTATAATGATTATTTATTAAACTTAATCAAGTATTTATGTTATTTGTGAGTTTCAATATTGTGGCTTAAACAATATTTTCACCGTACCGTTCTGTTTGGCTACTGTCTTTAATTTAACCCTAGTTTTGTATAGAAATGAATGTTGATTGGGATATAGACACTGATTACAAATCTTGATTGGGATTTCTCTACAAAAAGAAATGAAAGAGAATTGACTCAAATTATGAAAATAAATAAATGGAAAACAACCAAACACTTCAGTAGAATAACAGACGAATCTCTAATCCAAACTTCATTTAGCACAAAACTTGGAAATTATACCACGACTCACATTTTCACTTATCCATAACCATACCAGTGAAATTAATTTTTTGTCTACTTTGCCAGCAAAGTGGCACCCCACCATTCTATATTTCAAAATAAACCAAAAAGATGTAGCGTTTCCCATGTAAGTAGAACTTTCACACTGAAGGTTGTATGGTGTAATTACAGTATAAAGTCCGCAGAGATGCACAGGAAAAATTTTCCGAAGTCTCCATGGTTGCAGCTAAGTCATATCACACCGAAAACACAATCACGATTCAAAACTAATCCTACAAAAATGTCATCAGTGACACCGATCAAATTTGGTTATGTATGGAAATAACAACTAGGTAATCCCAAACAAGACTTGTTTATCCCAAAAAGAATAAAAGAGATGTTCAATGTCATTGTCATGGTGATCAAGAAAGGAATATCTTCCATAAAACCTGTAGATACAAACAGAACCCAGACTATATGAAGGTATAGATATGTCAATAACCTTCGCGACGGTCTAATCCCACATAGGAGGTTGGGTGCCACATCTACACATCATTCATTATCTTAAAATATTTAAGATACGTGAATTTTTTTTACTCAACACAGAGTTGCTGAAATCAAATCATAACAGGTTTTATTTTTTAATAAATAGTAGTGGAGATTAAAATCACAGCTATAATGAAGAAAAATAAATTAAACAGATTTACTCACTTTAAATAGAGTAAAACAGGTGACCATAAATGTTGAGATACTAATATCATTGTCAGTTAAGTGTCATTACATTTAATTCTATTCTCTGTTAGAAGTAGTAGACAGTTGAGTTTTAATTCAGTTTTAGAGGACTTTTATCCCAGTAATTTATTATTGATGTTTACAATGTAATATATTTAACTATCTTTGAATATTGAAAAGGGCAATTTCTCCTTTAGTTTTTCTCTCTCTTAAGATTCCAAAAATAACCACAACGAGAGAAAAGTTGGAACAACAGAGAAGAGAGACTAGTCTGCATAATAATCTTTGAGAAAGCCGCAAAAATTTGAGGAAAGTTAAAAACAGCCTCCTGCGAAGAAGCAGAAGAACGAAAAAGCTAGGCCAAGCCATCAAAAGCCGACTAAACGAATTGAAAAAAAGTTCAACTCGAGTTTTTTTTTTTTTTAAATTTCAGCATAACGCACTCCAGGAAATCGGCCAGAGCGTTACTAATGCACCACTCCAGAGCTAGAGCCAGAGCCGCGTTAGTTTAGATTCTTCACGCACGCGGGTCAAACACCTGCTTTAAACTTATTTTTTTAGTTAAGCTAAAATCTGGTTCATGCATGAAGGTATGACGGCATTCAACGGATCATGCATTTAACCTTTGTTTTTAAAAAATCCGTTGAATGCCTTCATACCTTCATGCATCAACCGGATTTTTTAAAAATAAAGGTTAAATGCATGAAGGATGTATTTTTAAAAAGGGGATTTCATATTGAACAATGCTTGACATGCTTTATTTGGAGTTAATTTTAAACTGGTTATGGTGCATGTATAATTGTTTAAAAAAAAAAAGGATTATGTAATCTTTTTAAAGGTACTGTTTTGAAGTTTATCTTAAAAAATTCATGGAATTGTTTCTAAAGTTTCTTTTAAAAAGATATTTTTTTTAAGAGGAGATTTAAAAAAAATATATGTGTGAAGTTTTTTATAAAAAAGAGATTGTTTTGGAAAAAGAGATTTAAAAAGGGGCATTGTTAAAATTGTGAGAGCCTTGCCAAAGTGAATGTGTAAAAAGAATTTTTTTTGAGATAATGATATTTTATAGAAGCAAGGTATTTGATCATCATATGTAGAGTCGTTTGTTTGTGGAAGCCAAGCAACGAGCTCATGGGAAAAATCAAAAGGTTAAATGGACAACAGGGGATGTTTGAGATCTTTTAACTCAGCCGATCAATTTTGAAGAAGCAGTTAAAGAAAAGCATTGGGTTGATGCAATGAACCAAGAAATTGTTGCCATAGAGAAGAATCAAACTTGGGAATTAGTTGATCTCCCAAGAGATAAAACCAGAATTTGTGTAAAATGGGTATATAAGACCAAGCTAAATGAAAACAGAAAAATTGAGAAACATAAAGCAAGGTTGGTTGCCAAAGGATTCTCACAACAGTTTGGTGTCGACTATGGTGAATCATCTTCTTCAGTAGCAAGGTTAAACACTGTCAGAACCATTTTGTCTACAACAGATCAACACAAATGGAAAGTCTATCATCTCAATGTAAATTATGCCTTCCTAAATGGTATATTACAGGAAGAATTTTATGTAGATAAACCTCTAGGTTTTGAAGTGCCAGGACAGGAGCATAAAGTATATAGATTGAAGAAAGCTTTATATGGTTTGAAATAAGCTCTAAGAGCTTGGTACAATCGCATTGACACCTTGAGAGAAACAAAGATCGAAGCAATGTTGTATAAGACTTCCGAGCAACAATGTGAGAGCGTGAGAGAAGTATTTGAATATCATTAAGGTGCGAAGATCCCAAAGACTTTACAGCTTTCTTAGTAGAATAGTTGACGAGATCACTCTCGGCACACGAAACAAGACTCAGCCTGACAGAAGACTCCATAGAACAAGCTTTCAAAACACAACTCTCATTTGGTAGAGGCAGAGGCAAAGGATATAGAGGCGGCAACAAGTGAGGCAGAGGCCGAAGCAGTGGAAGATCAGATCATCATCATGTAATAGAGCGGTGGAGACCTCCACAAAAGCGAACCTTGAGAGGCAGATCGTGGAACAGATTGAGTGTCCAATGTTATTACTGCAAGAAGTTTGGCCACTACGAACAAGACTGCAGAAAAAAACAATAATATCAACAAAGAGGCATTATCAATCTCTCCAACAATGAAGGAGAATCCTTAGAGACCATGTTTCTTTCATGCCATCTTTCGAAGGACAAACACAATGAAGAACTTTGGTTGTTGGACAGTGGATGCAACAATCACATGATAGGTAACAAGAATCTTCTTTCTTCTCTTGATGCTTCCATAACATCAAATATACCACTTGGAGATCGAAGAAGTATTAAAGTTGAAGGAAAAGGTATTGTCCCTATTCTTACTAAACATAATCATAAAAAATACATCCTTGATGTTTACTATGTTCCTCAGCTGAAACATAATCTCATTAGTGTAGGAAAACTAATGGAACATGGATATGATGCATTATTTCGAAAGAACGCATGCTATATATATGACAAATATACCCATAAAGGATTGATAGCAAAAGTTGAAATGACCAAGAATAGGATGTTTCCATTGACTCTTAGAATCCAAATAATAGACAATCATTACTCCATAATATATCAAGAATAGATTAGACCCATTTATGGAATTCTAGGTATGGCCACATCCTAATCAAGAATCTAAGACTGCTTCAAAATAATTCTAGTCATTGGTCTCCCTACTATGAGTGAAAAAGACTGTGAAATTTGTGTCCTATCCAAGCATAAAAGAGATATCTTTCCCACATCATCCTCGAGGGTGAAAGAGCCTTTAGCACTTGTCCATACAGCATATGTGGCCCAATGTAGACACTTTCCATTGGTGGTGTTTCTACTTTTTGACATTTATTGATGACTTTATTAGGAAGATATGGGTGTACTCTTTAAAAAATAAATCAAATAACTTCTCTAGATTTATAGATTTCAAGGCAGAAGTAGAAAAAAAGAGTGGAAAACTCTTGAAAGTACTTAGATCAGGCATATGAGGAGAATACATCCCAAATGAATTCAAAACATTTTGTCTACAACAAGGTATCATAATGTAGTATAGTACAAGATACACTCCACAGCAAGATGGAGTAGCAGAAAGAAAGAATCAGTCAATCATGAACATGGCAAGATGCATGCTACGGGAGAAGAAGTTGTGAAATAACTATTGGGCTGAAGCAGTGTCAACAAAAGTGTATGTTCTCAACAGATCACCAACATCTAGTCTACAAGATATAATACCTCAAGAAGCACGGGATGGTAACAAGGTAAATGTATCACACTTTAGAATTTTTGGATCAATATATTTTTCACATGTTCCTGAGAAACTAAGAAAAAAGCTTGATGATGGGAGTAACAGATGCATATTTGTATGCTATAGTGAGCAGTCAAAAGCCTACAGAATTTACAACTCTATTACCAAAAAGTTAATTTTAAGCAGAGATGTCAATTTTTTCGAAAATAAATCTTGGTTTGATCATGTAGATGAAACTTCAAATCAATATTTTTATCCACTACAGTCTCCAATATTGCAGGTTTAAGAACAACCAGACCATTCTAAAAATGGTACATCATCAAGTAGCGATTCAGCGAGTGATCAAAAATCTTCGGAAGAAGAACATAAAACAAGAAGTATTAGAAAGATATATGAATAGGAGCATGAATTTGACCAACAGAATATGTTTTCATTTCTTTCAACTCGACTGACCCATTTTGAATAAGAAGTTAAAGAAAATCATTGGGTTGATGCAATGAACCAAGAAATTTCTGCCTTAGAGAAGAATCAGACTTGGGAATTAGCTTATCTCCCAATAGACAAAACCAAAATTGGCGTAAAATGGGTATATAAGATCAAGCAAAATGAAAAATGAAAAATTGGGAAAAATAAAGCAAGGTTGGTTGCCAAAGGATTCTCACAATAGTTTGGTGTTGACTACGGTGAAACACTTGCTCCAGTAGCAAGGTTAGACATTGTCAGAACCATTTTTTCCATCACAGCTCAACATAAATGGAAATTCTATCAGCTTGATGTGAAATATGCCTTCCTAAATGGTATATTACAGGAAGAAGTTTATGTAGAGAAACATCCTGGTTTTGAAGTGCCAGGATAGGAGAATAAAGTATATACATTGAAGAAAGCTTTATATGGTTTGAAACAAGGTCCAAGAGCTTGGTACAGCCGCATCGACACTTATCTCATCAAAAGTGGTTTTTCCAGAGGAAGCCATGAACCTGCCTTGTATACCAAATCTCATGAAGGTAAAATTATTATTGTATGCCTTTATGTAAATGATCTTATTTACAAAGGAAATATGATAATAGAAGACTTCAAAGTAGCAATGCAAGTAGATTTTGATATGACAGACCTAGGAATCACGAAATATTTCTTAGGCATTGAAATTCACCAATATGCTAATGGAATTTTTGTTGGTCAACAAAATTATGCCACTGACATCATTCAAATGTTCATAATGACCAATTGAAAATCAACTGATACACCAATTTCTCAAGGTACCAAACTCAGCAAACAAGATGTAGCTCCATCTATTGATCCCACATTGTATAAAATTCTAGTTGGTAGTTTGTTGTATCTCACTTCAACTGGACTTGATATTATGTTTGCGGAAAATTTTGTCTCTAGGTTTATGCAGTCACCAAATATTACTCATTGGAAAGTTGCAAAAAGGGTGTTAAGGTATATTGCAGGGACCATAGACAATGATTTGTTTTATACACATTCCGAAAATTGTTCACTTTCAGGTTATACAGACAACGGTTATGCAGGGAGTTTAGATGATCTCAAAAGTACCTTAGGGTATGTTTTTCATCTTGGAACCAATATGATTTCATGGGAATCCAAGAAACAACCAATCATTTTAGTTCTTCTGCAGAGGTTGAATATGTAGCAGCAAATTCAGCATCTTGTCAAGCAGTGTGGTTGAGAAGATTATTGAAAGATATTTCAAATATTCAGAAGGAGCCTACTCCAATTTACTGTGATAATAGTTCAACAATTTCTTTATCAAAAAAGCATGTTTTTCACAAAAAGAGAAAGCACATTGACACACGTTTTCATTTCATTTGTGAACTTGTCAATGATGGGGACATATCACTTTCTTTTTGTGGTTCCAAAGATTAGCTTGTAGATATTTTCATAAATCCATTGGGAAAGAATGTATTTGAATTTCAAAGAGAGAAATTAGGCATTGTTAGTGCCTCCACTTGTAACAGTTGAGATTAGGAGGGGATGTTGAGATACTAATCTCACTGTCAGTTAGGTGTCATTACATTTAATTCTATTGTCTACTAGGTGTCGTAGACAGTTCAGTTTTACTTCAGTTTTAGTCGAGTTTTACTCCAATAATTTATTATTGCTGTTTACAATGTAATATATTTAACTATTCATTACATTTAATTCTATTGTCTACTAGGTGTCGTAGAAAGTTCAGTTTTACATTAGTTTTAGTCGAGTTTTACTCTAGTAATTTATTATTGATGTTTACAATGTAATCTATTTAACTATCTTTGAATATTGAGAAGGGCAATATCTGGTCCAGTTTTTCGCTCTCATTCTTTGTCAGTAAAATTGACACGTGAAAGCATATCGCGACAAACCAAACTTTATATTATAACTTCAAAACATGAAATAAATTCATATATGGAGGTTGTTACTCCTTCACAAGTAAAACACTACCTTTTACTGATATTTACATTGAGAGAGGTTGTTGAGTAACACACAGTAAAATTTGTAACTCTTCACGTGCCCACCAAAATTCACACACTCCACAATTTTCTCCCTTTGTCTTTCCAAACTTACTTCCCCCACACTTCATTCAACTTCTAGATGCTTGTTAATTCAAAAATTATACATCTAAGACACTAATACATGACAGAGTAAAAAAATTAATAGAAAGGATGGGTGAATTAATACACACCATGGGTGATTATTTGTGTTGCAGAGTTAATGTTTTCCCATAAGCTTTTCTCCTTTTGTCTTTCCAAACTTACTTCCCCCACACTTCATTCAACTTCTACATGCTTGTTAATTCAAAAAATATATATCTAAAACATTAATACATGAGAGAGTCAAAAATTAATAAAAAGGATGGGTGAATTAATACACAGCATGGGAAATTATACAAAGAATGATTTTGTGTTGCTGAGTTAATGTTTTCCCATAAGATTTTCTCCCTTTCTCTTTCCAAACTTTCTTCCCCCACACTTCGTACAACTTCTACATGCTTGCTAATTCAAAACATATATATCTAATACATTAATACATGACAGAGTCAAAAAATTAGTACAAAGCATGTGTGAATTAATACACAACATGGGCGATTATACAAAAAATGATTTTCTGTGTTGAGGAGTTAATTTTTGTCCATAAGATTTTACCAAACCTCTTGGAATTTCCAATGATGAGATCTAATTCCAAGTTGGAAAATATGGTATGCTCTAATCTATGTCGAGAACATACAGAAACAAAAAAAAAGAAAAAATCAAAGAAGAAATATGCGGAAAAAACAATTACATAGACAGACAAAGCGAAAACAGGAGAGGAAAACTTTTCTTCATTCATCTCACTGAACATATGAAAATTAAATTTCTTTATACAAAAATGGCGAAGCCTTAAGATTGAATGCAATTCAATGCAGACGGGATTGTTGACAATGAAAATTTCCTTCTGCCTATTCTGTTGTTTTGTACACTAAACAACGTACAAAGCACAAAAGTTCGGACCTGAAATTTTATGGGTTTCAACTACGAAACCACATCGCATATGTGCCCTCCATCACAAATCGCACATCGAGGATCTTAAATTTTAACTGACATAATACGGGAAACCTTAAGTTCTTGCGATTGCAATTTGTGATGGAACTATCACATCGCAACATAAATGTTTTACCTTGCGGGTGCTATCCATCTAAATTTGCGATATGTGATTGGGATCGCATCATAACTTAAACATAATAACTTGCGGACACTTATGGGTAAGTCTTAAAAAGTGCGAAGTGCGAAACTGCGAGCAGCTTAAAAAGGTAAAACATAAAATGTGCAAAGTGAAGACATGCTAAAAGGTAAGTGGTAAATCTTGTGAAATGAAAAATCTAAGTTTTGTGATGCGCGATGACGATGTCGCATTGCAACATCGCAAGGTTTGGTGTGGGGGCCTAAAAGGTAAAACTAAAAATTTGCAAAGTGTGGTATGCAGGTGGTTAAGAAGCGGTAAATGCGAAATGCCAGAAGGCAATAAATAAACAGAAATGAAAAGGTTTGTGGGTGGTCTTGGTAATGCAGAAAGGTTGGTGGGTCCCGCCAATATCGCATTGGTGGAAATATAACTTTCAGTGAAGGCATTAAGTGGTAAACCTTAAATCTTGTAGGTTTCAACATGCAAGCAAGAGGTAAGTAAATTAAGAGAAAGAGAATTAAATGTAGAGTAGGGCTGGGTATTCTGTTTGTTTATTTTGCGTGAAACACCTTCGGATTTGAAACATGGGCTTCATCCTTCCCTGCACAAAAATTTAATGAAGTGTGGGCTGCTGCTAGACTTTATTCATAGTGGTAATTGAGAGTATTTCCAACACTCCCCCTTAATCACAACTGTCACCATCAATCATTCCCATATACTTTCTGAGATAAACAACAGACATTTTCTGAGATAAACATTTTTTTTTTTTGTCACAATGGCTTTGTAAGGATATCTGCAAACTATTCCTCTAACATGCAACACTGCAAAACAATTTTACCATTGTTAACTAATTCCCTTATGAAATGGTATTTGACATCAATATGCATTGTTCTCCCGTGGAAAACAAAATTATTTGAAAATGAAATTTCTGAGTTGTTATCACATAAAATTATGGTTCCTTTTTCTTATTCATGACATAAATCTCTCAGCATCCCTTTCATCCAAGCTGCTTGGCATGTTGTTTTTGTTGTTGTTTCTACTACATATTCAACTTCTTCTGTTGATAATGAAACTATTTCCTGCTTCCTGGAAGCCCATGAAATGCCTCCCGATCCCAAATGAAAAAATACCCTGATGTGCTCCTCCTAGCATCAGCACTTCCATCCCAATCACTATCAGTGTAACCAATTAGCTTAAAAGCATTATTTTTGGAGTATAGAACACCATACTCCTTTGTTCCATTTACATACCTCAATATTCTCTTGGATTCTTGCCAATGTGCCTCCTTGGGTGTCTCCATGAATCTGAATATCAAACTTACTACATACATTATATCAGACCTAGTTTCAGTCAAATACATTAGACTGCCAACAATGCTTTTGTACAATGTCGGATTGACATTCTTGTTGCAATCTTCTTTTCTCAACTTCAACCCCATGACAGTTGGAGTTGATGATGGCTTTTTTTTCTACATATTGAACCTCTTTAAAACTTCTGGAACATATTTTTCTTGGGAGATAAAAATTCCCTTTTGTTTTTTCTTTACTTCTATGCCCAAAAAATATCTTAGAAAACCCAAGCCAGTCATTTCAAACTCACTTTTCATGACTTCTTTGAAATCAACAATGAGAGAAACATTATTTCCTGTAAAAATCAAATCATCTACATATAAAACAACAATAATAATTTTACTGTCATTTTCTTTGATGTAGAGTGTGGGTTCACCATCACACTTGTTGAACCCATTGTATATCAGGTAAGAATCAATATTTTTGTACCATGCTCGTGGTGCTTGCTTCAGCCCATAAATAGATTTATGCAACTTACACACCTTGTGTTCGTGACCTTCTATCTCATAGCCATGAGGTTGTTCAAAATACACCTCCTCTTGCAACATTCCACTCAAGAATGTTGACTTCATATCCATTTGATAAACTTTCCATTTTCATTGTGCTGCTATGGACAACACTGCCTGTACTATCTCCATCCTTAGAAGTGGTGCAATATTTCTTCATAGTTTCTTCCTTGCTGTTGCTTGTAGCCTTTGACAACTAGCCTTGCTTTGTGCATTTGTATCTTGCCTTCAATGTTGCTTTTGGTCTTATAGACCCATTTCACTGCATTAACTTCTTATCCTTGTGGGAGGTCCACTAACTCCCATGTGTCATTCTTTTCTATTGCTACTATCTATTCATTCATTGCTTCAACCCACTTCTCTTCTTTGACTGCATCTTCAAAATGGATTGGGTCATCAAAATGACAAAATAATAAAAATAAAGAATTCAGACAAGCATTATTATCAAGTTCTTCTTGCTCATAAATTTCACTTAAATTTCTGAATTTTGGTCTTCTTATTTTTGTTGAAGATGTGCTTGGAGTTTCACTTGAATTTGAGGGAGTTGATGATCCCTGTGGTGTGCTTGGAGAAGCAATTTATTGGTTTCTCAATGTTGTTCTATTTCTTGCTTGTGGTTCGCTCTACTGAGCTTTTGTAGGTGGAGGAGGAGCCATCGTTGAGGAGTTTTTTGCTGCAATCCATTCCTCTTTCTCTTCATGAGACATCCATGTCTTCACATTCACTGTCTTCTCTAAACTTCCATCCCAAGCTGCTTCTTCTATGAACTGAACATCTCTGTTGATTATTACTTTCTTGGTTGATGGATTATAGAGCTTGTAATCCTTGGATTCATCAGTGTATCCAAGAAGTATACATTTCTCCCTCTTGTTGTCTAACTTCTTCCTTAACTGATCCAGGACATGTGCATATGCCACACATCCAAACACTCTCACGTGAGTGACGAATTTCTTTGTTCCAATCCATGCTTCTTCTGGAACTCTGTTCATATCACTTTTGATTGGAGATCTATTAATGATATATGTTTCACAAGAGATGGCTTCTACCCAATACTCATTTGGAAA
This sequence comes from Pinus albicaulis, assembly GCA_034641835.2. Lineage (NCBI taxonomy): Eukaryota > Viridiplantae > Streptophyta > Pinopsida > Pinales > Pinaceae > Pinus > Pinus albicaulis. Next base: position 1,062,362,175 of record CM076574.1, on the reverse strand, counting down.
ATGCTTTTCCTTCAACATACCTCTTACCATGTCCATGATGGTCCTATTCGTTATTTCTACGACACCATTTTTCTGAGGTATATACCTTCTGGTAAATTTCTTGTGTATTCCATGCGTGCAGTAGAATTGTAGGAAGTATTTGGAGATATATTCTCCACCTCTATCAGTTCTCAAAACTTTTATGTAGTGTCCACTTTGATTCTCAAAAAGAGCTTTGTAGTGGTAGAACTGTTCAAACACTTCACTTTTCTGTTTTAGAAAATAGACCCATGTCTTCCTTGTGTAATCATCTATAAATGTCAAAATATAATGACTGCCAGCTAATGATGTCATTTTCATTAGTACACATAAATATGAGTGGACAATATCCAAAGGTGCCTTTTCCCTTATACTCTTTCCTATTGGAAATGATTCTCTCTCTTGTTTGCCCAAGATGTAGCCTTCACATAGGTTTTTTGGTTTCTCTATGAGTGGTAATCCCTTTACCATGCCCTTTCTATGCAACAAATTCAAACCTCTGAAATTGAGATGTCCAAATCTCAAATTCCATTACCAGTTCTCATCTTTCACTTCTTCTTGAAAGATTTATTTTGTGACAACTGCTACAACACCTCCTTCCTTCAAATCTGATATGATATTGAGAGGAAACATTCTATTGCTTGTCGTATGCACTTTTTCTATGAGTTGTCTACTTGGAGTTCTATCCATGATTCTGCACACATCATTTTAAAAAAGCACATTTTAGCCCTTTTGCACGAGTTGTCTAATGCTTAGAAGGTTACATTTCAAGCCAGTGACATAATAGAAATCTGGCATGAAAATATTCTCTCCCTTCTTTGTCAATATGTTTACTCTTCCTTTCCCCATGACAAGGACCTTTCTATCAGTCCCAGTTGTCACTTCAGATTTTACACTTTCATCTAGATAGGAAAACATTGATATGTTTCCAATCATATGGTTCCTACAACCTGAATCTAAAAACCATACATCTTCTTGTTTTTATTGTGCTACATTACAAGCTAAAAGCAAGCTACCATAGTTCTAATTTTATTTTGTAAAATTTACACTTGGTTTACTACCCATGTCATTTTTCTTCTTTCTACATTCATTTGCATAATGACCATACTTTTTTCAATAATGACATGGACATGAGATTTATCATACCTCTGTCCTTGTGCTTTATTCTAGCTTGAGCCTTGTCTTGGATTCTGATTTCTGCCCCTTCCACTTGTGCTTGCAAGGCTACTTCTTCCACCTCTATGTGGGCTTCTTCCTCTTCCTCGGTAGTTTGATCTTCCGCGACCTCTACCTTGACCAAAAGACATTTGTGTCTTAAATGCATGCTCCAATGAGGGGTTTGTTGCTCTGTTTAGTCTGTGCTTGTGAGACATCAATGATGCATGAAGCTCATCCACTAAAAACCGTGAGAGATCCTTTGTATTTTCTATGGCCACTACTATGGCATCAAACCTTGATGGTAGACTTCTTAAGACTTTCTCATATATTCTCCTTTCTTCAATTGTCTTTCCATTAGACCTGATTTGGGTAACCAACCCAATCACATGTGCAAAGAATGATTCTATCTTATCAGACTCTTTCATACAAAGAGTTTCAAAATCTCTTCTCAAAATTTGAAGTTTTGATGTCTTCACCTTTACCATGCCTTGATAGGTTGTCTGGAGGGTATCACATGCCTCCTTGGACTTCGTTTCTGCTGCAACCCTTGGGAAAATACTCTCATTTACTACTTTGAAAATATACAAGAGGGCTTTGGAGTCCTTCTTATTGTCCCTCAACAAATCTCTTTTTTCTTGTGTCAAAGAATTACATGCTGCTGCATATGTTGGTTCTTGGAAACCATTTTCCACCAACTCCCAAATATCTTGTGAGGAGAACAAGGCCTTCATTTTAATGGCCCAATAATAAAAATTCTTCCCATTGAACTGTGGTATTTGGGGATTATTCAGGCTTGTGCCTACTGCTACCATCTTGACTGTGTAAACAAAACCTTCTCACTGTTGGAGAATCCGCTTCTCAAAAAAAATTTCAACTTCTTCAGTAAAGAACACTTTCTTTCACTAAGAGCCTAAACCTGTTCTGAAACCATGTTTAAATTTCCAATGGCAAGCTCTGATGCTAAGTTGGAAACTCTGGTATGCTCTGATCTATGTCGACAACATACATAAACAAAAAAACAAAGAAGCAATATGTGAAAAAAACAATCACACACAGACAGAGTGAAAACAGGAAAGGAAATGTTTTCTTCATTCATCTCACTGAACATATGAAAATTACTTTTCTTTATACAAAAATGGTAGAGCCTTAATATTGAATGCAATTCAATGCTGACAGGGCTGTTAACAACCAAAACGTACTTATGCATGTTCTATTGTTTTCTACATGAAACAACGTACAAAACAAAAAAGGCCAAACCTGAAATTTTATGGGTTTTGGCTGCAAAACCACATCGCATCCACGTCCTCCATCGCAAATCGCACATATAGGATCTTAAATTTTAACTGGCACAATACGGGAAACCTTAAATTTCTTACGATTGCAATGTGTGATGGCACCATCGCATCGCAACATAAATCTTTTACTTTGTGGGCGCTATCCATAAAAATTTGCAATCTCATCGCAACTTAAACATAATAACTTGCAGCCGCTTATGGGTAAGTCTTAAAAATTGTGAAGTGCGAAACTATGGGCAGCTTAAAATGGTAAAACATAAAATGTGTGAATTTCACGCGCGCTAAAAGGCAAGTAGTAAATCTCGCGAAATGAAAAATCTAAGTTTTGTGATGTGCGATGATGATGTCGCATCACAACATTGTAAGGTTTGGTGCAGGGACCTAAAAGGTAAAACGAAAAAGTTGCGAAGTGCGGTATGCGGGCGGTTAAGCAGCGGTAAGTGTGAAATGGCGGAAGGTAAGAAATAAATGGAAAGAAAAGGTTTGTGGTGTTGAATTCTTAGTTAAACTCAGAGGGGGGGTGAATTAGTTTAACACATACATGAGCTTTTTAACTTTTTCATCAGCTAATTTACAAATTACTTTTATAATCAACCTTAGTACATGAATAGTCTTAATATGTTGTAGCAAGTATTAAATTAATGTGACTTCAAACTTATTATGAGAGCAGCAAACATTAAGCAAATTTGGTAAATCATCTCAGCACACAGACACCACAGATAGAGACATTAGATTTAAGTGGAAACCCATAAAGGGAGAAAACCACATCTTATTATTGTTGTGATGCAAAGGCAAGCTCCAACTCCCTCTCACCATTGTTTTTCTACAGGCACCGACCTACAGGAGGCACCAACCTTAATTTTGCAAGCTACAACTTGCAAGGAAGCTCCAACTCCCTTCAATTTTCTGCAGGCACCAACCTACAGGAGGCTCCAACCTCAGTCAGCTACAACTGATAGCCATCAAGCTTCAACTTGGTAGGGAAGCTCCAACTTCCTTAATTTATCAAACATAATGTTTGTTGATTTACCTCAGATATCAGCTCTGTTCTGTAGCATCTCTTTCTGCTCTTTTTTTCTTTATCTTCTCTGCCTCAATCTTCTATACTCTGCATTCTCTATATTTACTCTCTCCATCTACATATCAAGATGATATTATTTATATAGATTTCTTGATGACTGTTTGTTTTCCTTTAGGAATTCGAAATGGATAGGCATACCTCTTGATTTTCTACCTTCTCATTTATTTTTAGCTCACTCAGAAAAATATAACTGTAGGTACTAACTTTAATATTACAGTGGGAATTTTTTTCTCTTCTGGAGACTTGCCAATGCATCACAACAATATAAATTAGAATCGTTTACATTCAATTACAATGATAACTCCAGCTCACTCATTCAGCCTCTTGGCTGGCTGCGCATTTGTCTTTTCTTTGACTGTGTCTTTGTCCCTTTCGGCTCTATTTGTTTCCTTCTTCACTATCACATGGTAATGGCCATATGCCATACATTTGTAACTGTGTTTGTTTTTTTTCTTTATATATATATATATATATATATATATATATATATATATATATATATATATATATAATGTAATTTCAACTCTCGGCATACTTATACAGAGCTTTAGTAAAAAAACTGCCACGTCCACTATAGCAATAGTGAATCATGTTAATACATAAAAAATTCCCTTTCGGGCCCACTTGCCACGCTTTCCGATGCGATATATTACTCCTCGACTTCTTCCGATTGCAATTGATCGCAATTGCAATTTCCATTTGAATGTATCGAAATTCTAGTGCTCCGATGCTCCGATTCCGATGATTCACTGTTTACCGGAACTCAACCATATATGAATCATAGTTTATAAAGCCCATCATAGTTTACAAAGGTCCAAACCATATATATTTGTATGGTGTGCAATATATAAAGGCAGGGTGCAATGCATCGTGGGCCCGATGAGAAATGTTAGTTTTAAACCATTGGCAAAGTATACATATATATCAAACAAAGGGTAGTGTCTTTTAAACAAAGGGTCCAAGACATGGTCTAACTTTTGATCTATTCGGAGTATATATATATATGCTGGTCTATAATATATATATATATATATATATATATATAAAGATCAAATCTTATATAATGCATTTGTATGCGAGTTTAGATGTTCAAAGGGCGCTAGCATTTGAATGAACTAAAGGTGTAAATTTGATCAAATATATGCGGGCCTGTGAATTGAATACATGATAAAATCTTGTGCTAATGGTTAAAGTACAAGGCGTATATATATATATATATATATATATATATATTTATATATTTATATTATAGTTATGGATGTGAAATTAAGAATACAAAAGGTTTGTTCGGATTTAAATCAAACAAAAGTCTTATGCTATGGGACCCTCACCCAATCGCATCGGAGAAAAGCTGGCAGCGGAACTTGTTATCAAAATATTTCGATTGCGATTGAGTTCCCGACCCGATTCATTATACACGGTGACTCATGTGTGTTTGAAGTCCGGCTTAAAGGTATGCCATCGCATCGGAGAATCTAAGGGCAACGGAACATGTTGACAAGAGTTTCGATTGAAATGCGGACCCGATGGATCAATAAGCCATGATTCATATGTGTGTTTGAGTTCTGGACCCATACATCGCATCGACAGAACAATGATTCATCGCATCGACAAAATACAGTGAACAATGATTCATCGCATCGGAAAAATACAAGGAATAGTGGTCAATCACATTGGACAAAAGCAGAACATCGGAGAAATATATTAAAATATTGTGATTGTGATGAAATACCAGACCTGATGGGCTTTATAAACTATGATTCATATATGGTTGAGTTCCGGTAAATAGTGAATCATCGGAATCGGAGCATCAGAGCACTAGAATGTCGATACATTCAAATGGAAATTGCGATTGCGATCAATTGCAATCGGAAGAAGTCGAGGAGTAATATATCGCATCGGAAAGCATGGAAAGTGGGCCCGAAAGGGCATTTTTTATGTATTAACATGATTCTTTATTGTTATAGTGGACGTGGCAGTTTTTTTACTAAAGCTCTGTATAAGTATGCCGAGAGTTGAAATTACATTATATATATATATATATAAAGAAAAAAAACAAGCACAGTTACAAATGTATGGCATATGGCCATTACCATGTGATAGTGAATAAGGAAACAAATAGAGCCGAAAGGGACAAAGACACAGTCAAAGAAAAGACAAATGCGCAGCCAGCCAAGAGGCTGAATGAGTGAGCTGGAGTTATCATTGTAATTGAATGTAAACGATTCTAATTTATATTGTTGTGATGCATTGGCAAGTCTCTATAAGAGAACAAAATTCCCACTGTAATATTAAAGTTAGTACCTACAGTTATATTTTTCTGAGTGAGCTGAAAATAAATGAGAAGGTAGAAAATCAAGAGGTATGACTATCCATTTCGAATTCCTAAAGGAAAACAAACAGTCATCAAGAAATCTATATAAATAAGAAACCTGATGTATTATGGCGTAGGTTAGAATTCAGCAGCATGTAAGATTGTTGTTAAAGATAAAGAAAGCATGCAAAGATATCCACTGTGTGAGCTTCATATTTGAGGTAAATCCTCAACAAAACATTCTGGTTGATAAATTAAGGAAGTTGGAGCTTCCCTATCAAGTTGAAGCTTGATAGCTGTCAGTTGTAGCTGACTGAGGTTGGAGCCTCCTGTAGGTTGGTGCCTGCAGAAAATTGAAGGGAGTTGGAGCTTCCTTGCAAGTTGTAGCTTGCAGAATTGAGGTTGGTGCCTCCTGTAGGTCGGTGCCTGTAGAAAAACAGTGGTGAGAGGGAGTTAGAGCTTGCCTTTGCATCAGAACAATAATAAGATGTGGTTTTCTCCCTTTATGGGTTTCCACTTAAATCTGCTGTCTCTATCTGTGGTGTCTGTGTGCTGAGATGATTTACCAAATTTGCTTAATGTTTTCTGCTCTCATAATAAGTTTGAAGTCACATTAATTTAATACTTTCTGCAACATATTAAGACTGTTCATGTACTAAGGTTGATTATAAAAGTAAGTTATAAATTAGCTGATGAAAATTTTAAGCTTCCGCGTGTTAAATCCGTTCCACTCCCTCCTTAATTTAAGCAAAATTCAACACCACAAACCTTTTTCTTCCATTTATTTCTTTACCTTCCGCTTTTTTATTTTCAAGATCTTCATCATTGCGAATCGTCAGATACCGTGATTTCGTGAATCTTCTTTTGAGTTTACCGCTTAGGTCCCTGACTCAAATCTAATAATGTTGTGATGACATAATCATCGCATTAATTTCACATAAATCTTTAGATTTTCATTTCATGAGATTTAATACTTGCTTCACAAAGGAAATTCGCTATCATGTTTTACCATTTTTACTGCTTACGCTTACACTTACCTTTGGCGACTTGCCCATAAGCGTCATAAGTTATTATGTTTAAGTTGCGATGAGATTGCAAATTTTTATGGATAGCGCCCACAAAGTAAAAGATTTATGTTGCGATGCGATGGTGCCATCACACATCGCAATCGTAAGAACTTTAAGGTTTCTCGTATTGTGCCAGTTAAAATTTAAGATCCTATATGTGCGATTTGCGATGGAGGACGTGGATGCGATGTGGTTTTGCAGCCAAAACCCATAAAATTTCAGGTTTGGCCTTTTTTGTTTTGTACGTTGTTTCATGTAGAAAACAATAGAACATGCATAAGGACGTTTTGGTTGTTAACAGCCCCGTCAGCATTGAATTGCATTCAATATTAAGGCTCTACCATTTTTGTATAAAGAAAATTAATTTTCATATGTTCAGTGAGATGAATGAAGAAAACATTTCCTTTCCTGTTTTCACTCTGTCTGTGTGTGATTGTTTTTTTTCACATATTGCTTCTTTGTTTTTTTGTTTATGTATGTTTTCGACATAGATCAGAGCATACCAGAGTTTCCAACTTAGCATCAGAGCTTGCCATTGGAAATTTAAACATGGTTTCAGAACAGGTTTAGGCTCTTAGTGAAAGAAAGTGTTCTTTACTGAAGAAGTTGAAATGTTTTTTGAGAAGCGGATTCTCCAACAGTGAGAAGGTTTTGTTTACACAGTCAAGATGGTAGCAGTAGGCACAAGCCTGAATAATCCCCAAATACCACAGTTCAATGGGAAGAATTTTTATTATTGGGCCATTAAAATGAAGGCCTTGTTCTCCTCACAAGATATTTGGGAGTTGGTGGAAAATGGTTTCCAAGAACCAACAGATTCAGCAGCATGTAATTCTTTGACACAAGAAAAAAGAGATTTGTTGAGGGACAATAAGAAGGACTCCAAAGCCCTCTTGTATATTTTCAAAGCAGTAAATGAGAGTATTTTCCCAAGGGTTGCAACAGAAACGAAGTCCAAGGAGGCATGTGATACCCTCCAGACAACCTATCAAGGCATGGAAAAGGTGAAGACATCAAAACTTCAAATTTTGAGAAGAGATTTTGAAACTCTTTGTATGAAAGAGTCTGATAAGATAGAATCATTCTTTACACATGTGATTGGGTTGGTTACCCAAATCAGGTCTAATGGAAAGACAATTGAAGAAAGGAGAATATATGAGAAAGTCTTAAGAAGTCTACCATCAAGGTTTGATGCCATAGTAGTGGCCATAGAAAATACAAAGGATCTCTCACGGTTTTTAGTGGATGAGCTTCATGCATCAACCATATATGAATCATAGTTTATAAAGCCCATCAGGTCCGGTATTTCATCACAATCACAATATTTTAATATATTTCTCCGATGTTCTGCTTTTGTCCAATGTGATTGACCACTATTCACTGTATTTTTCCGATGTGATGAATCATTGTTCACTGTATTTTTCCGATGCAATGAATCATTGTTCTGTCGATGCGATGTACGGGTCCAGAACTCAAACACACATATGAATCATGACTTATTGATCCATCGGGTCCGCATTTCAATCGAAGCTCTTGTCAACATGTTCCGTTGCCCTTAGATTCTCTGATGCGATGGCATACCTTTAAGCCTGACTTCAAACACATATGAATCACCGTGTATAATGAATCGGGTCCGGAACTCAATCGCAATCACAATATTTTAATAACAAGTTCCGTTGCCAGCTTTTCTCCGATGCGATTGGGTGAGGGTCCCATAGCATAAGAATTTTGTTTGATTGAAATCCGAACAAACCTTTTGTATTCTTAATTTCGAATCGATAACTATAATATATATATATATATATATATATATATATGCCTTGTACTTAAACCATTAACACGAGATTTTGTGATGTATTCAATTCACGGGCCCGCATATATTTGATAAACTTTACACCTTTAATTCATTCAAATACCAACGCCCTTTGAACATCTAAACCCACATACAAATGCATTATATAAGATTTGATATTTATATATATATCAATATATTATAGACCAACACATATATATATACTCCACATAGATCAAAAGTCAGACCATGTATTGGACCCTTTGTTTAAAAGACGTTACCCTTTGTTTGATATATATGTATACTTTGCCAATGGTTTAAAACTAACATTGCTCGTCGGGCCCACGATGCATTGCACCTTGCCTTTATATATTGCGCACCATATAAATATATATGGTTTGGACCTTTGCATATAAGGTGTGACATAAATGAGGCGCTGCATATATATAAGCTTTATGTTTTAGCTTTAGTGTATCCTCCAGCGTGGGTTATGATTCTTGGAATAAGGTTTATATATATACTTTGCCACTTGGGTTAAGATTCCCGGAATTGTGTTTATGTATCCTCCAGATGTGGTAAGGATTCTTGGAATTTATGTTTAGTGTATCTACCAGCTGGGGTAGTGATTCGCGGAATAACGGCTCTGCCTCTACCTCTGCCTTTCTCGAGCAATGCTCTCCGTCGTCGGCTTTGCTTTTCTTCTTCGCTCTTCGCTTCTTCCTCGCCTCTCTCGCTGCCGACCTCTACCTTCCGCCTTCGTTTATACCGCTGCCCGACCTTTGCCTTCTCGTATCCGTCGCCTTCTTTGCCATCAATGACAATATTTCCAACATGTGGGTGGTCTTTGCAATGCAGCAAGGTTGGTGGGTCCTGTCGATGTCGCATCGGTGGAAATATAACTTTCGGTGAAGGCGTTAAGTGGTAAACCTTAAATCTTACGGGTTGCGACATGCGGGCAAGAGGTAAGTCAACGACGAGAAAGAGAATTAAACGCAGAGTAAGACCGGGTATTCTGTTTGTTGATTTTGTTTGAAAAACCTTCGCATCTACAACCCAATATGACCCCGATGTCAGGTATGTCACGTCCTCATACAAAATGTTGGCTTAGGTTTTAAATTAAAAAAAATAAAAAATAAAAATCACGTTGTACTAGAACATGTATCAATTTCTAATACAATTATGTATTATTTATATAATTTGAATGGATATTAAATTATATATGTGAATTTGAATGGATCATAAATTTACCTTTAACAAAAAAAATTACCACATTGAATTTCTAAATTAAGTAAAATTTTAAACATATTTACTCTTTAATAAGGTCAATACCATTTCCTAAATCAAAGGAAAAGAGTTAATTGAACACAAACAATCAAAATCCAAAATCTTTTAATATTTCTTCTAATTAAATATTTGTAAAATGAATTTATACTTACTCCAAAGCTATGGTAAATAAATAAAAACATATATAAACTAGATGTATGGTAAATAAATAAAAATTCTTTTTATATTTATTCCATAAACCTTTTTATATTTAAAAAAACTTTAAAAAGAGGTTTTATTTAGATGAATCCTATGGGACGAATACCATGGGACAAATTAATATTGATACCATGGGCCAAATACCATGGGTAAATACATAAATATAAAAGAGGTATAAACAAGTATGATAAATAAATAAATAAATACAAAATAGATATAAAGAGGTATGGTAAATAAATAAATATAAAAGAGGCATAAAGAGGTAAGGTAAATAAATAACAATATATCAAATAGGATTATAAATAAAAATCTAATTATATAACAAGCCTATGGGCCAAATACCATAGTAAAGAAAAAGGGTATGGTAAATAAATAAAAATATAAATAAACTAGAGGTATGGTAAGTAAATAAAACATCTTTTCATATTTACTCCATAATCTGCTTTATATTTACGAATATTTATGTTCATTAGTTTACATAAATAAGAAGAAATAGAGAGAGAGAGTGATGAGGGAGAGATGGAGAGACAGTGTGTATTTTTAAGGGTGAGATAAAGACACAAAGTAAGATGTATGGAAAGAAGGGGGGAGAGAAAAAGTGAGAAGGAAAGAAGGAGGGATATAGTAATGTAGTTGGAGAGAGAGAGGGGTGGAAAGAGAGAGAGAAAGAAATAGATGGGGGAAGAGAGAGGATTAGAGAGAGAGAGAGAGAGATGGGGGAAGAGAGAGGATTGGAGGGAAAAGAGAGAGAGAGAGAGAGGTGGGAGAGAAAGGGAGAGAGAGGAAGGATGAGAGAGAGGAGGAGAGTGACGGGGGAAGAGAGAGTATTGGAGAGAGAGAGAGAGAGAGAGAGAGAGAGAGAGAGAGAGAGGAAGGACGAGAGAGAGGAGGAGAGAGGGATCGATAAGAGAGATGGAGTTGGAGGGGTAGAGATGTAGGAAATAAGAAATATAGAGAGTGAGAAGTGGAGAGAGAGAAGGAGTGACAAGGGAGAGACAGAGAGAGAGCATGCATGTTTGGGGCTGAGATAAAGAGACAAATAAGGAGAGATGGAGATAAGGGGGGAGAAGGAGATATAAGGAGAGAGGGAGGGATATAGTAACATAGTTGGTGGGTGAAGAGAGAGAGAGAGAGAGAGAGGGAGAGAGAGATGGGAGAGAAAGGGAAAGAGAGGAAGGAAGAGAGAGGATGTGAGAGAGTGGAGAGAGGGAGGGAAAGTGAGATGTACTTGGAGGGGGAGGGGGAGAGAGGTAAGAAGAAAGAAATAGAGAGAGAAAGGTGGAGAGAGAGAGAGTGAGTGAGTGATAAGAAAGATGGAGAGAGAGGGAGAGAGGGGGAAGCTAGAGATATAGATGGAAGGTGAAGAGAGGGAAGAAAAGAGAGATTGGGAGAGGAGGGGATTGACAAAGAGATTGATATATATGGATTGCAAGAGTGTGTGTGTTTAGGGGGGCGAGATAGAGAGACAGAAAAGAAGAGATGGAGGGGGATATAGATATGGATGGAAGGTGGAGAGAGGGAAGAATATTTCTCGCACTAGATGGATTGATATAAGTGGAGATGGTGATTTCTAATCCTATTTGATTATTTTCACTATATGCATCAATTTTAGTGTAGATATTTATTTCTAATGATATTTGATTACTTACACTAGATGCATTGATTTCAATGTAGGTGGTGATTTCTAATACAATTTGATTTCTTACAGTGAATGTGTTGATTTAAATTTAGATGTTGATTTATAATTATATTTGATTACTTGCACTAGATGAATTGATTTCAATGTATATGATTTCTAATCCTATTTTAATGTTTTCACTAAATGCATTGATTCTAGTGTAGACGGAGATTTGTAATCCTATTTGATTTCTTTGACTAAATGCATTGATTTCTGGGCAGGTATTTGGTTTCTAGAGAGAGAGGGTGTGTGTGATAAGGAAGATGGAGAGAGGGGGAGAGAGGACAAAAGGAGGAAAGAGAGATATTAGCAGGGGAGAGGGAGAGAAGGGGAAGATAGAGATATAGATGGAAGATGAAGAGAGGGATTAAGAGAGAGATGGGGAGAGGAGGGGATTGACAAAGAGATTGATATATATGGAGTGCGAGAGTGTGCGTGTTTAGGGGGTGAGATAGAGAGACAAAAAGAATAGATGGAGGGGGATATAGATATGGATGGAGGGTGGAGAGAGGGAGGAATATTTCTCGCACTAGATGGATTGATATATGGAGATGGTGATTTCTAATCCTATTTGATTATTTGCACTAGATGCATCGATTTTAGTGTAGATATTTATTTCTAATGATATTTGATTACTTGCATTAGATGCATTGATTTCTCAAAGGTAAGTGTGGTGATTTCTAATACAATTTGATTTCTTGGACTGAATGTGTTGATTTCAATTTAGATGTCGATTTATAATTATATTTGATTACTTGCACTAGATGACTTAATTTCAATGTAGATGATTTCTAATCCTATTTGATTGTTTGCACTAAATGCATTTATTTCAGTGTAGATGGAGATTTATAATCCTATTTGATTTGTTTGAGTAAATGCATTGATTTCAGTGTAGATGTTGGTTCCTAGAGAGAGAGAGAGTGAGTGATAAGGAAGACGGAGAGAGAGAGAGAGAGAGAGGACAAAAGGAGGAAAGAGAGATATTAGCGGGGGAGAGGGAGAGAAGGGGAAGAGAGGGAAGAAGAGAGAGATGGGGAGAGAGGGTGATCGACAAAGAGAATGATATATATGGAGTGTGAGAGCATGTGTGTTTAGGGGGGTGAGATAGAGACAAAAAAAAAGAGATGGATGGGGATATAGATATGGATGGAGGGTGGAGAGAGGGAAGAATATTGCTTGCACTAGATGGATTGATTTAATTGGAGATGGTGATTTATAATCCTATTTGATTATTTGCACTAGATGCATCGATTTTAGAGTAGATATTTATTTCTAATGATATTTGATTACTTGCACTAGATGCATTGACTTTAGTGTAGGTGGTGATTTCTAATACTATTTGATTTCTTGCACTGCATGTGTTGATTTCAATTTAGACATCGATTTATAATTATATTTGATTGCTTGCACTAGATGCATTGATTTCAATGTAGATTATTTCTAATCCTATTTAATTGTTTGCACTAAATGCATTGATTTCAGTGTAAATCGCGATTTGTAATCCTATTTGATTGCTTTGAGTAAATGCATTGATTTAAGTGTAGATGTTGGTTTCTAATCTTATTTGATTGCTTGCATTAGGTGCATTTATTTCAATGTAAGAAAGATATTTTCTATTCTTATTTGATTGCTTGCATTAAATGCATTGATTTCAATGTATATGTTGATTATGATTTGATGTAATTGGATATATGGCGGTACATTAATATTAAAGTGATTGGATTAACAATATGCATTGATTTTAGTGTAAGCACAAAATGGTATTGACAATGCACATTGATTTTTGTGTTATAGTAATTTAACCTATTAATATTGGAGAGGAAGAGAGACAAGGTATCATGTTTACTACAACAGATCGAGCTAAAGATTTAAATGGTTTACGATTTAAATTTTCTTTTTCATATAATCGATATGAAAATATGACAAAACTAACAAGGGAGGAAATAAGAATAGTAGAAGAAAATAGTTTGAGATTAATTTAAATTTTCTATCTTTCAACACTATTATTGTCACTTTGCATTTAAAAAATATATTTCATCATTTTTCATCATTATAGTTATTAACAATAATTATCATCTCAACGAACTAAGGTAACTAAGAAAATTTAAAATTAATATGACCAAGTTAATCTCAAAAATATTTGGCATATTTAAAATGATTATATTAATATTTGATATATTTACATATTAATAATAAAATTAATCATATCTTTGATAGATTTTCCTTGGCAGCACACGACTGAAACGAGCCTAGATCCATCTTACATCTCAAAAATATACAAAAATTTTAATAATCTAAAAAATGTGACGTTGATGCCTCTGACTGGAACCAGCCTAGATCCATATAACTCTGGATCTATCATGCGCTGAGAGGGATCAAATCTCTCAAGGTGCAAACCTTTCCTCAAGTTTTGCACTCAAAAAATAGGTTTGCACCTCGATAGATTTGATCCCTCTCGGCGCATGATAGATCCAGAGTTAGATGGATCTAGGCTGGTCATATCATGATCCCTCATTCCACTTGTTTAACCACACCATGGTTGGCATGTGATGAGGTTAACTAACCTTTCTTAGCGGGTATAGATTTCCATTCCACCTTCCACATTGTGGCAATATCGATCAATCATAAAATAAAAGCTGACAAATTATAAAATGACATGTGATGGATATTTGTGATAGCTTAAAACATATATAAAAATTAAATCAAGGGGTGAGTAAGAAAAGTATAATTTTTTTTTTTCAGCAGAAAAAACAACTGGTTTATATTGAGTACCAACACAATAACTTCAACCTTGTCCTTACATAGTTCCTATTACATCCCTATGAATACTGATATAAAACAAAATCTCCTTTACTAACCATCAATAGGGCACAGTCTATAGTATAATTAGCTTAACTGATAGTTTTAGCTTATGGTTCTATTACAAAATCACAAAAATTTTCACCGTCCTCCATATAATATATCAACTATCTGAACCCAGAGAAAACGGATCAACATATTCATTTACAAAAAGATAAAACAAAGCAACGATCTGAGCTTAACTTTGTAATATTCTTTTTCACTATATATCTTGTTCTTGGCCAAGTGAAAGTGTCTTCTTATGATGGACATAAATCCATCATTAAACTCGTTCTGTGATGAGTCTAATTCTTCATATACAAAATAGAAGACCGAATAGTACTGAGCCAAACATTGTAACTTCCCTTTATCTTTTTATGATCTGTTCATGGCCCAGTGAGAGGGTCTTCTTGCTATAAGACACATCTCATCTCCCTTTCTTATCCTTTCTTGTACCACCAGTCAAAACAATCTTCTGCGTTTTCATATGAAGGCACCACTAAATTGAGCTTGCTGTAAATGATAATGAGAACCCTCTTAGTGAATAAACAATTATAAAATAAATTTTTATTATCTTTAGCTTCATTCCAGCAAAGGCTACAAATTTTGGGACCATTATACCCTCTTCGTTGTAGGTTGTTCTAAGTTAGGTTTTTATCCCGCCATGCAAGCTAGAAGAAGATTGCCATTTTATTTTGTGCCTTCATTTTCCATACCTTCTTAATCCATCCGGGTGGCACTCCCTGTACTTTGTCTCCCATCATATCAAGGTAGAGTTCCTTGATAACAATCTGTCCTTTATTCAGCCTTCCTCCCCACTTAATACTATCGCACTGTCTTCTTTTATAGAATCCCAAATTTCTTAGTGAATCATAGTATTGTTCCCAGACCACCTCCAATTCTGCTGGTATACCCAGTCTTCTAACCGAGTACTACTATGGAAATTCCCCAGTCCAATCCATAATTTGACATAGAAATAAAATTTCATTATTATTAAGGAATGATAATAACTCTGCATTAATAAAAGTTCTATGTCCTATACCTTAAAATTCAATTTGACCCACTTTGATTTGTCCACCATTCCCAAATTGCCACTTTAATTTGTCTTTTAGTTCTAGCCATACCTTCCGAAAACCATTCCAAATCGTTGAGCCATTCTTCAGATGAATTTTGTCTGTCAAGTATATCTCTTCCATCAAGGAATTATGATGATATTTATGCTTCATGATGTCTTTCCATGGTCCTGGATCGCAGAGGCATCTCCACATATATTTCATACAGAGTGCCTTCCCAAATGTATCCAAATCAATAACACCCCAGCCTCCATGAATCTTTGGCTTTGCAATTTTCTCCCATTTAATCAGATGGAAATATCCTTTCCCCTAGCCCCCATTCCACATGAAATTCACCATAATGCCTCTTATTTTGTTAGAATCTTGCGGGATAATTGGAACAGGTGCACCCAATAGATGGCTATATGTTGAAGGACAACCTGAGTAAGGACCAGTTGCCTGCCTTTTGAAAACCACTTGTTAGACCAATTATTGATTCTTTTCTTAAATTTTCCTACCAGCTACCAATCTTTTGTGGTATATTTCATTGCCTAAAGTTGGAATCCCAGATATGTAATTTCTTCCTTTAACTTAGTAGCCTGAAAATTAACCGTTGTTGAATATATTGAATTACCTCAGGGGACCCATCGGAATGATAAAAGCTATATTTTCCACTATTCGCCTCCATTCCCAAGGCATAACAGAATTTTTTAAAGATCTGACCTAGTCTCCTCCAGCTGCTAAAAATAATAAGTCCAAAAATGAGGACATCGTCAACGAAGAAGCTATGTGAGGTAGCATCTTTCCCGGAGATATTTAAACCTATAAATTTACCAATAATCACTTCTCTCTTAATATTCAAGCTTAAAGCATCCATTAGAAGGATAAACAGTAATGGGGAGAGGGCACATCCCTTCCTTAGCCCTCTCTGAGGTCTAAAAAAGTTAGAAGTCATTCCATTAATGATCACAGACATAGAAGAACTGGAGATACACCCCATTATCCATTCAACGGAGTCACTTGTCAACCCAAACTTGTATAAGATCAGTTTGATAAAGCCTCAATAAAATCTATCATAGGCCTTATTCAAATTGATTATCATGATCCCCACATTAAGGTTCTTAGATTTGATAGAATGCATTACATCTTGAGTAATAGCCACCGCATCATGAATAATCCTCCCAGGTAAGAATCCAGACTATTCTGGGGTCACATAATTAGCCAATATTCCTTTGATCATTTCTTCCAGAAGTTTTGACACTATCTTGTATAATGTATTACATAGCGATATTGGCCTAAAGTCCTCAAAACTTCATGGACCACTCTTCTTAGGTATTAGAGCAATAAAAGTGGAATTAATTCCACCTCTAAATATGCTAGATGTTTTTACCTCCTCAACTATGTCCATGGTATCTTCCAGGAATAAATCAAGGAAATGCAAGAAGAAGTCTGGAGTCCACCCGTCAGGTCTGGGGCTCTTATCTATAGGAGAAGGTTTGAGAACTTTTCCCACTTCTTCACATGTGACTGACCTAGTCATCAACTCATTTTCTGTTGTCCCAAAAATCCGAGGAAAATCATCCAGAAACTTTTGTTGTTCTTCAACATCCACCACCTCTCTGTCCTTAAAAAACTTTTCACAATATTGTACCGCTACCCCTTGCATCTCATTTGTCGAATTAAATGTGACCCCATTAGCCTCCATCCTCCAAATCACGTTACCATTTTTCCTGCAGTTGCGAATTTATGGAAGAACTTTGTGTTACAGTTTCCCTCTTGTAACCAGATTGCACGGCTCTTAAGGCACCATGTTTTTTCATTGACCAGTAGTATCCTCCATCGGTTATCTTCCAGTGTTTTGAGATGGGACCAATGACCCAAGACCTTAGCCCCATCATCAATTTCCTTTAAAATATTAGAGATCCTCTTATTGGTATGTTTAAGGTCCAGTAGTAGTTTCGCTTTCTCAATCTTCTCCCATTTCTTGACCCCCTTTTTCAAAGCTCTTAATGTGTCAGTTATTCTAACCATCGTTGAAGGGTTCGGGTCTCCTTTGTTTTCAGTTGCAATCTCCTGAACTAACAGATTAAAATTAGTATCTTTTAACCAAACGCAATTAAACTTAAATGGGTGACCTTTCTTTAAATCTTCAAAAACCTATTCCACTGTAATAGGCCAGTGATGAGAGATGATATATTCCTCCACTTTTGTTTTTACACCCTCCATCGAAGAGAAGGGAATCTTGTATCATAATCCAGTCAAGTCTTTTCCCGATGAATTCCTCACTAGAACAACCGTTGAACCAAGTCGACCCCTCCCTCTCCATTCTAATGTCCACCAGGTTTAAGTTCTTAAAGAGAGAGAACAAATACTTCTCCAACGGATCCCTTTTCCCATGTTGACCCCAAACTTCACCATCTCTTATGGTACAGTTAAATTCCCTACAAATATAGTGCTATCCAGAGATAATAGTCTGAAATCCTCTATATTCCTCCAAAAACACTGCAGCTCCTTATACAAAGCATATATGTTAACTAAGTGAACCCTCCTTTTATATCCTCTTAGATTTCCCAATAGCATAATGCCCCATTAAATCTGAAAGCCTTAAATGAAGCCCGAGTGAAATCCCACATTGCAGCTAGTCCGCCCGAGAGTCCCTCTGCATCCGGGCAAGCCTTATTTCAGCGGCTATCCGCCCATTAATGCGCCCAGGGATGGAATGGCCATCGCACGATGATCTACGGTTTTAATCTGACGGCGGCCATTCCATCCCTGGGCGCATTAATGGGCGGATAGCAGCTGAAATAAGGCTCGCCCTGCATCCGTAGCAACCAAATGCTTGTCGGGCTCCAATCTATTTTTACGCTTTGCGGATTCCAACATTGTGGCAATATCGATCAATAATAAAATAAAAGTTGACCAATTATAAAATGACATGTGATGGTTATTTGTGACAGCTTAAAACATATATAAAAATTAAATCAAAGTTATAATAACGTTGTTAGAAATAATGTATAAATCATGAAAGAATACATAGTTATCTTTCTTGAAATGGATGACGTAAAGGCCATAAGATTGTGGTCCCATTGTGACGCCTTGAATGAATTGCGTCCACATTAATTAACAATTTAACACTATGTAGAGATGGTTGTAAATTTGATATAATAAATTAAATTTATTTTCTTAAAATTGTATGTATTTAGAATTATGCAAC
This sequence comes from Pinus albicaulis, assembly GCA_034641835.2. Taxonomy (NCBI): domain Eukaryota; kingdom Viridiplantae; phylum Streptophyta; class Pinopsida; order Pinales; family Pinaceae; genus Pinus; species Pinus albicaulis. The sequence continues at coordinate 1,062,343,186 of CM076574.1, read as the reverse complement.
ACAAATCTGACTTTATTAATTATTTCTTTGTTGTTTCGTTAGTATTTTTTAATTATCTGCTTGAATTTCCCTTTACGTCTTGGTATTATATTTCATTTTCAAGCATAATACCCGATCAAACAGAATCAAATGGAAAATACGCGAATTAAGTTTACGTTTCCTTTAATGATTTTGTGCCAAAATTAGAATAAATTGTGCGTATACAATTTTACGTGAATTAAGTTTACGTTTCCTTCAATGATTTTGTGCCAAAATTAGAATAAATTATGTGTATACAATTTTTCATTAATGTGATATCAACCTGGTTTTCTACAAAACTAGTCTTTGAGGTCAAGCATCGATTTGAATTGAGGCTTATGTGATCCGTGATCCATGATCCATAGTAATTTGATAGAAATTTTTGTTTAAAAATCATATGAGATAGAATATTGTGGATGTTTTTTAATCAAGGCAATGTGCTTAAAACTATTGGTATAAGGCAAAAAGACATTTTATACTATGCTCACATAACATTCGGAAACAAAGTAAGTAATTTGATAAAAAAATTTCTGTAAAAATCACATGAGATAAAACATTGTGGATGTTTTTTTAATCAACCAATCTCTAATCTTCAAGAAGAGAAGAGAAATCAGATCAGCTTAAAATTATCAATATAAGACAAAAAGACATTATATAGTATGCTCATAAAACTTTGAGAAACAAAATAAGTAATTTGATAAAAATCTTTTGGTAAAAATCACATGACATAGAACATTACAAATGCTTTTAAAGATCAACCAGTGTAAAAACTAAATGATAAATCAAAACTATACACATCAGACAAAAAATAAAAATAAACAAACAAAACATTATGCTCACAGAACATTGGGAAACAAAGTAAGCATTTTATTTTTATTTTGTTGCTGCCATAACCCAAACTTGCAACAAATTTTAAAAGTTGTGTCTACATATCTTTGATATCTGATCTACAAAAAAATCAAATCGAAGGAAGGTGACAAAAAATTATCTTTTATTTAGACCTAGAGGGGATTTATTTTAATAGAATAGGATTCTAATGGAATAGAAGAAGAATGCGACCTCAACGGCATACATTGATATTTGCTGTCCAATTATTGTTTACTGTGGTTGTTGTGAGCACTCAGCTGGAAGTTGATAATTTAATCTGGCATAATCTTTGTAGTAATCGTATATGAGATAATTACTGCGAACCCACTGTAGTTGTCCTTGCTGGGCATAGTTCAAGCTCTTCTGATTCCACCAGTTAATGGCCCAACACTGGGAGGCACTGCCATTTCCATTCCATTCATAGACGTCAGTGTTGAAATTCATGTAGGAAGCCACAAAGGGTGAGTAAGACCAATCTATTTTCACTCGCCCCCCTTGAGTTGCCCACTGGTCTCCATTCCATATGCTCGACAACACTCTCATTGCCTGCTCATTCGGATATGGCACGCCTATGTTTTCATTGTTTGCAAACACTCTGATTGGCAAACCATCAACGAAAATCCTAAAAAGTAGTTCATAAATATATCAGTCACTACTACAATGTAAAATACAATTGAATCTAAAATAAAAGTGAAAATGAATTAAACGTCAAGGAAAGGAGAGAGATAGTTTAATTACGCAATTTGCTGGGGGTTCCAGAGAATAGAGTAATTGTGGAAATCTGTTGTTGGATTGAACCATAAATAGAACTGCTGCTCTTTATCGGCTAAGCCATTGACATAAATGTTTGTGTGCAGAATGTAGGGCTCCCCGGAAATGTTGAAATATTGAGAATTCCAAATGGAGAGAGTAAGCTCCTCTCCTCTAAACACAGAGAAATTTAAAACTTGACAGGAGACAGAGTTTTCAACACTGAAAACAAATTTCTATTTCTTTCAAAACTCTTACAGATCTTCCTCTTAACAGAGGGATAACAAAAACAGGACTGCTACGCACACAGTGCCACTCAACTCACTGTCTTGAAAACAATGCTCTATCTCTCAAGAACGCACAAAACCATGCTCTGTTCTTCTTCTTGTGCTTTTCTTGCCTGCGGGCTCTCACACGGCAATACAAAAAAAAATTACAATACAATCTCGCGGGCCTTTTATTTTATATGCCGCGCATATTAAAACATTACAACAAAAAACCATATTAAAACTTAAACAAGAAATAAACCAAATACAAGGAAAAACCCTTTGCGGAACTTTAAAAATCAAATGCACGACGTACGAGTGGGGACCACATCACAGTCGGCGATCGGCGATCGGCGGATCGGCTTTGACAAACAAAATTGCGATTGAGCGTTGTGCGATGTTGCGATTGCGATTGGATCGCATCGCAAACATCCAATGTAACATGAAATTGTAACACGGACGCGATGGCTCGATATTAAATTCGCCATACAAATGGCGTCGGGTCCACGCTTCAAACAAACGCGCGACCAAGCAACAAACCTCTGATTGAACCTTTGTGATTCACGACTTGCGATTCCATCAAGTCTTCGCCACGTGGTCAAGTGGACCCACGGGCCTCCGCTACTGTGAGGGCGATTATCATATATGTTTCAATGTATTAAACATTCCGCTTGCGGAACACTACACATCCACAAGACATTTTATTATTGCGATTTGCGATTGCGATTGGATCGCATCGCAAATATTCAGATCAACAAGACACTGCACCAAAAGAAATCCGCGATTGTGATTAGTGATTAAGTGGTGGGGACCACTTATTCACCAAATCAGAAATAAAAGAACTTCCGCTTGTTTTAATTCAATTTCTTCATTTTTGGTTGTTGAGGGCTTTAAAGCCCGAAACTACTGTTTTTAATAAGTCTGCTCCTTCGTAGTTCAGATCTACGGGAAATCTTCATTCCTCCTGCAGAAAATAACTTCGCCCATGACAGAATTAACTTCCTCTACAATTTGTGGCTGCGGCCGATCACAATTTAATTCTTCCTTATAGTTTCTCCATCCTTCTTCAATACAGAGTGCTGCGCACTCAATCTCTACTGTTCCTGCTCTTGTACTATTTCCTTCCTACCCAAGGCTGGCAGGTGACTTTAATATTTTCAACACTCCCCCTTAAATTCAGCTGCTGGGTTATCCATCATACCTAAGCGTTTTCTTAAAAATTCAAAGGTCTTCTGCCCCAATGGTTTAATTAAAATATCTGCATATTGCTCCTCTGTTTTAAAATGCTGTAAAACAATTTCTCCATTGTTCACCAATTCTCTTATATAATGAAACTTTGTATCTATGTGCTTCGTTCTCTTGTGAAACACATAATTCTTTGACAATGCAATAGCTGAGCTATTGTCACAATAAATAACTGTCCCTTTTACCTGTTCTTGGCATAAACTTCTTAACATTCTTCTCATCCAAATTGCTTGACACGCTGCTGCTGTAGCTACCACATATTCTGCCTCTGCTGTAGATAATGCTACAATAGGCTGTTTCTTAGAAGCCCATGAAATGGCTCCTGAACCCATATGAAAAACATAACCGGAAGTTCTCTTCCGATCATCTACACTTCTAGCCCAATCACTGTCAGTGTATCCAACTAATTCTGAGTTTTCTAAAGTTGTATATAAAATACCAAATCTTTTTGTTCCTTTCACATACCTCAGAATTCTCTTTGCTGCTTGCCAATGTGCTTCTTTTGGCTTCTCCATAAATCTGGAAATTAAACTAACAGCATGCATAATATCTGGCCTAGCTGCAGTCAAGTACATCAGGCTACCAACTATGCTTTTATACAAACTTGGATCAAAATCCTTGCTGCTATCATCTTTACTCAACTTCAATCTCATTACTGTGGGAGTAACTGCAGCTTTGCACTCCTGCATATTAAATCTTTCTAAAACTTGATTCACATACTTTTTTTGAGAAATAAAAATCCCTTTCTCATTTTGTTCCACTTCTATTCCTAAGAAGTATCTCAACAAACCCATGTGAGTCATTTCAAATTCATCTTTCATGACTGTTTTAAAATTTTCAACAATACAATCTTCATTACCTGTGAATATTAGATCATCAACATATAAAACAACAATCAACATTTTGCCATCCTTTTCTTTGATGTAGAGGGTGGGTTCTCCCTCACACTTTTCAAATTTGTTTTCCAGTATATAGGAGTCTATCCTACTGTACCATGCTCTTGGAGCTTGCTTCAGCCCATAAAGAGCTTTCTTCAATTTGCAGACCTTATGCTCTTGGCCTTTCTTCTCATATCCGAGAGGTTGTTCCACATATACCTCTTCCATTAAAACTCCATTTAAAAATGCAAATTTTACATCCATTTGATATACTTTCCATTTGTTTTGTGCTGCTATGGATAGAACTGCTCTTACTGTCTCCATTCTTGCAACTGGTGCAAAGGTTTCTTCATAATCAATCCCTTGCTTCTGCTTATATCCTTTGACAACAAGTCTGGCTTTGTGTCTCTATATTTTTCCTTCAGCATTGCTCTTGGTATTATAGACCCATTTAACTCCAATGACTTCTTTACCTTTTGGGAGATCAACCAACTCCCATGTTTTGTTCTTCTCTATGGCTTTAATTTCATCATCCATAGCTTCTATCCATTTTCTATCTTTAATATCATCTTCAAAATGAATAGGATCATCAACTTCACAATACAAAGCAAATAGGGAATTCATACCTTCATTCGCTGCTCCTCGCTCACAAATTTCTCTAATGCTTCTGAACCTTGTTCCACTTTCACTTGGTGTATATGTGCTTGATGAAGCACTCATTTCTGCTCCATGTGGTGTGCTTGGAGATGCATTCCCGCTTCTTCTCAAGGGTGTTCTCGTTGCTGCTTGAGGTGTCCCTTGCTGTCCTTGTGTTGGTGGAGGTTGTGCTACCGATGAGTTTTTAATTTCAACTACATCTTCCTCATCTTCATCATGAGACAAACAGTTTTTAACATTGATTGTTTTCTCAATGCTTCCATCCCATGCTTCCTCTTCAATAAATTGCACATCTCTGCTTATCACAAACTTCTTTGTGGATGGGTTATACAATCTGTATCCTTTGGAATCTTCACAGTATCCAAGGAAAATGCACTTCTCCCCCTTACTATCCAACTTCTTCCTCAATTTGTCTGGAATGTGTACATATGTCACACATCCAAAAACTCTCATGTGGGTGACTCCTTGTTTTCTGCCACTCCATGCTTCTTCTGGAACTTTGTTCATCATAGCTTTTTTAGGGCATCTATTCAAAATATACACAGCACAGTTTGCTGCTTCTGCCCAATACTCATTCGGCAAGTGTTTTGCCTTCAGCATACTTCTCACCATCTCCATTATGGTTCGATTCTTCCTTTCAGCAACTCCATTCTGTTGCGGTGTGTACCTTGTGATAAACTTCTTATGTATGTCGTTCTCTCTGCAAAAACACAGAAATTCCTTTGAGATATATTCTCCTCCTCTATCGGTTCTGAGAGCTTTAATATGCAGTCCGCTCTGTTTCTCTACAAGAGCTTTAAAATGGAAAAATTTCTGAAAGACTTCACTCTTATATTTTAAGAAATAAACCCACACTTTTCTTGTGAAATCATCTATAAAGGTCAGCATGTAATTGCTGCCCGAAACTGATGCTGTCTGCATCGGCCCACACAAATCTGAGTGAATGATTTCCAAAGGTGCTTTCGCCCTTATGCTTTTCCCTGATGGAAAATTTTCTCTGTGTTGCTTTCCCAAGATGTAGCCTTCACATAGACTGTCATGCTTCTGAATCAATGGTAAACCTCTTACCATTCCTTTTATGTGCAACAAATTTAATCCTCCGAAATTGAGATGTCCAAATCTCAAGTGCCATAACCAATTTTCATATTTAGCTTCCTTCTGAAAGGCTTTGTGTTACAGCTGCTATACTCTTTCATTTTCCCTTCAAGTCAATATTGAGCTTGAGTAGAAACATTCTATTGTTGGTCATTTGAATTTCAGCAATAATTTTCTTGCCTGGAGGTATATCTTTTATTGTGCACACATCATCTTTGAAAATTACATTGTAACCTTTGTTTATGAGCTGCCCAAAGCTCAAAAGATTACATTTCAAACCTGGAACATAATACACATCAGGGAAAAATTTCTGCTCCCCATTTCTTGCTCAAATACTAACTCTGCCTTTCCCTTTGACAGAGATCTTAGTATCAGTCCCTGTGGTCACTTCAGATTTTACTTCTTCATCTAGAATGGAAAACATTGCTTTGTTTCCAGTCATGTGATTACTACATCCTGAATCTAAGAACCAAACATCATCTTCTTTATCTTGTGCTACATTACAAGCTAACAGCTCATTACTTGGGTTCTTTTCTTCTTTTGCTAAATTAGCATTCTCCCTATTTTTCATGTCATTTTTCTTCTTTCTACTTTCATTGGCATAGTGCCCATATTTCTTGCAATAATGACATTGGACATTGGATTTGTCATACCTTTGTCCATGAGCATATTGGTGTTGATGTCCACCTTGCTAGCTGTTGCATTGGCCGTGACATTGACTTTGACTGTTGCTCCTTCCATGTGGATGTGAAGGGCTATTCCTTCGACCTCTATTCTGCCTTCTGCCTCTTCCTCTTCCTTTTCCTTGACCTCTTCCTCTTCCTAAAGGCATCTGGGTCTTGAAGGCGTGCTCAAGAGATGAATGTTCATCTCTGCTCAATCTTTGTTCATGAGTTATCAGTGAGGCATGAAGTTCATCCACTGTGAACTGTGAGAGATCTTTGGTCTCTTCTATGGTGGTAACAATAACATCAAACTTTGAGGGTAAGCATCTGAAAAGTTTCTCCACAATTCTCCTTTCTTCAAGAGTTTCTCCATGGGATCTTATCTAATTTACAATCACAGTCACATGTGTAAAAAATGTGTCTACACTATCTGACTCTTTCATGCAAAGAGTTTCAAAATCTCTTTTCAGAAACTGAAGCTTTGCTGTCTTAACTTTCTCCATACCTTGATAGGCTACTTTCAGAGTTTCCCATGCCTCCTTGGATCTCTTAGCTACTGATATCCTTGGAAACACACTCTCATTTATTGCTTGATACAAATAGAAGAGGGCCTTAGCATCCTTCTTTCTATTGTTCTTCAATAAGTCCTTCTCTGCTTGTGTTAAGGCATTATAAGCCTACTCATCAGCTGGTTCAACAAAACCATCTTCTACAAACTCCCATAAGTCTTGTGAGACAAACAGGGCTCTCATGGTAATGGCCCAATAATCATAGTTCTTTCCATTAAATTGTGGAAGCTGAACATTTCCTATGTTCATACCAGTGCTTGGTCCATCCATTGCTTCTTAAACTGAACTCTGAACTTAAATAAACTGTCTTTCCTTCTCTGAAAGAACAAAGTATTTTAAACAGAAAACAACAACTTTTTTTTCTTTGAGAAATACCTGAACTTTGACCTCTGTTGGGCTTTCACACTGCTGGAGAAAATGCTGCAACAAGTCTTCTTCTTCTTCAGCTTCTTTGAAACATTCAAAGAGCCTGAACTAGCTCTGATACCATGTTGAAATATTGAGAATTCCAAATGGAGAGAGTAAGCTCCTCTCCTCTAAACACAGAGAAATTTAAAACTTTATAGGAGACGGAGTTTTCAACACTGAAAACAAATTTCTATTTATTTCAAAACTCTTACAGATCTTCCTCTTAACATAGGGATAACAAAAACATGACTGCTACGCACACAGTGCCACTCAACTCACTATCTTGAAAACAATGCTCTATCTCTCAAGAACGCACAAAACCGTGCTCTGTTCTTCTTCTTGTGCTTTTCTTGCCTGCGGGCTCTCACACAGCAATACAAAAAAAAATTACAATACAATCTCACGGGCCTTTTCTTTTATATGCCGCGCATATTAAAACATTACAACAAAAAACCATATTAAAACTTAAACAAGAAATAAACCAAATACAAGGAAAAAACCTTTGCGAAACTTTTAAAATCAAATGCACGACGTACGAGTGGGGACCACATCGCAGTCAGCAATCGGCGATCGGCAGATCAGCTTTGACAAACAAAATTGTGATTGAGCATTGTGCGATGTTGCGATTGCGATTGGATCGCATCGCAAACATCCAACGTAACATGCAATTGTAACACGGACGCGATGGCCCGATATTAAATTCGCCATACAAATGGCGTCGGGTTCGCGCTTCAAACAAATGCGCGACCAAACAACAAACCTCTGATTGAACCTTTGCGATTCACGACTTGCGATTCCATTAAGTCTTAGCCACGTGGTCAAGTGGACCCACGGGCCTCCGCTGCTGTGAGGGCGATTATCATATATGTTTCAATGTATTAAATGTTCCGCTTGCGGAACACTACACATCCACAAGACATTTGATTATTGCGATTTGCGATTGCAATTGGATCACATCGCAAATCTTCATATCAACAAGACACTGCACCAAAAGAAATCTGCGATTGCGATTAGCGATTAAGTGGTGGGGACCACTTATTCACCAAATCAGAAATAAAAGAACTTCCGCCTGTTTTAATTCAATTTCTCCATTTTTGGTTGTCGAGGGCTTTAAAGCCCGAAATAACTATTTTTAATAAGTCTTCTCCTCCGTAGTTCAGATCTACGGGAAATCTTCATTCCTCCTGCAAAAAATAACTTCGCCCATGACAGAATCAACTTCCTCTGCAATCTGTGGCTGCGGCCCATCACAATTTAATTCTTCGTTACAGTTTCTCCATCCTTCTTCAATACAGAGTGTTGCACACTCAATCTCTGCTGCTGCTGCTCTTGTACTATTTCCTTCCTACCCAAGGCTGGAAGGTGACTTTAATATTTTCAACCGGAAACATTTCCTAGGAATTCCATATCAATTTCATCATGCCCCTCACCTATAGAAGATAACTGCACCATCCATGTGCACGAAGTATTTTAATATTTAAAATACTCATAAACGAAAAAAAATGAAGGTGAATCCGGCTATTACCCTAACAAGTTTCTTTGTTCATATATCATGAACTACAAGACAAATTTAATGATCTACACATAAAGAGAAGCGGGATTCTCACATAGAATGTCGTAACGGTGCTAGCGGAATTTCCGGGCACGAGTTTCATAGAGATATCAACGCTTCCAAACAAAAACAACTTATACGATTGAAATCCCGAACCTAATTAAATCCAAAATCCATTATCATATTTCTGTTATATATCCTAAAGCTACTCATCTATACTTGCAGTGACATTATAACCTGTACATTTGTATATAAATAAGTAAATATGTGAATATGATTATACATAATACCAGAATAATTGGTGAGCGTAAGCTGCAATTCCTGGCCATTTTTCAATACCCAAGCATTGTTATCGCCCCATGTTACATCAGTATCACTGTAGAAGTCTGCATCAACTCTGGGAGAAATAGCTATGTAGATAATGGCAATCAAAATGAAATGGAAACTTAGAGCGCTGGAAACCTCCAAGGATGCAAACGAAATAGATCAAATTTGGCAGATAATGGTGAACGGTGTAATAGAATCCCTCGGCTTCTTAGAACAAGGAGCAGGGATTGAAGCTGGTTATTCGAACGGCATCGCGAGGCTTTAAATGCTGCTTCAATTCATATTCACTGCCGTGTGGGGCAGGGACCGAAGAAACGTCCCTAGTGCCCATCAACTGGAAGGCACCAGAGTGTGAGCGCAGAGAAGTACCCTTTGTCAATTTCGACACAAATTTCTTCTTCCGAAAATGAACGAGGATTTCCTATAGAAATTTGGTGTCACCCAGCTTATGCGTGTCGTCGTCATTTTCAGAGATGAGATTGGGGTATGTTTACACGTAGCAATAGAATATCGGAATAAAATATTGATTTTCAGCCGGTCTGCAAATTGAAGTAATATGTTTGGTGAATGGCCCTACATCGAGGTGATTGAAGTTTTGGAATATGTTATTATAGATATATATATATATATATATATATATATATATATATATATATATATATATATATATATTATTTTTTATTTTATATATATATATAGTATATATATATATATACCATTAATTACTATATATATATAAAATAAAAAATAATATATATATATATATATATATATATATGTATATTAAAAAATATTATTGTGATCATTATAATTAATAATAATAGTAAATTTATATTAATTATAATTTAATTTTAAATTACATAATATAATTTAATTATTTAATAATTATAATTAATTAATTAATTGTAAAATAATAAAAATAACATTAAAAAATATTAGAACAAAATAATAATTTATTATTATTATTATTATTATTATTATTATTATTTTAAAATAATTATTAGTATTACTAAAAAATTATTATTATTATTATTATTAACATTATTATTATTGATTAAAATTGTTACTATTATCTATTAATAATATTTAATTTATTGAGGGGTTTCCACACTACATTATATTAGATGTCATTTTTTGGGGATTAAAGTGCATTAAGTAAGTCATTCATTTATGATCATTTCCATGATAGTCAGTTGGAACTCACTAATTTCTCATGATTTTTGAATAGTTCACTTATCATTAGTAACTCACTAATTTTTCATGATTTTTAAATAGTTCACTTATCATTCATTGCATCGGGTGATGCTCACACAGGTTCATATTCCCACTTCTTCACCCCTGTGAGTATCACCCGATGCAATGAATGATAAGTGGACTATTAAAAAATCATGAGAAACTAGTCAGTCGTGATTACCTGTCATGGAAATGGTCATAGATGAATGCCTTAATGCAGTTTAATCCAAAAAATGATATCTAATTAATAATATGTTAAAATATTAAATAATAATATTTTTTTTAAATTAAATAATAACAAATATTAAATAGTTAATAAATAATAAATAATTGAGTGATATTAAATCTTAGGAATATGTACCCATGAACATTAAATAATTTAACTAAATGTTAATAATAATTTATTTATTTATTTATATTAAAAAATAAACATAATATTAAACCTCGGGGAATATTATAAACCTTAGGGAATAATAAATTGAAGGGATTAACACTAAAAACCCAAGGGATTATAAAAGTAGGGGAGTAATATTAAACCAAAGGGATTAATATTATAAACCATAAGATAAATAATATAAACCCTAAAATAAACATGGTTGACCATATTTTACCATGAATGATTTTCATATTGAGACATTCTTTGTCACAATGTGACATTTGACCATGGTTGATTTTCATGCTGAGACAATATTTGTCCCAATGTGACATTGGATAATGGTTACACATGGCTAACCATGATTATAAATCCAATGGATTTATATTAAACCCTAGGATTAATATTGAGAATGTGATAAATAATAATATGTTGTAGGAATATCAACCCTTAGATTCATAAACTCGATGAATTGGTATTATACACCCAAGGGATTAATTATAAAACACCAAGGTAATATAAACCACGGTAAATAATATTAAATCCAAGGGACTAATATTATAAACCCTAGGTATATAAACCCTATGATAAATGTTATAAACCCATGGGTATTAAGCCCAAGGGGTAAATATTATAAATTCAAGGTATATAAACCCTTAGATAAATATTATAAACGCTAAAATAAACATCCTTGACCATGGTTAACCATGGTTGATTTTCATATTGACACAATCTTTGTCACAATGTGACATTGGAGTATGGTTGACCATGATTGATTTTCATATTGAGACAACCATTGTCATAATGTGATGATGGACAATGGTTGACCATGGTAGATTTTCATATTGAGACAATCTTTGTCACAAATGTGACGTTGGACCATGGTTGACCATGGAAGCCCACGGTTTTCACAATGTGACATTGGACTAAGAGACAATATTTGTCACAATATGATGTTGGAACATGGTTGACCATGGAAAACCATGGTTTTCACAATGTGACATTGGACCAAGAGACAATTTTTTTCACAATGTGATGTTGGAACATGATTAACCATGGTTGAGTTTCATATTAAGGAAATCCTTGTCACAATGCAATATTGGATTATGGTTGACCATGATTGATTTTAATGTCAAGACAATCTTTGTCAAAATGTGACATTGGACCATGGCTGTCTTCGGTTGATTTTCATATTAAAGACAATATTGTCACAATGTGACATTGGAGCAAAGTTGATCATGAATGTCCATGGTTCATGATGGTTGACGATGGTTGATTTTTATATTGAGATAATATTTTTCACAATGTTACATTGGACCATCATTGACCATGATTATAAACCTAAAGAAATTATATCAAACCCTAGGATTAATATTAAAAACAATATGAATAATATTACAACCTAGGAATGCCCATGGGGTGTAGCTCAATTGAAAATCACCTTGTTATGAAGTCATATATAAAGCAAGAAATTCAAAGTTCAAATCCCTGTGGGTTAGATCAACAACAAAAAATATTATACCCTAGGAATATGAATCAATAGATTAATAAATCCAAGGGATTGATATTATAAACTCAAAGGAATGTGGTTGACCATGCTCGACCACGTGCAACAATTTCACAAGTTGACATTGGACAATGGTTGCGCATGGTTGACTATGATTATAAACCCAAGGGATTTGTATTAAAACCTGGGATTAATATTATAAAGCTCATGAATAATATTATACCCTAGGAATATCAACCCTTAGATTAATAACCAACCATATTCATATTATAAACCCAAGGGATTAATTCAAAAAACCCAAGGTATTATAAATCAAAGGAAATAATATTAAACTGAAGGGATTAATATTATAAAATCAAGGTATATGAACCCTAAGATAAATATTATAAACCCAAGGTATTAATATTAAACCCAAGGGATAAATATTATAAACCCAATGTATATAAGCTCTAAGATAAATATTATAAACCCTAAAATAAAGAAGGTTCATCATGGTTGACCACGATTAATTTTTATATTGACATAATCTTTGTCACAATGTGACGTTGGACTATGGTTGACCAAGATTGATTTTCATATTGAGATCAATTTTGTCACAATGCGACATTAGAGAATTCTTGACCATGATTGATTTTCATATTGACACAATCTTTGTCAGAATGCGATAGTAGACCATGGTTGAGTTGCTTTGGTCCATGGTTACGCATGGTTGACCATGATTATAAGGGCAAGGAGTTTATATTAAACCCTAGGATTAATATTGTAAAACTTATCGATAATATTATACTCTAGGAATTTGAATTCTTATATTTATAAACCCAAGGGATTAATATTACAAACCCAAGATATATTAACACTAAGATAAATATTGTAAACCCTAAAATAAACATGGTTCACCATGGTCGACCACAGTTCATTTTCATATTGACACATCTTTTGTCACAATGTAACGTTGGATTATGGTTGACAATGATTTATTTTCATATTTAGATACCCTTTGCCACAATGCAATGTTGGACAATGGTTGACCATGGTTGATTTCCATATTGAAACAATCTTTGTCACAATGCGACATTAGACCACGGTTGAGTGACATTAGACCATGGTTGCATACAGTTGACCGTGATTACAAGCACAAGGGATTTATATTAGATCCTATAATTAAAATTATAAACCTTATCAATAATATTATACCCTAGGAATATGAACCCTTAGACTCATAAACCCAAGGGATTGATATTATAAACACAAGGGATTAATATCATAAACATAATGTATATAATGCTAAGGGATTAATATTAAAAACCCAAGGGAATAATATTAAACCCAAGGGACAGATATTGTAAAGCTAAGGTATATGAAATCTAAGAGAAACATTATAAACCCTAAAATAAACATGGTTTACTATGGTAGACAACAGTTTATTTTCATGTTGACACAATATTTGTCATAATGTGATGTTGGACTATGGTTGACCATGATTGATTTTCATATTGAGAAAACCTTTGTCACAATGCAACATTGGATAGTGGTTGACCATGGTATATTTTCTTATGGAGATAATATTTGTCATAATGCGACATTGGACCATGGTTGAGTGACATTGGACCATGATTGCACATGGTTGAACCAAGTGGCTCTAAAGATGCTCATAAGTCAAATTGGGCTCAGAATAGGTCAAAAATAAAATTGGTCCCAAGCGAGAACCAAGTCATAGCGCACGTCTCCCTAATTCCAACAATGTGAATGACACTCAAATCCGAGCTCGTATGGCTGAGTTATTCATGATCAAAGTTCAGGTGAACCTTGGCCAAGTGGCATGGTTAAGGAGGCTACAAATTGACTGAGATCACTGCACGTAATCTGGCTCCTGAGAATGGGCGAATTTGTTAGCTAATTTTTCTAATAACCATTATAAATCGTCAAAAAATTTTAATCCCCCCACCCACCCCGCCCCCCCACCCCACCATATAAAAATCAAAAATATATTATCGGTTGGGGGGAGGCTGCCACCCCTTCCACTCCTGACACCCTTATGTAAACATTGCATTAAAAACAAGGTGGCAGGTGGGAAAAACCTGCCACCCCCGAATGAACACATATCATATAAAAAATCAAGGTCAGGGCCCGTAGGATACCTCAGACCCCTCCCCACGACCCAGGACCCAACCACACTTAACTGCTATGTGAATTGGAACCAACGGGGTTTCAACCCCTCCGGCTCGGTGGGGCCGGCCTATCACCCACCACTCAAGCTATTCCATAACAAAAAAACAATAAAACGTTAAATGTAACTACCAACTAAAAGACTGTGGCATATTTAAACCACCAACTCAAAATTGCATGCACAATTCCATATTTAAAATAACAATGCACCATTTTAGGTGTCAGTGGGATTGGAATGATCGACCACTCACGTCAAATATTCCCACCTTAACCATCAAGCCAATGAGGCATTATTGAAAATTATGCCACCTATATTATATAAAACCATCTCAAACCATTCGACTCGGAGGCCTACGAAGCCATGAACGGAGCAGACAGGCGAAACTTGGAGGGGGGAACCATGATCTAGTGGAACCATGATTTGCAGGGACAACAAAATTCTATACCTGAGAATCTCCAGATGCCTAACGATTCCCTCAAAGGAAAATTTTTATAGTGGCAGAATGTTATCAATTTTATAGTCATTTTTCTCATAATTTCGCAAGGAACACAATGGTCAATTTAGATTCGCCATATGAAGAGCATATTGCAGGTGCATCACAGTGAGGAATATTTGAAGAATATTGAGGAATCTAAAAGATTCGCTTGGTGGCTGAATTTTTCCAGTGTCAGAATATGGCCGACTTTATACTATTTTTTCTCAGAATTTGGCAAGGATCATGATGGCAAGATAAAATTTATCATATGAGTAGAAGATCTCCAGTCAACCAGTGGAGAGGAATATTTTTGGAATCATGGGAAATATAAAATATTCCCCAAGGCCCAGCTTTTGATGGTGTCATAATTGGACAAGTTGACAATTTATTTACACCATGCATCGCTAGGAATTTAGGGGTGCAGTCAATTTCAGTAGCCAAGATTTTCATTTCTCAGCCATCTTCAAAAGTGGAGATATATGATGCAGTTATGTTTTTTTTTTCTTCTGATTTGATGAGAATATGTTTTTATCGTTGAGATCCCTGATTAACATTATGTTGAGGGATACTTTTTGCCACATTATTGTGAGATTTCATTAGCTTGTCATGCTGAAGGGAAAACCCATTTGAGTGAGAGTTTCCGTAGGGAAAATGTCTCATGGAGTGACACATGACTATTGTTGAGTGTCTTTGTCCTTGTAATGACAAAGGAAATACCATTTACATCATAATCATTATCAACAGTTAATGAAGCGCCCTTCACTCTCTTGACATCGTGTCCAGAGACGTAAACAATGGAGGATGAAAAAGAGATGTGCGAGGCATTCCTTAGGATGTTAAAAAGGGTGGACATAATGTATTAATATTATGAGGAGAGAATAGAGAAATGAGAGAAAGAAATAGCATAGGACGATGCTCCATCTACCCACTCGAGTGAAGATGCATCTTCTTTATCATCTTCTCATCATTCGAATGAGGAGATCAGCTACAGCCTTCAAGAAGATAACTATGAATTAAAGAGGATTCATCGAGAAGAGAAAGAGGAGAAGCAAAGATTGCAGCTTTAGTTGTGAGCCGCAGAAGAGGCCTTGAAAGGATTGAAGGGCAATGACTAGAGCATGCAATCAAAGGATGTTGAATCAAGGAGGCTTCTATGAAAAGAGAAAAAGGAGAAGTAGAAAGTACAGCTTCAAATATGAACCACGAAAGAGACCTTGGAGGATTTGAAGTGCAACGAAGGCTTAGAAAATCCATCATCACTTGTTTTAGAATTGACAGCTTAGGTGAACAATGTTGATCATCATTTAGTTTCATCTTCACATGATGTTATTTCTGTTGGAAATGTGGTGGTACCCATTACAGGAACTGACATGAGACTCCTTACCAATATGTGGTACAAAGGAAGAGGACCTGGTATTAATGGATAAGGCATGAGTCACCCATTGGAGTTCATGCAAAGACCTCGAGTCGCAGGTTTCAAATACACCAAAGGAGAATGCTCAAATGTGTACAACAATATGGTCAAAGAAATGGAAAAAATTGCATTGTAGGAGGAGCCATCTCAACAACAACATGCTTCAAATGTAATATGTAATCATTGAATTTTTCGATCATTAGGTACAATAAATAAAAAATTTAGCATTAAATATTAATTTTCAAGTATTTTCTTGCAGAAAATAAAAGAAAATGGAACCCATTCAGCACATAAAACAGGACGACAAGGAAGAAAAGGGTTGGTATCTAAGTTTGTGAGTAATTGTTACTTCCTTATAACAACTCAACTAGAATTCATTTTTTCATATTTTAAGTTTTTTTACAACAATCATCATTGAATGTCTTCAAACAGGTGCTAACATAAAAAGAAGAACCATCAGACAAATTGATTGACATTGGGTTAAATAAGGGTTGTGAGTATATGTTGGCATATCAGAAATTAACTGTGGAATTTCTAAGCATCTATCGATCTTGTTTTACTTAGCTCTATCTATAATTTATAGAAAAAAGAAATCTTTTATATTAAATATAAGATTTGTTATGGGGTATAAAACTTGCAGGAAACAAATTATGGAACTCTGCCAACAAATGAAATCGTGAAAGATGGCATGAAATTAGGTTTTGAAAGAATGTGTATAGTTCATGAGTCAATTGTTGCTATGGCACGTCATTTATTTTCGATTTACATTGATGTAAATTATTTAAAATTGAAATTTTCATTATTCTCACCAATGTATATAAATTCATTATAGTTTATTTTTATGTTTGTAGATGGAAGGTGAAGAAGAAGAAAATAATCAACACTGTGAACAAAACATTCCTCAAAATAACCCAAGTCATGGAAGTAGCTCGAGCAGTGACATCAGTTCAAGTGAAGAATGATGACCATTATGTTTGGATATCAAACCAAGACATTGTATTTTTTGAAATATTTTTCTATGAAATCAGACATTTTGTCTAATGTAATGGACATAGTGTCCCAATTTAAGGACAAGTGATACTAATAGCTATCCCATTTTGTATGATAAATACTATCTTATTCATATATATATATATATGTTTTAATCTATTCTATTGAATTCTCCATTGTCATTGTGAAATGCAAAAACACTGATTAAATTTATGGATGATTAAATATTTTAATGAAGTGATGTGAAATCTGATGATATGATATAAAAAATTAATCCAAAGACCACATTCAACTGCACTAATAAAAATTTAATTGATATGAATATTGTTATAAGGTATGTGTCGTCTTTTGATGAATAATGAATTTAAAAAATCACAATAGTTATGATATGATATGACAAATTAATGCAAACATCGCATTCAAATGCATTAAAAAAATTTAATTAATATCAATACTGTTATAAGATATGTGACAAATTTTGATGAATAATGAATTTTAAAAAATCATAATAATTGCACTATCCTAGGTCAATGTTTATAAAAAATAAAAAATGAAAACTGGTGCGTGTTAGTTACTGTACACCGGTGTGTTTGTATGATACAGTGCACTAGTGTGTTTCTACGACCTATGGGCACCGCACAAATACCAATACCAATTATAACTCTTTGCGTGTTTGTGTGATACTATGCACTAGTGCGTTTATGTGAGACTACTCACTGGTGTGTTTGTACAACCTATGGGCATTGCACTAATACCAGTATGAATTAGAGCAATCAGTGCATTTGTGTGATATTGCGCACCGGTGCATTTATGTGAGACTACTCACCAGTGCGTTTGTACGACCTATGGGCACCGCACAAATGCCATTAGAAATTAGAACAATCAGTGTGTTTGTGTGATATTGTGCACTGGTGTGTTTCTATAATATTATGAACTGGTGCGCTGATATGACCTATTGGCACCGCACAAATCCCCATACCAATTAGAATGGCTTGGTGGGGTTTTAGACCTTTATGGCCTGGTGCATGCACGTTTGACTGCCCTGGGCTGACCGTCCAAATGACACGCATCGGTGCGATGACACCTGAGTGGCACACCAATGAAAAAACATCTGTAATAACCTTCGGCCACCCAGTTTTTTTAGTTGTGTTGAAATTCCATTAGAAGCTCCGCCAAAACCTTTGTTACTGAAAATGAATGTTGTAGAAAATGTTTTTTTGACAATTTTGGCCAATTTGATAACACTAAAAACCTCCTTTATAACCTCCGCTAGAGGGTCTTTTCTTTGTATTTTTCTTATGTACTCTAACTCTATACTCAATTCCATCCTTGAAAAAGTGGTGCTTATTCTCATGGTGATGAAATGATGCCCTCCTATCATAAATATAAGGACTTCCCAAAACAATACCTGAAATCTCAAGCGGAACTACATGAAGTTCAACTTCGTCAAGAAAGTTTGAATTGATTGCAAACCCTACAATGCACTTCCTTGTTACCTGGAAGTTTTCGTTCTGACATATCCAGCCTAAAGGATAAGGTCTTGGATGTGTAACATTTTCTTGATTTAACCTCTTAGCCAAGTCTTCAGAAATCAAATTAACTTGAGGACCACCGTCAAATAGTGTGTCTATTTTGGTATGCTTCGAAACAACTATGGTATGAAAGAGTTCAGTTCTTGTATCTTCATCTTAAGTTACATTAGAATAAATTGAAGAACTAGTGATTGTTATGTTCCTACCTTTCAAACCCATTGTTGTAATCTTGGTTTCATCTCTTGAATTTAAACCTAAGTCATGTTCAATTATTGCAACAATTTTCTCCTTCTCTTTGGTTCTAAGTTTGTTTGGCTTCAACTCTGAATGGAGTTGCCAACAATGGTCTTCATCATGGTCATTTTTTGAACAATGTTTACATGTGAGTTTCTCTTTATCTATCTTAATAGACCCATTTTGATTTCCTCTTCCATTAAACTTACCCTTTCCTTTATCTTCACACTCAAGGAAACTATCACTTTTCTCATCTAGACTATGTTTCCCTATTTATTCTAGACATGTGGCTTCAATGAGAACCTCTTATAAGTTTGTGGGATTTAACATGAGAATAGTATGTCTAAGATAGTTGTGTAAACCCCTAGTATAATTTAACAAAGTTTCTTGAGAAGATAAATTGACACCCAAAATAAGAGCTCTTCTTCTAAATTCATGAGTGTAATCTTGCACACTTTTCCCTTCCAATTGTCTAAAATTATTCCAGTCCATAATGGCTTTTTGAATGTATGCTAAAGGGTGGAATTTAATTTTAATGAAAACAATAAAATTATACCAAGACATTGATATCTTACCATGTTTTTTAATCTCATCTTATGTCTATTCTTCCCACCATACAAGTGATGTGCCCTCCATTCTCAAGGAAGCCAACTGAATCTTTAAGTCATCCTCTTGAAGGTTATAAATTATGTAATAAACCTCAAATTGATGAATCCAATTACCCATCGTCTCTGCAGTCACTTCGCCATTATACATATGTAGCTCAAATTTAACATCAAGTTTAAGTAAGGGTGATTTATGAGTTCCTTTTTTAGTATGCGGATGAACAGATTCAAGGGTTGTGGTAGTGGAAGATGATGAAGAGGAAGGTGAAGATGTTGGTGAGGATGATGGTGGAGGGGATGGTGGCTTCCTACCATCTCGATGGCCTCATCCTCACGAAGAACCCTCTCCTCTTGGAGGCTTAGAACTTTCTCCTTGCATCCTTGAATTCCTCTTCTCATAGAGGACCTTAACCATCTCATTAATATCAAAAAATGACTTTCTGAATGCTCTCTCATCTTCTGTCATGGTAGATTCTCCTTCATGAGACATGCTCACTCAAGACTGAACTTCAACATGAGGATGTGCTGGTGTTGAAAACTTTCGCAACCTTGCCCTTCTTCCTCTTGACCCAACTACAGGGCTTTCAACCAGCTTCCCTTCTCCTCTTTTGAGTTTTAACCTTGTAAGCATGACACAAACTTGCAAACAGTTAGATCCCTTCTTGCACAAAAAACCTAAAGCTCTAATACCAAAAATGATCTGAATGAAGTATGTTAGTATTATTGTGTTAAGTCCTCTTTCAGATTCTTTAAACAATTTCTTATATGTCCTCAAGGGTTCAAGTCCTCTTGCATTTGATTGAGTCACATGAGTGAATTTTTATGAACAATTTCACATAAAATAAATACCAAACAAAAACAAATAAAACTATAGCACATCAACATACAACACATCAACATAAGGATTTGATGAAGGATTTCACTCCTCGAGTACACCACCATGGTCCAACTTCCATGGCTTGGGCCTCAATATTATGCTCAAATTTGCAAAATGATATCTCTACTCCTAAAACCTGCACCAATGAGTTTAGAATGCCTAAAAATTTTCATCTAGCCTCTTTCTTCTCCTTATTTGGTCAAAAAATCCAAATGCTATGACCTTCTCCAGTTTTTCCACAATTTCTAGCCTAAAGTTAGCTAATTGGAGCTCAATTCGGTTAGTTGGCACTAAAACTACTAGTTCCTCCAGATTTGGCGAACCACCAAACTAATCCGAATTAATATAATTAAATACAGTTAACAATAATTAAGCACAGTTAGCGCTAATTAAGCATGTTTAACCTTTAAACTCACACTTAGAGGAAAATATGGTTTAGGCTTAAGTAATGGCGATTAGTTTTAATTAAATGGGATTAACCATTTTAATCTCCTCGCTTTAGGAGTTAGTTCCCTCTGCTGCTTTGTTGGTCACTATTTGTGGTCATATGCATTGGGGCTAACCCCATGGGGCTGGCCCCCTTTCCCCCCGACAGTCAACATTTCAATAGATATATATATATATATATATATATATATATGGTAACACATAAATTTTAAGATCCGATGCGTAGGTGAAATGGTAAACGATGTGTGTGCTGCTTGAGAGGTCGTGGGGTCAAACCTCGGCGCCTTCGCTCGGACTATGAAAACTTCTTTACTACACCATGGGGAGGGGGGGCATGTGGCGGTTCGAGGCCAAGCCATGCATCTCCTCCTCATTGGCCCACATAGAACAAATAATAAATTTCCACACCATAAATTTCGAACCAACCAGATGCTACCACTTGGAAGAATGTCATTCGTTGGAGGAATTTAACCAAATTTGACCTTGCCGAATCAACATGCCATGTGGGTAGTATGGACTGCTCACTCGGCTCCCTATCATCATTTTTTTCTTATTTAGCAAAGCGAATTTTGGGAGCATATGAAGTCCATTTCATGTGAAATACAGTGTGTCGGATTCAAAAAGACGAGCTCTACATGATCGCTCAGGTTTCGAGACTTTCTGAGAACTTTGATTTTTGAGTGATAATATGAGAACATGATCATTATGTATGGATTTTATTGTTGTTATATCCATTTTATTTTTGTGGTTATTGTTCTATTTATAAGCATGTATTTGATTAGTGATGATGTATGGCTCTATCCATTTTTTTACCTATAAATGAATACACAATGTATCTATGGTAAAATAGACTGTATTGTAGCTTACGATGTAGAGGAGAAATGCTTCTTAATGATTCTCAGATAAACATGAGATCCCCATGTTTGATTCTATTGTTTATACATGTAGATGCAATTTTTGTGACATGTATGACGGCTAGGATGGGTCCTGATGAGTTCTTGATGATGTTATTTCCTCCATAACTTTGTTTTAATGCTATTTATCATCCCATAAAGTTCCATGAAATTCGGGGAAACGACTTGTGCTCTGGGGCTAAAATGGTGGCACAAATCCCAAAGTTTCAAGCAGAAAACTAACCAAACCGAGCCCTGGCGGCCACCTTGCCTTGGTATACCCGTGCCTATAGGCTTCTACATGCTCCCTTTCCCTTACATGCCCACAACTAAGCCTCAAATTGGTCAAAACATCACTCTCCCTCAGGGTTGAAGGACCTTGAAGGTTGTGTTACCTTCTGAGGATGTTTTTGATGTTGTTTAATGTTTGTTTATATTTTTACTATTGGTTCTACTTCCTTAAAGTCATATAAGAGGGTGAATCTCATATTAGTAGCCTCTCGTCGCATGTTAACCCGGTTGGCTTGTTATTTTGGTAGATGTGGGAAGAGAGTGTTATGTTAACCATGTCTTCTTCTTCTAATGGAAAATAGAGATCTAGTAGTACATTTCATCATTATACACCTCAACATTAGTTATATTAGGAAAAAATATATTGGACAAAATCAAAGATTCCATGTCCGAGAGAATATGAAACATTATATACATTTTTTTAATTTTTTCCTTAGAATAGCTTCTTCATTACAACAAGTGGTTTATTAAAAATTAGATCCAACAAAGTTCTCTCATCTAGTATATGAACATGACAAAATGGGGTGTGTCATGTTATTATTGCGACAAACAATGATCTAAGTGTCCACCAAAAGTGAGTTTTGAAAATAACCTCATATTAATAGTTTTTTTTATAGTTTTTGAGTTATGAATTTTAAATGCATTTTTTAGAGATTGGCATGTCTCTTTGATACATGACCTGGATTAAAAAATATAAACAACTTCTCATCCTCAACACCTTTATACATTCTTTAATTCAAATCTTCAAATTTGTTTTTAAATATTTTATTATTAAAAAAATTCATCAAAAAATCATAAACAATTTCTAATATTCAATATTTTTATACATCATTTTCATAAAATGTTTTTTTATTTACATTACTAAAGGGCATGCTAATAATTAAAAAAAAATTTCGTCTCAAAGAAGCATTTCTTTGCGAGTAGTCTATAGTGTGACTTTTTGAAGGCTTTTACGGTGGCTTTTTCTGGTGTAATTTCTCTAAAATCCGGCAGGAATTTATTGAAAAGAGAAATTTGATTGCTAATCTTACACAACCGAAGTGCCGTAGAGGTTTTGGAGGGTGTTGAATCTATATATAGAGTCAAAAAACCAGTTTAAATAACAAAAACCAAAATTTTACCTCAAATTTTTTGACCGGATTCCGACACCTGAAACTCCAAAAAATCGACAACTCCATTTCTTTGCTTCCCACCTTATAAATCACTAACTGAAGAAATGTGAAGATACATGAAAAAATATTTCATAAGCCCATGCATTTTCCTTGACATAAAAAATTATTTACGTCTTTACGAAGGTGATAATCAAGATTCTATGTTCCCATTTCCATGTTGATCATATCATGATCCCTCATTCCACTTGTTTAACCACACCATAGTTGGCATGTGATGAGGCTAACTAACATTTCTTAGCCGGTATAGATTTGCATTCCACATTGCACATTATGGCAATATCGATCAATCATAAAATAAAAGCTGACCAATTATAAAATGACATGTGATGGATATTTGTGACAGCTTAAACCATATATAAAAATTAAATCAACGGGTGAGTAAGACCAATCTATTTTCACGCTTTGTGGGTTCCTGCATTGTGGCAATATCTATCAATCATAAAATAAAAGCTGACCAATTATAAATTTACATGTGATGGTTATTTGTGACAACTTAAAACATATATAATTAGCCGTTGTTTCTAAAAGTGTAAAGATACATAGAAGGTAATTTATCTTATCAAGATTTGGGAAGATTTGTCTTTTATTGTTGTGCTTGAAGTAGCAATTTTGTCTTGTGGTTATGCATACAAAATCTTGAGTGAATTATCACCAAAATATGTCAATTGGACGCGTCTCAAATTTAAGGATTGGGAGTGCAACACCCCAAAAATCTGCTCATGTAAAATTTTTACCACAACCATGTGGGACCTGCACATAATCCTACTAATGCAATATCAATAGACTAAAAACCATGTGTTAATCATGTAAATATTGGAAATTGACTAAAACAACATGTGAAAATTTGTTTTGGTTCCCAATATTTAAGTGAAATTCTCATGCTAATTGCAAAGTTATATTCCATTTGAGATGGAATATATAAATAATTAACATGAGATATTTATATTTTCCATTATTTACAAAAATTTTAGAGTGGATTTTTTTCGATATAATTTGTATAAAATCTTTGAGTGTTTGGGTGTTTTTAAGAGAAGTACTTTAGGTGTGTTTTCATGTGTTTTTCAGGGTACTGAATCTATATATGCAGTCAAAACAAGTTGTCTTTAATGAGATTTTTTGAAATTTTTTCCAAAATTTAATTTGTATAAAATTTTGGGTGTTTGATGTTGAGATTTTCTGTTTTAATTAAATAGGAAAAAATCTCAGTAGGTGACAACAATCTGATTTGGTTGCTATATTAGCTCTATTTTGTTGGGAGTGAGTTAATGCATCCTATATTTGCTGTAGGAGGATTTATGAGGAAGTTAGATCCTCTTAGCTATAAAACAGGTGTCCAGATGGATTGGGTTGTGTGCGTGAGAGTTTGTGGGGAACTGAATTGTAATGTAATCTCCTGATTAATAATAAGATTGCCGATGCCTATGTTTGGTGGATGTAGCCCAGAATGGTTGGGTGAACCACGTTAAACCCTGTGTCTCTTTTGTGATGTGTTTGATCTACTGTTGCTTGTCTTTTATTTAGCTGCACTGACTGCTCCAACAAATGGTATCAGAGCAATGTTGGAGGCGTGGCGCAGCAAAGGAGATTGTTTTGTAGCAGAACTGGAGTGCGTTGAATTGCTGTGAAGAAACCATATTGCTGTGCGTGGCTGTGCAGAAACCATATTGCTGTGCAGAAACCATATTGTTGTGCGTGGCTGTGGACATACAGAGATTATATAGCGTGTGGCTGCCCGTAAATGCGTGGTGCTGAATTTCCTGGTGTTGCGCTGGTGCGTGGAGGTGTTGCTGGAGCGCTCGTGCGTGGAGGTGTTGCCTGGTGTTGTGTGGAGGTGGAGCGCAGTTGATTGCTGGTGGTGCATTAGATCAGGCAGCATGCTGGAGCGCAGTTGATGGCTGGTGCGCACTGCTGTTGATGCGTTGGGTGTAAACCAACTGCGGATGCGTGGAAGACCAACAGACCAGAGACCTGCGTGGAGGTTGTTTACCAAACCTGCGTGGAGCCTGCAATTATTGCGTATTGGGTGCTGATCGGCGCGTAATTTAGAGGTATACACTTTGCGGTTCTTGTGTTTGTTAGCAAAGCGCCAAGTCCCTTTCTGGTGCGTGTGTATTTGCTTCCGGCGCAAATTTTCTGGTTATACGACAGCAAAGGGGTTTGTTTGTTTTTATTATAGAATAAAAGCATTATACAATAAAGCATTGGCATTTGTTATAGATTAACTTCTTTTTTTTTTTTTAATTGGAATTGGAGATTCTTTGATTTTTTAAACGAGATGGCGAAAACTCAGAGTGCCCGATTTGAAATCGAGAAATTTAACGGCAAAAACAATTTCGAGATCTGGAAGGTAAAGATGCATGATCTCCTGGTACAGCAAGGCGTGGCTAAGGCGTTGTTGGGCAAATCCAAACAGCCATACAATATCATAGATAATGAGTGGGCCGAGATGGATGAAAAAGCAGTGAGTGCTATTCGGTTGTGTTTGGCTGATGATGTGTTGTTTAATATCCTGTCAGAAAAAACAGCTGCAGGCCTGTGGTCGAAGCTTGAGAAGCTCTACATAACGAAATCCTTGACAAATCGGATTCTCCTGAAGCGGCAGCTATACAGTTTGCGAATGAAGGAAGGTACTTCCATTACTGATCATTTGAATGTTTTTAATACTCTACTGGTGCAATTAGAAAGCATAGAAGTAAAATTTGAATCCGAGGATAAAGCCATAACTTTATTGTGCTCGTTTCCCGAGTCATGGGATCATTTTGTTACTTCTATAACTCTTAGTTCATCCGAAGCCATTGAATTTGATGATGTCATCGGATCTTTGTTGTCCGAGGAGACCAGGAATCGGTCGAATGCTGACACCTCTACATCAGAGGCAATGATGGCTAGAGGTCGTTCTAGAGAAAGACGCTCTGGTAAGCACAGCGATTCACGTTCAAAGTCGAAAGGGAAGAAGAGTAAAGTAAAGTGCTGGTTTTGTGGCAAATCGGGGCATTTGAAGAAGGATTGCTAGAAGCGACAACAATATTCTAAAGAAGCTTCATCGACAGAGAGGAAGGAAGCAAACACGACAGATACAGGTTCGGCATCTGGTTCAGGTATGAGCGACGAAGTGTTATCAGTTAATTTGTCAAATCATGATCAACATTGGATGTTAGATTCCGGTGCATCAAACCACATGTGTATTCATAGAGAATGGTTTAAAACGTATAGATCAATTAATGATGGAGTCGTGTACATGGGTAATGATGTCACATCTAATATTGTGGGAATAGGGAGTGTACAGCTGCAAATGTTTGATGGGACAACTAAAGTGTTAACTGATGTAAGACATGTACCAGATTTAAGGAAAAATCTAATTTCACTGGGGGCACTTGACACAAATGGATATAAAACTGTAATTCAAGGTGGAGTAATGAAAATTTACAAAGGTATTTTACTAGTAATGAAAGCTAAGAAAGTAGGAAATCTGTTTCAGTTAGAAGGAAGAACAGGGTCAGTTCGTGTGTCTACGGTGTCTGAACATGACAGTAGTTCCATTCGCCTATGGCATCAAAGGTTGGGCCATATGAGTGAAAGAGGGTTAAAGATTTTGGCTGATCGCAAATTACTTCCTAATCTAAAGTCTGGAAAGTTAGATTTCTGTAAACATTGTCTGTTTGGCAAACAAAGTAAGAAAAAGTTTAAAACAGGCAAACATACTAGTAAAGGAATACTTGATTATATCCATTCAGATGTTTGGGGTCTAGCACCTACAACCTCGTATGGTGGCTCGTCATATTTTGTATCGTTTATTGATGACTTTTCTAGGAAAGTGTGGGTCTACATGTTGAAAAGGAAGTCTGATGTTTTTATAGTTTTCAAGCAGTTTAGAGCATTGGTAGAAAACATCACTGGTAGAACTATAAAATGTTTAAGAACTGACAATGGTGGTGAGTTTATCTCCAAGGAGTTTGAAAACTATTGCAAGGATGCAGGGATCGAGAGACATAAGACTACTGTTTATACTCCTCAGCAAAATGGAGTTGTTGAACGCATGAACAGGACTCTTTTGGAGAGAGCAAGGAGTATGCTGAGTAACGCTGGTTTGCAGAAGGAGTTGTGGACAGAAGCGGTAGCTACAGCTTGTTATGTGATAAATCGGTCACCATCGACAGCGATAGGTTGTAAGATTCCTCAAGAGGTATGGAAAGGTCGCCCTTGTGATTATTCTAAACTCAGAGTGTTTGGTTGTGATGCATATGCTCTAGTGCCTAAACATCAGCGAACTAAGTTAGATCCGAAATCAAAAAGGTATATCTTTGTTGGGTATGGTGATGGAACAAATGGATTTAGATTGTGGGATCCTACTACCCGCAAAATCATCATCAACAGAGATGTAAAGTTTGATGAATCCTCTCTTGTACAGTTAGATGTAGATAATAAATTGAAACAGGATGATGTATCTGATTTTCAGTACATTCAGTTTGACAGCACTTCTAATGATAGTCATGATGACCATAGTTCAGATTCTAGTCATGAACAGGTTTCAGAATCAGATTATGAACAAGGTTCAGATGTAGGTCATGAACAGGTCTCAGATGGTGATCATGAAGAAGTTCCTACAGATGGTAGTCAGCCAATTGTGGAAGCACCAGAAACATCCTTAAGGAGATCTACAAGAATCAAACGCCTTCCGAGAAGGTATGATGATTATGTTACTTCAGTTGCTTTGACAGCTAACGATGATGAACCTCTGTGCTATCAGGAAGCTATAGAAGGTTCAAAAAGTGACAAATGGAAAGCAGCCATGAAGGAAGAAATGATGGCCTTAGGTAAGAATGGCACATGGGATCTGGTTGAACTTCCGAAAGGCAGGAAAACTGTGGGCTGTAAATGGGTTTTCAAGGTGAAACGGGGTGTGAATGATTCGGAGGACAGATACAAAGCAAGGCTGGTTGCAAAAGGATTTTCTCAGAAAGTTGGCATAGACTTTCATGAGATATTTTCACCAGTTGTTAAAATTGTTTCAATTAGAATTGTGTTAGCATTAGTTTATTTGCTTGATTTAGAATTACAGCAACTAGATGTTAAGACTGCGTTTTTACATGGTGATTTAGATGAGGAAATTTATATGGAACAACCGGAAGGGTTTGTTCAGCATCGCAATAAGAAATTTGTCTGCAGGCTCAAGAAATCATTGTATGGTCTGAAGCAGTCGCCTCGACAGTGGTACAAGAAATTTGATTCTTTCATGTTGAGTCAAAAATATATAAGAAGTGAATATGATCATTGTGTTTACTTTAAGGAGTTAAGTAATGGCATGTTCATTATCTTAGTGTTGTATGTTGACGATATGCTTTTAGCAAGCAAAAGCATTGAAGAAATCAACAGGTTGAAGACTCAGATGGCAAGGACGTTTGATATGAAAGATCTAGGAGCAGCAAGACAGATTTTGGGCATGGAGATTTTCATAGACATGAGCAATGGTAAGCTGTGGCTATCACAACAGAAGTATATTGAGAAAATACTCTTGAGATTTGGTATGAACAATGTGAAACCTGTGTCAGTCCCTTTAGCTTCCCATTTTAAGCTTTCTTCCAGTTTATGTCCTAATACAGATGAAGAAAAGGATTATATGTCTCGAATTCCATATGCCAATGTAGTAGGATGTTTGATGTATGCGATGGTTTGTACTCGACCAGATATTTCACATGCAGTTGGGGTTGTCGGCAGGTACATGGAAAATCCGGGTAAAGAACACTGGTCAGCAGTGAAATGGGTGCTTCGGTACTTGAGAGGCACAAGTAGTTATTGTATCACTTACAATAAGAGTAGTGAATTTGTTTGCGGGTATGTTGATTCTGATTTTGCAGGTGATTTGGATAAGAGAAGGTCAACTTTAGGGTATGTCTTTACTCTTGCAGGTGGAGCTATTAGCTGGATGTCAAAGCTACAAAACATTGTTGCTTTATCCACTACTGAAGCAGAATACATTGCTGCTTCGCATGCTTGCAAAGAGGTGGTTTGGTTGAAAGGTTTGCTTGGTGAGTTTGGTAGGTTACAGGACAACATCAAGTTACTTTGTGATAGTCAAAGTGCAATACATTTGGCTAAGAATCCGGCCTATCATAGTAAATCAAAGCATATTCCAATTAAGTACCATTTTGTAAGACAGGTTATTACTGAAAGGGGAGTCTCTTTTGAAAAGGTGCATACAAAGGAAAACTGTGCAGACGTGTTCACGAAACCAGTTTTGTTGGAGAAGCTGCATTGGTGTTTGGCTTCTCTTGGCTTGCAGAAAAGATAAAAATAATAAACAAACAGGGTATCAGGCTAATTGTTGTCAAGGTGGAGATTGTTGAGATTTTCTGTTTTAATTAAATAGGCAAAAATCTCAGTAGGTGACAACAATCTGATTTGGTTGCTATATTAGCTCTATTTTGTTGGGAGTGAGTTAATGCATCCTATATTTGCTGTAGGAGGATTTATGAGGAAGTTAGATCCTCTTAGCTATAAAATAGGTGTCCAGATGGATTGGGTTGTGTGCGTGAGAGTTTGTGAGGAACTGAATTGTAATGTAATCTCCTGATTAATAATAAGATTGCCGATGCCTATGTTTGGTGGACGTAGCCCAGAATGGTTGGGTGAACCACGTTAAACCCTGCGTCTCTTTTGTGATGTGTTTGATCTGCTGTTGCTTGTCTTTTATTTAGCTGCACTGACTGCTCCAACATTTGAGTGTATTTCAGGGAAGTAATTTAGATGTTTTTAGGTGTTTTTTTAGGGGTGCTGAATTTAAGGTGCTTTTTAGGGTGCTGAATCTATATATGCAATAAAAAAACTAGTTTAAATAACACATATCAAAATTTCAATTCAATCATAAAATCCACCAAAAACTCTAAAGTTACAAAGTTATTCCACTGCTCACCATAGTCAATTTTTATAGTTTGTGCTGTTGGTCCAAGTAAATCACTATCACATTATATAGAAATTAGTTAATTCAAGTAAACAACTCTCGTATTATCCATCATTGGATCTGTGTAGCGTAAATGGAAATAAAAGTTACAAAGTGGTTTACTAACGCTGTTAGAAATAATGTATATAGAAACCCAATCATGAAAGAATACATAGTTATCTTTCTTGAAATGGACGACGTAATGACACAAGATTGTGGCCCCATTGTGATGCCTTGGAATGAAGTGGGTCGATGAGCTACTTTTGTCAGTAATTAATTAACAATTTAACACTATGTAGAGATGGTTGTAAATTTGATATTTTCTTAAAATTGTACGCACGTATTTAGAATTATGCAACACAAATCTGACTTTATTAATTATTTGTTTGTTAGTATTTTTTAATTATCTGCTTGAATTTCTCTTTACGTCTTGGTATTATATTTCATTTTTCAAACATAATACCCGATCAAACAGAATCAAATAGCAAATACGCGAATTAAGTTTACGTTTCTTTTAATGATTTTGTGCCAAAATTAGAATAAATTATGTGTGTACAATTTGTCATTAATGTGATATCAACTTGGTTTTCTACAAAACTAGTGTTTGAGGTCAAACTGCATCGATATGAAAATATGTTTTGATTTGTTTTTTTTGAATTGAGGTCTATGGATCATAGTAATTTGATTAAAAATTTCTTAAAAATTAAGATAGAATATTGTGGATGTTTTTTAAATTAATCAGTGTGATTTATTATCGGATCAAGGCAATGAGCTTAAAATTATTGGTATAAGGTAAAAAGACATTATATATTATGTTCACATAACATTGGGAGACAAAGTAAGTAATCTGTGTTTGAGATAATGCCTCATTTATGATGCATATTACAGATTAGGGATTGGTTTGGTTTGTTGGAGGATGTTGAGAGATTCTCTCAACTTCTCCTTCCAATAGTGGAGTTAGTTGGATCTCAGCAGCATTATAAAATTGTGATATATTCATTTGATTATAATATAGAAATTATTATTGTGTGTTATTCCTGTGTTCAATGGATGCTCTCTCCAATTTCTAATATGGTATCAGAGCCTCTATTGGCTTAAATCCCTCACGGGATGGCCAGGAAAATGTGAGATTGAGTATGGTGTAGGAGAGTAGCATAGTGTAGGTATGTCTGCCAGTGGTATTTGTTTTGTTTTTTCACCAATTTTAATACAGAGGACGTTAGCTCTGGCAATTGTTTCATGATTCCTGCCAATCCAACCTGCGCAGGACGAGAGAGAGTCATCTCTACGTCAGAAGATATCCAACTTTCTCCAAGTGCGCATTGCTGAGAAGATGTGCAAGATATCTTTTTTTCTCGACCTATAAACGGAGGGATTTTTCCATCAAGGGTTACACCGCCGAGGAGCTGGCAAAGGCCGGGATTAAGTTCATATCATTCACCAAGCGTTCCAAATACATCTGGTTCGACAAATACTCGCACATATTGTATCTTCCACAGATCACTGTAACGTACCCTGACCAGACCGAAGTGTGATTCAAGAATCTTCTTGCACTGGAGTTCAATGATGGCTCCCGGGGCAACTAGGTGAGGCATTTCCTTCAACTGATGGATGCCCTCATCAGCTCTTCTGGCGATGTTCACAGGTTGAGGAGATCTCATGTCATTCGTCTGGGAAGTGCATTATCTGATGACGTGTTAACCAAGATCTGGGACAACATGTATAAGCCATTTTCCTCTGGTCACCTCGAGCCTCCCGAGGATCTGAAACAAGCACTCGACTAGGTGCTTACCACCAAGTGTTGCATCATCAAATGTAGAATTTCACTTATTGATAATCTGCCGAGTATTGTTATCTTTGTTCTTCAAAAACTTGGAATGTGGCCAGGTATACTTCATATGAAGTTGCCATGGGTGTATTCTATGGCCTTGGAGCCGTGGTGTATGCAATAAGGATTCTGGAATGATGGAAGCCTGGAAAATTTGATATTGCTGGTCATAGCCACCAACTTTTTCATGTATTCGTTGTTGATGGTGCCTACACACACTACAAAGCTGGCCTTTTATATCTTGAATGGTGTGATGCAAAGAGATGTTAAGTCCTATTCAATCATCATCTGAGTTGACCCAACTGCATTGTTAGTCAACTATATGTAATAAGAGGGTAGATATATGGATATTTCCTGCCTTGTGTTCGATGGAAACTGCAAATTTATTTGCGAAAGACGGAGGCTGCAATTGCTGGAAAATCAAATTGTCGGGAGGAAGGTGCTATACTGCCGTAGAAATTAAAGCTGCTTGTGCATTTGTTAGATATATATTATGTGACATTTGTTGTGAGATTTGTGTAGTGCAGAACCAATTTATTGAATAGATGTACACAATTTAAAATAGTTGTTCTCGACGTTCTTCGGTGCCGAGAGAACAATTGGCTAATTTGATTGTGTGAATTTGTTATATGATGATGGCTCTTGTTGTGCTCCGGGCTTCAAGAGCGTCGGTTACAGGTTATACAATGAGATCTTTGTGTGTAAAGGTCACTTTGTAGGATTGATCACTAATCATATTCTGTACCTAGAATATTTTCCTATAGACTGTTGAAATTTATTCTTCGGGGTTATTTCACAGATGGAAATATTTCCATAGGATAGTTCAGTGTCAAGACTCTTCTTCGGGGGTGTCAAGAATCTTTGATCTTACAAATTCAACATTGCTGGTCAGAAACAAATGTATTTTAAATGGGTTGAATGGTAGCTCGAAAATGATGGAGAAAAGAGCATTGTCTATGAGATCTCAGAGTGGGTACAAATGTTAATGAAGACCAGGGCAGACAATTTTTTTTATTAAATTAGTGTGTTCTCCATTTCTGTAATGTAGGGATTAAGGGTGGGTGTTTGAGATAATGCCTCATTTATGATGCATACTACAGATTAGGGATTGGTTTGGTTTGTTGAAGGATGTTGAGAGATTCTCTCAACTTCTCCCTCCAAGAGTGGAATTAGTTGGATCTCAACAGCACTATAAAAATTGTGATATATTCATTTGATTATAATATAGAAATTATTATTGTGTGTTATTCCTGTGTTCAATGGATGCTCTCTCCAATTTCTAACAATCTGATAGAAATTTTTCTGTAAAAATCACATGAGATAGAATATTGTGGATGCTTTTATAATCAACCAATCTCCAATCTTCAGGAGGAGATGAGAAATCAGATCAAAGCATATAAGACAGAAAAACATTATATAGTATGCTCATAAAACATTGAGAAACAAAATAAATGATTTGATAAAAATCTTTAAATAAAAATCACATAAAATAGAACATTGCAAATGCTTTTAGAATCAACCAGTGTAAAAAATAAATGATAAAACGGATCAAAGTGATAAACTTCAACTATCCGTATAAGGTAAAAAGACATAATATACTATGGTCACAGAACATTGGGAAACAAGTAAGCATTTTATTTTTATGTGGTTGCTGCCAGAACCCAAACTCTCAACAAATTTTCAAAGCTGTGTCTGCATATCTTTGATATCTGATCTAAAAAAAATCAAATCGAAGGAAGCTGACAAAAAATTATCTTTTATTTAGACCTGGAGGGGATTTATTTTAATAGGATAGGATTCTAATGGAATAGAAGAAGAATGCAACCTCAACGGCATACATTGAGATTTGCTGTCCAAATATAGTTTACTGTGGTTGTTGTGAGCACTCAGCTGGAAGTTGATAATTGAATCTGGCATAATCTTTGCAGTAATCGTATATGAGATAATTACTGCGAACCCACTGTAGTTGTCCTTGCTGGGCATAGTTCAAGCTCTTCTGATTCCACCAGTTAGTTGCCCAACACTGGGAGGTGCTGCCATTTCCATTCCATTCACAGACGTCAGTGTTGAAATTCATGTAGGAAGCCACAAAGGGTGAGTTAGACCAATCTATTTTCACTCGCCCCCCTTGAGTTGCCCACTGGTCTCCATTCCATATGCTCGAGAACACTCTCATTGCCTGCTCATTCGGATATGGCACGCCTATGTTTTCGTTGTTTGCAAATACTCTGATTGGCAAACCATCAACAAAAATCCTGAAAAGTAGTTCATAAATATACCAGTCACTATTACAATGTAAAATACAATTGAATCTAAAATGAAAGTGAAAATGAATTAAACTTCGAGGAAAGGAGAGAGATAGTTTAATTACGCAATTTGCTGGGGGTTCCAGAGAATAGAGTAATTGTGGAAATCTGTTGTTGGATCGAACCATAAATAGAACTGCTGCTCTTTATCCGCTGAGCCATTGACATAAATGTTTGTGTGCAGAATGTAAGGCTCCCCGGAAACATTTCCTAGGAACTCCATATCAATTTCGTCGTGCCCCTCACCTGTAGAAGATAACTGCACCATCCATGTGCACGAAGTATTTTAATATTTTAAATACTCATAAACGAAAGAAAATGAACGTGAATCTGGCTGTTACCCTAACAAGTTTTTTTTGTTCATATATCATGAAATACAAGACTAATTTAATGATCTACACATAAAGAGAAGCAGGATTCTCACATAGAATGTCGTAACGGTGCCAGCGGAATTTCCGGGCACGAGTTTCATAGAGATATCAACGCTTCCAAACAAAAACTCCTTATACGATTGAAATCCCGAACCTAATGAAATCCAAAATCCATTATCACAATTCTGTTATATATCCTAAAGCTACTAATCTATACTTGCAGTGGCATTATAAGCGATACATTTGTATATAAATAAGTAAATCTGTGAATATGATTAAACATAATACCAGAATAATTGGTGAGCGCAAGCTGCAATTCCTGGCCATTGTTCAATACCCAAGCGTTGTTATCGCCCCATGTTACATCGATATCACTGTAAATGTCTGCGTAAACTGTAGAAGATATAGCTGTGCAGATAACTGCAATCAAAATGAAATGGAAACTTAGAGCGCTGGAAACCTCCATTGATGCAAAACGATATAGATCAAATTTGGCAGATAATGGTGAACGGTGTAAACAAATCCCTCGGCTTCTTAGAACAAGGAGCAGGGATTGAACCTGGTTATTCGAACGGCATCGCGAGGCTTTAAATGCTGCTTCAATTCATATTCACTGCCGTGTGGGGCAGGGACCGAAGAAACGTCCACTGAAATGCGCGTTTCCAATACACAGAGACCGTTGGATGTAGAACTGTCACGCAGTTTACCCGTGTTTGGGACTCATGACTCATATTCCCCAGTGCCCATCAACTGGAAGGCACCAGAGTGTGAGCGCAGAGAAGTACCCTTTGTCAATTTCGACACAAATATCTTCCACCGAAAACGAACGAGGATTTCGTATAGAAATTTGGGATCACCCAGCTTAGGACTGTCGTCATCATTTTCAGGGTTGAGATTGGGGTATGTTTACACGTACCTATAGAATATCGGAATAAAATATTGAATTTCAGCTGGTCTGGGAATTGAAGTAATATGTTAGGTGAATGGCCCTACATCGAGGTGGTTCATGTTTTGGAATATGTTATTATATATATAAAAAACAAATATAGCATATATATATATAATTATTGAAAAAAATATTATTATGATTTTTATAATTAATAATAATAATAAATTTATATTACTTATAATTTAATTTTAAATTACATAATATAATTAAATTATTTAATAATATAATAATTAATAAATTAATAATTATAATCAATTAATTAATTGTATAATAATAAAAATAACATTAAAAAATATTACAAAAAAATAATCATATTGTATTATTATTATTATTTTAATAATAATATATTATTATTATTGTTATTATTAACATTATTATTATTGATTAAAATTACTATTATTACCGATTAATAACATTTAATTTATTGAGGGATTTCTATACTGCATTATATTCAATATCATTTTTTTGGGATTAAAGTGCGTTAAGTCATTCATCTATGACCATTTCCATCATAGTCACTTGTAACTCACTAATTTCTCAAGAGTTTTTAATAGTGCACTTATCATTCATTGTATTGGGTGATGCTCACACGGGTTCATATTCCCACTTCTTCACTCGTGTGACTATCACCCGATGCAATGAATGATAAGTGGACTATTACAAAATCATGAGAAATTACCTCTCATGGAAATAGTCATAGATGAATGACTTACTTAATCCAAAAAAATGATATCTAATTAATAATATGTTAAAATAATTAAATAATAATATTTTTTTAAAATTAAATAATAAAAAATATTAAATAATTAATTAATAATAAATAATTAAGTAATATTAAATCCTACAAATATGAACCCATGAACATCAAACAATTTAACTAAATATTAATAATAATTTATTTATATATTTATATTAAATAATAAACATAATATCAAACCTCGGGAATATTATAAACTTTATAATATTCGTGAGGTTGATCACAGTTGATCATATTTTACCATGAAACGTGCATTTCAGTGGATGTTTCTTTGGTCCTTGCCCCAGACGGCAGTGAATATGAATTGAAGCAACATTTAAAGCCTCGCGATGATCCAATGTCACCCTTGAAGCACAGTTGATCATGGTAAAATATGATCAACTGTGCTTCCATGTCACATTGTGACAAATATTGTCTTTAATATGAAAATCAACCAAAGACAACCATGGTCCAATGTCACATTTTGACAAAGATTGTCTTGACATTAAAATCAATCATGGTCAACCATGACCCAATATTGCATTGTGACAAGGATTTCCTTATTATGAAACATCACATTGTGACAAAGATTGTCTCTTGGTCCAGTATCACATTGTGAAATCCATGGTTTTCCATTGTCAACCATGTTCCAACATTAGATTGTGACAAAGGTTATCGCTTGGTCCAACGTCACATTGTGAAAACCATGGTCTTCCATGGTCAACCACGGTCCAACATCACATTGTGACAAAGATTGTCTCAATATGAAAATCTACCATGGTCAATCATTTTCCACCATCACATTATGCCAATGGTTGTCTCAGTATGAAAATCGATCAT
Source organism: Pinus albicaulis (assembly GCA_034641835.2). Lineage (NCBI taxonomy): Eukaryota > Viridiplantae > Streptophyta > Pinopsida > Pinales > Pinaceae > Pinus > Pinus albicaulis. Next base: position 1,062,305,712 of record CM076574.1, on the reverse strand, counting down.
GGTCAACCATACTCCAACGTCACATTGTGACAAAGATTGTGTCAATATGAAAATCAACCATGGTTAACCATGGTCAAGCATGTTTATTTTAGGTTTTATAATATTTATCAAAGGGTCTATATACCTTTAGTTTATAATATTTACCCCTTGGGCTTAATAACCTTGGGTTTATAATATTTATCTTAAGGTTTATATGCCTTGCGTTTATAATATTAGTCCCTTGGATTTAATATTATTTACCGTGGTTTATATTACCTTGGTGTTTTATAATTAATCCCTTGGGTGTCTAATATCAATCCATCGAGTTTATGAATCTAAGGGTTCATATTCCTATGACATAATATTATTTATCATGTTCTTAATATTAATCCTAGGTTTTAATATAACTCCATTGGATTTATAATCATGGTTAATCGTGCATAACCATTGTCCAATGTCACATTGTGACAAAGATTGTCTCAACATGAAAATTAACCATGGTCAAATGTCACATTGTGACAAAGAATGTCCCAATATGAAAATCATTCATGGTAAAATATGGTTGAGTTTCATATTAAGGAAATCCTTGTCACAATGCAATATTGGATCATGGTTGAACACGGTTGATTTTAATGTCAAGACAATATTTTTCAGAATGTGACATTGGACCCTGGTTGTCTTTGGTTTATTTTCATATTAAAGACAATATTTGTCACAATGTGACATTGAAGCACAATTGATCATGAATGTCCATGGTTCACAATGGTTGACGATGGTTGATTTTCATATTGAGACAATATTTGTCACAATGTTACATTGGACAATCATTGACCATGATTATAAACCTAAGGAAATTATATCAAACCCTAGTATTAATATTAAAAACCCTAGGAATAATATTACAACCTAGGAATGCCCATGGGGTGTTGCTCAATTGAAAATCACCTTGTTATGAAGTCATATATAAAGCAAGAGATTCAAATTTCAAATCCCTGTGGGTTAGATCAACAGAAAAAATATTATACCCTGGGAATATGAATCCATAGATTAATAAATCCAAGATTGATATTATAAACTCAAAGGAATGTGGTTGACCATGTGCGACCATGTGCAACAATGTCACAATGTGACATTGGACAATGGTTGCGTATGGTTGGCTATGATTATAAACCCAAGGGATTTATATTAAAACCTAGGATTAATATTATAAAGCTCACGAATAATATTATACCCTAGGAATATCAACCCTTACATTAATAACCAACCATATTGATATTATAAACCTAAGGGATTAATTCAAAAAACCCCAAGGTATTATAAACCGAAGGAAATAATATTAAACCGAAGGGATTAATATTATAAAATCAAGGTATATGAACCCTAAGATAAATATTATGAATCCAAGGGATTAATATTAAACCCAAGGGATAAATATTATAAACCCAAGGTATATAAGCTCTAAGATAAATATTTTAAACCCTAAAATAAAGAAGGTTCACCATGGTCGACCACGATTGATTTTCATATTGACATAATCTTTGTCACAATGCGATGTTGGACTATGGTTGACCATGATTGATTTTCATACTGAGATCAATTTTGTCACAATGCGATATTAGACAATGCTTGACCATGATTGATTTTCATATTGAGACAATATTTGTTAGAATGCGACGTTAGACTATGGTTGAGTGGCTTTGGTCCATGGTTACGCATGGTTGACCATGATTATAAGGGCAAGGAGTTTATATTAAACCCTAGGGTTAATATTATAAACCTTATGGATAATATTATACTCTAGGAATTTGAACCCTTAGATTGATAAACCCAAGGGATGAATATTATAAGCCCAAGGTATATAAACACTAAAATCAATATTGTAAACCCTAAATTAAGCATGGATCACCATGGTCGACCACAGTTGATTTTCATATTGACACATTTTTTGTCACAATGTGACGTTAGAAAATGGTTGACCATGATTTATTTTCATATTTAGATACCATTTGCCACAATGCAATGTTGGACAATGGTTGACCATGGTTGATTTCCATATTGAAACAATCTTTGTCACAATGCGACGTTAAACCATGGTTGAGTGATATTAGACCATGGTTGTGTATGGTAGACCATGATTACAAGCACAAAGGATTTATATTAAATCCTAGGATTAACATTATAAACTTTATCAATAATATTATACCCTAGGAATATGTACCCTTAGACTCATAAACCCAAGGGATTGATATTATAAACACAAGGGATTAATATTATAAACACAATGTATATAACACTAAGTGGTTAATATTAAAAATTCAAGCGAATAATATTAAACCCAAGGGATAGATATTATAAACCCAAGGTATATGAAATCTAAGAGAAATATTATAAACCCTAAAATAAACATGGTTTACTATGGTAGAGAACTATTTATTTTCATATTGAAACAATCTTTGTCATAATGTGACGTTGGACTATGGTTGACCATGATTGATTTTCATATTGAGAAAACCTTTGTCACAATGAGACATTCGACAATGGTTGACCATGGTTGATTTTCATATCGAGACAATATTTGTCACAATGCGACATTGGACCTTGGTTGAGTGACATTGGACCATGATTTCACATGGTTGATCCAAGTGGCTCTAAAGACGCTCGTAAGTCAAAGTGGGCTCAGAATATGTAAAAGATAAAATTAGTCGCAAACGAGAACCAAGTCATAGTGCACGTCTCCCTAATTCCAACAGTGTGAACGACACTCAAATCCGAGCTCGTATGGTTAAGTTATTCACGATCAAAGTTCAGGTCAACCTTGGCCAAGTGGCATGGTTAAGGATGCTACAAATTGACTAAGATCAACACACGTAATCTAGCTCTCGAGAACGGGTGAATTTGTTGGATAGTTAATTTGTCTAATAACCATTATAAATCAACGAAAATTTTTAATCCCACCCACCCACCACCTCCCCCCCCTCTCCCCCCCCCATATAAAAATCAAAAATATATTATCGGTGGGGGGGAAGGCAGCCACCCCCGCCACTCCCAACACCCTTATATAAACATTGTGTTAAAAATAGGGCGGTGGGTGGGAAAATCTTGCCACCCCCCAATGAACACATATCATATAAAAAAATTGGGGTCAGGGCCCGCGGGAGACCTGGGACCCCACCCCACGGCCCACGACCCAACCACACTTAATTGCCATGTGAATCAAAACCAACGGGCTTTCAACCCATCCGGCTCGGTGGCGACGGCTCACCACCTACCACTCGAGCTAATCCATAACAAACAAACAATCAAACGTTAATTTAAATTGCCAACTCCAAATTGCATGCACCATTCCATATTTAAAATAAAAATACACCATTTTAGGGGTCAATGGGATTGGAATGCCCAACCACTGACATCAAATATTCCCACCTTAGCCATTGAGCGTACGAGGCATTATTGAAAATTATGCCACCTATATTATATAAAACCATCTCTAACCATTCGACCGGGAAGCCTATGGAGCCATTAACGGAGCGGATAAACGGAACTTGGAGGGAGGAACCACGATCCAGTAGAACCATGATTTGTAGAGGCAACAAAACCCTATACCTCAGAATCTCCAGATGCCTAAAGATTCCCTTAGAGGTAAATTTTTACAGTGGCAAAATGTTATCAACTTTATAGTCATTTTTCTCATAATTTCGCAAGGAGCGCAATGGTCAAGTTAGATTCACCATATGAAGAGCATATTGTAGGTGCACTGCAGTGAGGAATCTAAAAGATTCTCTTGGAGGCTGAATTTTTCCAGTGTCGGAATATGGCCAACTTTATACTATTTTTTCTCAGAATTTTGCAAAGATCATGATGGTGAGATACAATTTATCATATGGGTAGCAGATCTCCAGTCAACCAGTGGAGAGGAATCTTTATGGAATCATGGGAAATCGAAAAGATTCCCAAAGGCCCAGATTTTGATGGTGTCACAATTGGACAAGTTGACAGCCAATCTTACACCATGCATTGCTAGGAATTTAGGGGTGCAGTTAATTTCAGCAGCCAAGATTTTCATTTTTAGGCCATCTTTGAAAGCAGAGGTATATGATGTAGTTATGTTTTCCTTTTCTTCTGATTTGATGATGTGATGTTTTTATTATTGAGATCCCTGATTAACATTATGTTGAGGGATACTTTTTGCCACATTATTATGAGATTTAATTAGCTTATCATGCTGAAGGGAAAACCCATTTGAGTGAGAGTTTCTGTAGGGAAAACGTCTCATGGAGTGACACACCAGTGTTGTTGAGTGTATTTGTCCTTGTAATGACAAAGGAAATACCATTTACATCATAATCATTATCAACAGTTAATGAAGCGCCATCCACTCTCTTGACATCGTGTCTAGAGACGTAACCCACACTAGGTGAACACCGTTATCAATTTGTTGTGTTCTTGATTTTTTTATCGTCATTATGTTTTCTCTCATTTAATAATGCACATGCGGTTTTATACTCTTTTAAATGAAATTCTACAAACATCATAAATTTTCTTCGTTAATTCTGGTAGCTGAAGAGATCCGAATCAAGTTTGGTATCACAATGGTCTTCTCGTTGATGTGAATTGTGAGTGTGAACAATTCAATGTGAAACAATGGAGGATGAAAAAGAGATGTGTGAGGCCTTCCTTAGGATTTTAAAAAGGGTGGACATAATGTATTAAGCTTGTGAGGAGAGAATAGAGGAATGAGAGAAATAAATAGCATACAATGATGCTCCCTCTGCCCCCTCGAGTGAACATGTATCTTCTTCATCGTCTTGTCATCATTCAAATGAGGAGATCAACCAGAGCCTTAAAGCAGAGAACTATGAATTAAAGAGGCTTCGTCGAGAAGAGAAGGAGGAGAAGAAGAGATCGCAACTTCAGTTGCGAGCCATGAAAGAGGCCTTGAAAGGATTTAAGTGCAATGACCAGAGCATTCAATCAAAGGATGCTGAATCAAGGAGGCTTCTATGAGAAGGGGAAGAGGAGAAGCAGATATTAAAACTTCAAATATGAACCACGAAAGAGGCCTTGGAGGATTTGAAGCGCAACGAAGCCTTAGAAAATCCATCATCACCTATTTTAGAATTGACAGCTTAGGTAAACAATGTTTATCATTATTCAGTTTCATCTTCACATGATGTTATTTATATTGGAAATGTGGAGGTACCCATTATAGGAACTAGCATGAGACTCATTACCAATATTTGGTACAAAGGAGGAGGACCTGGTGTTAATGGCTAAGGCATGAGTCATCCATTGGAGTTTGTGCAATATGTCAAAAGCTTCCAAGACATTGTTGAAACCGTTGAGGAAAGAGAATGACAGGAGCACATCACCATCATCCCATGACATTGAACATTATAGTGGAAGATTTGAGGCAAGCTCTCATCGCCATAATTGCACCAGAGACATCGAGGAGAGGTATAACAAGTCTTAGTATCCTAAAGTTCATTTTGATTATAAGAATGTTAATAATGAATGAAAATCATGGCATAGAAAACTATATAGTATTTGTGGCTTACATAAGTATGTGGTTTCTGAGTGCTCGAAGAGAATGGTAGCACAAAAGAGGATAAGGTGCCAAAGGACTTCTCCACATCAAGGAAGGAAGTGGGTTAAGAAGGTCTAGAGGAAGAAGAAATTTTGTTGTCATTCCAACAAAGGTGGTCATCAAGGAGCCACGTGTTGGAGGCTCCATCCAAAGCAACATCTTAAGGACAAAACTCCCATGTAGAAACCAATTGGTGAAGATGTTCAAAAATAAAATCCGCCACGTAACTATTGGTCCAAATTGTTGAGTAAGTGATGTTTTTACTAGACATGATATTTTTTCATGGAATCACTTTGTAAATCATGCATTGCAACATAATGTAAAAGTGATGATGTGTTTTCCATCACATGTTAAAGTAATGATGATGGTTTGGCCTTGTATTGATATTTGGGGTAATTTTTCTATTCGGATGTAAACTTAACCACAAAGTATGTGTTATAAACACATGGAAAGTATGGGGATGCTTGGGTCATAATTGGTTATGTAATTTAGCATGAAATTTGAAAAAATTGTACTACACGTTTGCAGAGGATGCAGGTGTGGGCTGATCACTTATGGCTCTGAAGAACAAAGGTGAAGGAGAAGGAAGGGTGACCTATTAGGACACTTGTGGTGTAGACAATGTACAAAATAGTTTCAAATCATGTTCATGCTTTTGGTGGACCAAAATATCCTCAGTGGGGAGGAATGATCCAGGTGGCTCCACAAATGCTCAAAAGGAAAAGAGGGCTTACAGGTAAAAAATCAAAGTGGTCATATTGCTCCCAAACCGGAACCTTATTGTAGTGCTCGTCTCCCTGATTCCAACGGTGTGAACGAAACTCAAATACGATCTCATATGGTTGAGTTATTCATGGTAAAATTTCGGGTCAAACTTGGTCAAGTGGCAAGGTTAAGGAGGCTACAAATTGACTAGGACCAACACATGAAATCGGGCTCCTAAGAATGAGTGAATTTGTTGGATAGGTAATTTTCTTAATAACCCTTATAAATTGACGAAATTTTTTAATCCCCCACACCCATATAAAAATAAAAATATATTATGGAAAGGGGGGAGTGGAAGGTGGCCTGCCACCCCCACCACCGTTATATAAACATTATATTAAAAATGAGGTGGCAGGCAGTCAAAAAATACCACCCTGCAACGAACACATATCACATAAAACAATTAGGGTCGAGGCTCGTGAGAGACCTAGGACCCCACCCCACAACCCATGACCCAACCACACTTAACCTCCATGTTAACCGGAACATGTGTGATTTTAAACCACTTGACTTCGTGGGATTAGCCCGCCACTCGGGCAGTTCCACCACAAACAAACAATAAAAAGTTAAATGTAACTGCCAACTAAAATACCGCAGCATATTTAAACTGCCAACTCCAAATTACACGTGCCATTCCAAATTTAAAATAAAAATGTACCATTTTGGGGGTCAATTAGATTGGAACCCCCAACCACCCATTGCAAATCTTCTCACCTTAGCCATTGAGTCAATGACTCATTATTGAACATTTTTCCACCTTTATTATATAAAACCCTATCAAACCATTCGACCAGAAGGCCAATGGAGCCATGAGGAAAGAGAACAGGCAGAACCATGAGCTATTGGAACGATGATTTGCAAGGATGGTGGAACCCTAAAGCTAAGAATCTTGAGATGCCGAAAGATTCCTTGGGAGGTAAATTTTTACAGTGGCAGAACGTTATCAAGTTTATAGTCATTTTTCTCAGAATTTCATAGGGAGCATGATGGTGAAATCAGACTCACCATATGAGTAACATAATTATAGGTGCCCTGCAGTGAGGAATATTTGAAGAATCTTTAGGAATCTAAAAGATTCCCTTCGAGGCTGATTTTTTCCAATGTCGGAATATGGTTGAGTTTATACTCATTTTTCTAAGAATTTCACAAGGATCATGATGGTGAGATCACATTTCCCAGATGAGTAGCATATCTCCACTCAACCAGTGGAGAGGAGTCTTTGTATAATCATGGGGAATCTAAAATATTCTCAAAGGCCCAGATTTTGACAGTGTTAGAATTGGAGAATTTGACAATCGATTTTACACCACTCATCGTTAGGAATTCAATGGTGCAGTCCATTTCAGTAGCCGAGATTTTTATTTTTTGACCATTTTCGAAAGTGGAGTTATATGATGCAATTATGTTATGATTTTCTTTTGGTTTGTTGAGATAATGTTTTTATTATTGAGATCCTTGTTAACATTATGTTGAGGTATACTTTTTGCCTCATTATTGTGAGATTTCATTAGCTTTCCACGCTAAAGGAAAAACCCATTTGAGTGAGAGTTCTTGTAGGGAGAAAGTCTCGTGGAGAGACACACCGCTCTTTTTGAGGGTATTTGACCTTGTAATGACAAAGAAGATGCCATGTACATCATCATCGTTAGCATCAATTAATGAAGCGACATCCACTCTTTTCAAACTAGGCCCAGAGACGTAACCCACACCAGATGAACTACGTTATCAATGTGTTGTGTTCTTGGTTTGATGATCGTCATTATGTTTCTCTTATTTAAGCATGCACCTGTGGTTTTATACCTTTTTAAATGCAATTCTGCTAACACCATAGAAGTAAAATATCTTGGTTAATTCTGGTAGCTGAAGAAATCTGGATCAATAGTTGACCATGATTATAATCCCAAGGGATTTATATTAAACCCTAGGATAAATATTATAAACCCCATGTATATAAACCCTAATATAAATACTATAAACCATAAAATAAACATGGTTGACCACGTTTTGTCATGGATGATTTTCATATTGAGTTAATCTTTGTCATAATGCGACATTTAAACAAGTTTGACAATGGTTTATTTTCATATTGTTACAATCAATGTCATAATGTGACATTAGACTATGGGTCTGCATGCTTAACCATGATTTTAAACCCAAGGGAGTTAACTCTATTAAGTGTGAGTGAGTTTAGTCTTATTTTTTAAAGTCCTATATACTATGTGTTTGCATGTTGAAGTTATTTTGAGTGATTCAATTGTCAAAAAAAGGTTAACTACCCCTCATCGGGTTCATTATGATCAATAGAAGAGAAACAAATTGAGTGTTTTGTGTGTGTGAAATATGTCTTTCCCCCCCTGCCTTTCTAACATAAGCACCATAGTCAAGTGTATTCTTCCTGACAATAACTGTTTCCAATATTTAATTTGATCACTTCCATATATATGCGACAAAGTAACGTCCACATATATATGCTAAAAAAATGAATGGGCTCCAAGAGATATAGAGATTCAAAAATTTTGGTCCAATTGCATCGCTTTAGGAATAAAATTAAAAATACTTCTAAGTAAACATTTGAGAAAAAGGAGAATCAAATTAATAACCCTTCTTCAAGCTAGCACAATAGTTAATTCAAGAATAGAATTCATATACAAATGCATAATATATTGTTTAATAGATTTAAAAGTATATTTTAAATATTTTAAAGAGGATATTGGATTGTTCCCCTCAAACTCGTCTATCTTTAAAAGAGAATAATTATTGATCCCTTCTAACAATTCGTCAGAAAAACATTAAGCATACAAGGTTTTGTGTTTTCTCCTAAACTTTAAACTTTAAATCAAATATGTTTCTATTCTAATTGTGAACACAAATTGTAGACCTAATAATAAAAACCCGAGGGAATAATATTAAGCCCAAGGGATTAATATTATAAACCCAAGTATATAAACACTACAAATAATATTATACCCTAGGAATATAAACTTTTAGATTAATAAACGCAAGGGATTGATATTTTAAACCCAACGGAATAATAAACCTAAGAGATTAATATTGAATGCCCAAGGGAATAATATTAAACCAAGGGATTAATACTATAAAACCAACATATATAAACCCTATGATAAACATTATAAACCAAAAATAAACATAGTTAATCACATTTAATCATAGTTTACGATACTTGATTTTCATATTGATACAATATTTTTCACAATGCGATGTTGGACCATGAGACAATATTTGTCACAAAGTGACCATGGTTATTGGCCATGGTTTACCAAATTGAGCATGGTTAACCATGATTGATTTTAATATTGATACAATCTTTCTCACAATGCAACGTTGGACCAAGAAATAATATTAAACCCTACGAATAATATTATGCCCTATGAATATGAACCCTTAAATTAATAAACCAAGAAATTGATATTATAAACCCTAGGAATATTATAAACCCTATGAATAATATTATTCCCTGGGAACATGAACCATTATTCTAGGAATATGATTATGTAGATAGTGTGGAACAATGTGAAATATTGTGTTGCATTTCTTAGAGTTGAAAGCTCAGCAATGTTCCAAAGTCTCTATTTAGTACCTTTATTTACTCCATTTACAATTTATTAAAAGATCATACAATAATTGACTTTGTAGTAAAACAATGTCTTAACATGTCCTTCATAGGTTATGAATAATAGTAATATTATTTAATAATTAAGCATCTTATTTAGTGTTAATCTCTCCCTCTTTGAAAACTCGTAAATATCTAGAGAAATATCCAACATTAATTGTACACGAATTTCTCTTTAGGTGAAAATTTTATGATAATATCTTGTCTTTCACCATTACTCCTTAAAATATTTATGTTCCAATTTTATGTTTTAATAATATTAGAAATTTAAACTTAATATTATAAATTTAATTAATTTTCAATTTTTTCTTTATCTTTATCTTCAATTACTATTATTTTTTTAAATAATTAAAACACAATTTTTACTTAATAAATAATTAATTACTAAAAAAATTATAATAAAAAATTAATAAAATTATTTATTTATTACCTATAATTCCCTTTCCTATTGAAATAATCTTAAAAAAATTATAATTCGGAGTACTTCTAACCTTTTAAAACATGTTTTTATTTAAATAATCTAACCAATGAAAGTTTGCTATCAACTTAAACTTCAAAAATGTTTAGAAACCTATAAAATAATTTTAATTGAAACAAAACCCTTTATTAATAATTAGCGTTAATGGAAATTATGGGACTTCAATATTAGTAAGATAGGGAAAATTCACATATAAATTGTGTTGATGGCATGTTTCACTCGTGCTTTTTCATTTCTAGATATGAAATTTTGGTCGACCTCAGAACGCAAAGAGAATATATATATATATATATATATATATATATATATATATATATATAATTTTGGTTTTAATTTTAATTTTAATTTATTGTGATTCCTTATATTCTTATTCTTATCTAAATGTCATGCATTTTAATATTAATATTTATTTGAGTCTATATTCTTAGAAGACTATGTTAATTTTAGTATGAGTACTTCAAAATTTATTTTATATTTTCTTTTTAAATTTGTGATTTCCATTTAGAATTACTTCAAAACGTTAAAAAAAATATCTCACATTTTTCTTCTAAATCCTTATGTTTATGTTGAGAAATGAATTTGGTTTTAAAACCTTTTTGTATGACTTAAAAAAGGACTTCAAAACTTGTAGGTTTTGCTTCCTTTTAAAAATTTTAAAGGATATTTTTCGTTATAACGAACTTCTAAGGCATATTGTTCCTTCAATTTGAATTCTTGGAAAATGGTCAGATTTTAATCTTTTAAAACATATTTAGGTTCAATCGTCAACTTAAAAATTTTGATTCTAAATAATGGTTTTTTTTTAATGTTAACTAGTATTAAATCTGTAAATACATCATTGGTATTCGTGGTAATTGCATGTTTTTATATTGATGGCATTAAGTTTGGAAATTCACCACCAACTCCTTGTGTCTATATCCTCACCAAGCCTTTCTTTATAATCATCATCTATCAAACTATTTGGTTCATGAGAGATACTTCCAAGGCCAACGATAAACCTATTCAAAACGTAAAAAAAAAAATGTGGGGGATGTTGTATTAAAAAAAATGTGGGGGATGTTGTATTCTTTAAAGACCCTCATCTTTGATATTGTACAGATTCACAATGTAGCACAATCTTTCTATCTCTTGCAATGTTTTAAAAGAATACAAAGTAGCCTTCGACCAACTACGGAAAATTATGTTTACATTTTTCTCTTTGTAGCAAAATAAATTCCGAAGACATAATTGATTTCGTATAGTAGTAGCATCTCGTATGGTGTAATGTTGGGTGAATTTTGGAGAGACAAAAATATTTGAAAAGTATCACTTGAAATGTGGACAATTGCGCCACGTAACTGGTTTTTATAAGAAAAATTGTTGGTGCACCTTCAAGACTCATTTACACACACAAAAGCCCCCATTTTTTTGTGTATCAAATGTTCAGATACTCATGGGCTCATTATCATACATATATATGTATAGCATGGTTACCAAGTTCGGTCGAATTGGGCTGAAAAATACGAAAATTTGCTGAAAATCGATTTGGTTTTGTAGATAGATGTTTATATATATATATATATAGCATGGTTACCAAGTTCACTCGAATTGGGCTGAGAAATACGAAAATCTGCTGAAAATCTGGTTTTGTAGATAGATGTTTAATTAATAAAATATTATTTAAAATTTTAAAAGTTTAGCCATTCATGTAGTTAATTTGATTTGGCTGTGAGGATGGATGTTTAATTAATAAAGTATTATTTAAAATTTTAGAAGTTTAGCCAGTCATGTGGTTTATTTATTCAATAACAGAAGATAAGAACTTCAATATTTACAGAAATAGATAATAATGGGATAAAGTTTACATAGAAGGAAAAATTATTTCCATAAATATATAGTAAGGTATGAAAAAATAAAAATAAAAATGGAAAATCATAGTGGAATAAGAAAGTTTACCATTTTCTAATTTCTTTTTTACTTTCAAAAGCTTAGAAACTTAGAAAATGTGATAGGGAAGGTAAGAAAATACAAAGGAAAATGGAAAATCTTAGTGGAATAAGAAATATTACCATTTTATGATTTCATTTTTGCTTTCAAAGGCCTTGAAAGGTTAGAAAATAGAAAAAGAAAGAATATGTATGTTAATTTCTAATATATTTCTAATTTTAAAAGGAGTTATTATTTTTGGGATTTTATATATTTTTTAAATATGGTTATATTTATTATTAAGAATTTTAGATAATTAAGTTAATAAATTAGAAAATTATTTAAAATTTAAGTTTAGAAAAGAATACAAGTTTTGAAGAGAAGTGATACGTGTTGTTTTTAATTCAAAATAAATTAAAAAAACAGTAAGTGAAAGATATTGTTTTTGTAAAGACAAAAATCTTTAGAATGTATAGTGTGAGAATTAAAATTAAAATTCAAACTTGGTAACAATCGTAGGTATTTTAGCCTTTTAGGTATTCCTTGTAAACTTTATATATAATATAATATTGAATGTTTATTGGCATGTAAGATAAGAAATGTCAATTTTGACATGATTTTATGATTAAAAATATTGAACGAAATCAATAACAGAGGGATGCTCCCCCACAACACAGAGAATGCAAACAAATGCGAGAATTTACAGTCAATACACGGGCAGCGATACACAAGAGAGGATTGAAACTTCTATTTTCAATTCAATTCTCATTTTTCTAATGAAAAATTACACTTCTTATATCATGTGGCTAAAGCGTGTAAAAACCTAATCTATTCAATGCTGCTTCAATGCCCAAATGGACATTCAACAAAATTCATCCTTGGCCGTCAAAAATCCCATTCTTTCATTAAATTGGCGCGCAAGCCGTATTTCTGGATTACACGGGAAAACATGCGAAGACGTGTTCAAAACACAAAAGGTCGAATCTCAAATTTTATGCAATATGGTCCTAGTCCACATCGTGTTCGCGCAGATCTATAATTTTAACTTTTAACTCTCACTCTATCCTTTAAAATTTGTAGGCTGCGACATTCAATAGTGATGTGGCACTTATTGCATCGCAACCAAAATAACCTAGCATGCGACAGTTTGGCGATAAACTTAAATCTTTTTGAATGCGATATGCGATACTGATATCGCTTCGAAAAACAAATAACATAGCTTGTGGCTACGGAAAAGGTAAGTGGTAAGACTTGCTATGCGCAAAATGTGATGCCCTCCTGAACATGACACGTGCCCCCTCTTGCGATTACATCATGAACAAAATAGAATAACTTGCGACTTGCGCTCTACGGGCGGCTTAATTAAAGGTAAGTGCAGAAAGTGAAATACAAAGGATTGCAGTGGTTTGTAAGTGCGGTAAAAGTTTGGTGGGTCCTGCTGGTATCGTATCGGTAGTAAAATAACATAACATGTGGTAACGCTTGTGGTAAGGCTTAAGATTTGCGAAGTGTGGTGAGGATGTGGGTCCCTTCGATATCGCTTCGGTAGAGAAATAGCACAGCATGCGGGCTTTAAGAGTTAAACGATAAAATTTGCAATGTGCAGTATGTGGGCGATAAAGGTTGGTAAGTTGTGGTAAGTGTGAAATACAAAATGCAAAGGTTTTATGGAAATACAAAGAGTTATGATGGTTTGCAATGTGGTTGGGTGTATGGTAGGTCTCGCCAATATCGCATCAGCAGGGAAATAATTTATATGGAAAATGGATTGAAGTTAAAGCATAAAAGTTGTGAAATGCATTGTGGACAAAAATAAAAGGTAAGTAAAAATGCGGTGGTTGGAAATAAATGTAGAGTTAAAGGCTCGGTACTCTATTTTTATGTTTTGTGTGGATTGCGTGAAAATGCCTCCAGTCCTTTGGCTCTGTTGTTGTCCTTCTCTACGATAAAAAATTTATGAAGTTGTGGGATGCGCCACTCTTTATTCATGGTGGTGGTTGGGAGTAAAAATCCAACACTCCCCCTTAATAAAAATTATCACCATCAGTCATTCTCAGACATTTTATGAGATACTCAAAACTCTTCTGTGCTAATGGCTTTGTGAGGATGTCAGCAAACTATTCCTCTGTCCTGCAGTGCTACAAAACTACCTCACCATTGTTAACCAATTCTCTTATAACATGATATTTTGCATCAAAATGCTTTGTTCTCTTATGGAGAACAAAATTCTTTGATAATGCTATTGCTGAGCTATTATTACAATGAATTGTGATTCCCTTGTCTTTCTCATGACATAAATCTCTCAGCGTCCTTCTCATCCAAACTGCTTGGCATGTTGTTGTTGCTACCACATATTCTACTTCTGCTGTTGATAAAGCAACTATTGTTTTCTTCTTGGAAGCCCATGAAATGGCTCCCGATCCCAAATGAAACACATACCCATATGTGCTCTTCCTATCATCTACACTTCCAGCCCAATTGCTGTTAGTGTATCCAATCAACTTAAAATTATCAGTTGAGAAGTATAGAACACCACAGTCCTTCATTCCATTCACATACCTCAATATTCTCTTGGTTTCTTGCCAATGTGTTTCCTTTGGTGTCTCCATGAATATGGAAATTAAACTTACAACATACATAATATCAGGCCTAGTTGCAGTCAAATACATGAGGCGGCCAACTATACTCTTGTACAATGTCGGATCAACATTCTCGCTGTAGTATTTTTTGCTTAACATTAACCCCATGATAGTTGGAGTTACTAATGCTTTGTTTTGTTGCATGTTAAACCTCTTCAAAACTTCTGCAACATATTTTGCTTGGGTAATAAAAATTCCCTTTTCATTTTTCTTTACTTCTATGCCTGAGAAGTATCTCAATAAACTCAAATCGGTCATTTCAAATTCACTCTTCATGATTGATTTAAAATAATTAATGAGAAAAACTTCATTGCCAGTAAAGATTAAATCATCTACATATAAAACAACAATAATAATCTTACCATTATTTTCTTTAATGTAGAGTGTTGGTTCACCATCACATTTTTCAAACCCATTTTCTGTCAGGTAAGCATCTATCCTACTGTACCATGCTCTTGGTGCTTGCTTCAGCCCATAAAGAGCTTTCTTCAACTTTCACACTTTGTGCTCTTGGCCTTCAATCTCATATCCTGGAGGTTGTTCAACATATACCTCCTCTTTCAACATTCCATTCTGAAATGTTGAATTCACATACATTTGGTAGACTTTCCACTTTTTTTGTGTTTCTATGGACATCATTGTTCTTATTGTTTCCATCCTTGCAACAGGTGCAAAGTTTTATTCATAGTCTCTTCCTTGCTGCTGCTTGTAGCCTTTCACAAAAAGTCTTGCTTTGTGCCTTCGAATCTTGCCTTCAACATTTCTCTTGGTCTTATAGACCCATTTTACTCCAATGACTTATTTACCTTGTAGGAGGTCCACTAACTCCCATGTGTCATTCTTTTCAATTGCACCAATCTCTTCATTCATTGCTTCAATCCATTTCTCTTGTTTCACTGCATCTTAAATATGAATTGGGTCATCAACATGAAAAAACAAAGAAAACAAAGAATTCTGACCATTTTCATTATCAACTTCTTACTCACAAATTTCACTCAAATTTATAAATCTTAGTATTCTTGGTGTGCTTGGAGTTCCACTTGAACTCGAGGGAGTTTTTAATCCCAGTGGTGTGCTTGGAGAAGCACGTCCTTGATTTCTCAATGCTATTTTTCTTCCTGCTTGTGGTGTGCTCTGTTGTGCTTGTGTAGTTGAAGGAGGAACCACTATGGAGGAATTATTTTCTGTTGTGCATTCCTCTTGCTCTTCGTGAGACACACATGTCTTCACGTTTATTATTTTCTCTAAGCTTGCATCCCAAGCTTCTTCTTCAATGAACTGCACATCTCTGTTGATTATAAATTTCTTGGTGGATGGATTATAGAATTTGTATGCCTTGGACTCATCACTGTATCCAACAAAGATACACTTCTCCCCCTTGTTGTCCAATTTCTTCCTTAGTTGATCTGGGACATGTGCATAAGACACACATCCAAATACTTTTATGTGAGTGACAAACTACTTTGTTCCACTCCATCCTTCTTCTGGAACTCTGTTTATAAAAATTTTGGTTGGGCATCTATTAAAAATATATGTTTCACAATTGATAGCTTCAGCCCAATACTCATTTGGAAAATGTTTTACCTTCAACATACTTTTGACCATGTCCATGATGGTCCTGTTCTTCCTTTCTGCAACACCGTTTTGCTGTGGTGTGTACCTTGTGGTAAACTTCTTGTGTATGCCATTTTCCCTACAGAAATGTAGGAAATATTTGGAGATATATTCTCCACCTTTGTCAGTTCTCAACACTTTGATGTAGTGCCCACTCTACTTCTCAACAAGAGCATTGAAGTGGTAGAACTTTTCAAACACTTCACTCTTCTTTTTCAAGAAATAAACCCATGTCTTTCTTGTATAATCATATATAAATGTCAAGACATAGTGACTACCAGCTAAAGATGGCATTTGTATTGGTCCAAACAAATTTGAGTGGAAAATATCTAAGGGTGCCTTTGCCCTTATACTCTTCCCTGTTAGGAATGCTTCTCTGTGTTGCTTTCCCAAGATGCAACCTTCACATAGGCTGTCAGGTTTCTCAGTGAGTGGTAATCCTTTTACCATCCCTTTTCTATGAAAGAGGTTCAAACCTCCAAAATTGAGATGTCCAAATCTCAAATTCCATAACCAGTTATCGTCTTTCACTTCTTCTTGAAAGAGCTCTTGTGTGACTCCTTCCTTCAAGTCTGTTCTGAGCTTGAGAGGAAACATCCTATTCTTTATCACGTGCACTTCTGCAATGACCCTTTTACTTGGACGTATGTCCATGATAGTACACACGTCATTCTTAAAAAACACATTTTAGCCCTTGTTCATGAGCTTCTAATGCTTAGAAGGTTGCATTTCAGGCCAGGTACATAATATACATCTGGAAAAAAATTCTTTTCTCCCTTCCTTGTGAGTATTGATACTCTTCCTTTTCCCATGATAGAGACTTTTCTATTAGTCCCTGTTATCACTTTAGATTTCACATTTTCATCCAGATTGACAAACACTGCTATGTTTTCAGTCATGTGGTTACTACAACCTGAGTCTAAAAACCATACATCTTCAAGTTTTTCTTGTGCTACATTACATGTTAGAAGCACATTACTCTGGTTCTTATCTTCTTTTGCAAAATTTGAATTTTCCCTATTATTCATGCCATTTTTTTTCTTTCTACATTCATTGGCATAATGCCCATAATTTTTACAATAATGACATTGGACTTGGGATTTTTCATACCTTTGTCCTTGTGCTTGGTGTTGGCTTGAGCCTTCACTTTGATTCTGATTGCTGGCCCTTCCATTTGTGCTTGCAGGGTTGTTCCTTTCACCTCTCTGTGCGCTTCTTCCTCTTCCTTGGTAGTTTGATCTTCCTCGACCTCTACCTCGACCAAAAGACATTTGTGTCTTGAAAGCATGCTCCAATGAGGAGTTCACTATTCTATTTAGTCTATGTTCATGAGAAATCAGGGATGCATGAAGGTCATCCACTGGAAATTGTGAGATATCCTTTGTCTCTTCTATTACCACTACTATGGCATCAAATCTTGAGGGTATAATTCTCATGATTTTCTCCGCTATTCTTCTTTCCTAAACTATATTTCCATGAAACCTTATTTGGGTGACCAACCCAATCACATGTGTGAAGAATGAGTTTATGTTATTAGAGTCTTTCATACAGAGAGTTTCAAAGTCTCTCCTCAGAATTTGTAGCTTTATTTTCTTCACCTTCTCCATGCTTTGATAGGTTGTTTTGAGAATATCCCATGCCTCGTTAGACTTTTTTGCTACTGCAATCCTTGGATAAATACTCTCATGCACTACTTGAAAGAGATAGAAGAGGGCTTTGGAGTCCTTCTTCTTATTATCTCTCAACAAGTCTCTTTCTACTAATGTCAAAGCAGCCAGTGCTACTGCGTCTATTGGTTCTTGGAAACCTTGTTCCACCAGCTACCATATATCTTATGAAGCAAACATGGCTCTCATTGTAATGGCACAATAATCATAATTCTTCCCATTCAACTGTGATAGTTAGCAATTTGTCAGGTTTGTGCTTGTTGCTGCCATTCTGACTATGTTAAATAAAACAATCAACTTGACTGTGTAAAATAGAAGCTTTCTCACTGGTGGAGAAATCTTCTTCTCAAACCAATCTTACAGCTTCTACAACAAAGAAAGTGAGCTCGTGATTCTTTGACTGAGAGCCTAGACCTACTCTAATACCATGTTGAAAATATTGAACGAAATCAATAACAGAGGGATTCTCCCCCACAACACAGAGAATGCAAACAAATGCAAAAAATTATAGTCAATACATAGGGAGCGATACACAGGAGAGGATTGAAACTTCTGTTTTCAATTCAATTCTCATTTTTCTAATGAAAAATTACATTTCTTATATCAAATGGCCGAAGCCTCTAAAAACCTAATCTATTCAATTCTGCTTCAATGCCTGAATGGATTTTAAAAAATATTCGTCCTTGGTCGTCAAAAAGCCCATTCTTTCATTAAATCAGCACGCAAGCCGTATTTCTGGATTACACATGAAAACATGCGAAGACGCGCTCAAAACACAAAATGTCAGATCTCAAATTTTATGCAATATGGTCCTGGTCCACATCACGTCCCCGCATATTGGCGATTTTAAATTTTAACTCTCGTGCTATCCTTTAAACTTTGCGGGCTGCGACATGCGTTAGTGACGTGGCACTTATCGCATCACAACCAAAATAACTTAGCCTGCGGTGGTTGGCGATAAACTTAAATATTTGCGAATGCGATGTGAGATAACGATATCGCATTGTAAAACAAATAACATAGCTTACGGCTGCGGAAAAGGTAAGTGGGAAAACTTGCGAAACACGAAATACGTTGCCCTCTTTAGCTTGACACATGCCCCCGATTGCGATGGCATCGCAAAAAAAATAGAATAACTTGCAGGCGGCATAAATTTAAAGTTAAAAACTTGTGACTTGCACAGGAATCTTAAACAAAGGTAAGTGCAGAAAGCAAAATACAAAAGATTTCAGTGGTTTGTAAGTGCGGTAAGGTTTCGTGTGTTCCCCTAATATCACGTCAGTGGTAAAATAACATAACATGCAGTAAGGCTTCTGGTAAGACTTAAGATTTGCGAAGTTGCGGTGAGGATGCGGGTCCTGCCAATATAGCATCGGCGAAGAAAAAAAATAGTATGTGGGCTTTAAGAGTTAAACTATAAAATTTGCGATGTGCGGTATGCAGGTGGTAAAGGTTGGTAAGCTGTGGTAAGTGTGAAATGAAAAATACAAAGGTTTTGCAGAAATACAAAGAGTTACGATGGTTTCAATGTGGCCGGGTGTACGGTAGGTCCCGCCGATATCGCATCGGTGGGGAAATAACTTATATGGTGAATGGATTGAAGTTAAATCATAAAGTTGCGAAATGCACTACGAGCAAAAATAAAAGGTAAGTCAAAATGCAGTGGTTGGAAATAAACGCAGAGTTAAAGGCTTGATACTATGTTTTGTTGTTTTGCATGGATTGCATGAAAACGCCTCCAGTCCTTTGGCTTTACTGTTGTCCTTCTCTACAATAAAAATTTTATGAAGTTGTGGGATGCGCCACTCCTTATTCATGACGGTGATTGGAGTAAAATTCCAACATTTACAAATTTCCTTTGATTGTTTCACAAGAAAATATAATTTGAATGGCCCCATATTCCTGACAATGTATAGTCAATAATATATTTTCACCATGCCTACTCCAAACCAAACCAAGAATATGACCAACCATGGACAAAATAGCCTTTTGTTGAAACCAAGATGTTGGCATAGAAATTTTTTTCAAAAACCTCTTATGGAAAAGGAGAAAGGAGAGGATTGCAAACGTTTTTTTTTTGCCATTTAGATTTTTAATATCCTGATTTTTCTTTTACTTATCAAACTTTATCTTTTAAATTTTAGACTTTTTGACATTATTATTGTTATTATTATTATTTTATTTTACACTATAATGATTATTTATTGAACTTAATCAAGTATTTATGTTATTTGTGAGTTTCAATATCGTGGCTCTTTATGTTGTGATTAATCAAATATTTTTGTGATAAATCATCATATACACAACACTAATTTAGAAATATTATCACAGTAAATAATTCACCTGCATTTTGTAATTAATGCGGTTGTAAAATATTAAATACATAATCATGATTTATAAACCATTCGAAATCTAGTTACTTCAGTGAGAACACCTGTACTTAGCTGCGGATTTAAACAATTTTTTCACCGTACCGTTCTGTTTGGCTATTGTCTTTAATTTAACCCCAGTTTTGTATAGAAATGAATGTTGATTGGGATATAGACACTGATTACAAATCTTCATTGGGATTTCTCAACAAAAAGAAATGAAAGAGCATTGACTCAAATTATGAAAAATAAATAAATGGAAAACAACCAAACACTTCAGTGGAATAACAGACGAATCTCTAATCCAGACTCCATTCAGTGCAAAACTTGGAAATTATACCACGACTCACATTTTCACTTATACATAACCATACCAGTGAAATTAATTTTTTGTCTACTTTGCCAGCAAAGTGGCGCCCCACCATTTTGTATTTCACTATAAACCAAAAAGATGTAGCGTTGCCCATGTAAGTAGAACTTTCACACTAAAGGTTGTATGGTGTAATTACAGTATAAATTCCGCAGAGATGCACAGGAAAATTTTTCTGAAGTCTCCATGGTTGCAGCTAAATCATATCACACCGAAAACACAATCACGATTAAAAACTAATCCTACAAAAATGTCGTTAGTGACACCGATCAAATTTGGTTATGTATGGAAATAACAACTAGGTAATCCCAAACAAGACTTGTTTATCCCAAAAAGAATAAAAGAGATGTTCAATGTCATTGTCATGGTGATCAAGAAAGGAATATCTTCCATAAAACCTGTATATACAAATAGAACCTAGACTATATGAAGGTACAAATATGTCAATAACCTTCGCGATGGTCGAATCCCACATAGGAGGTTGGGTGCCACATCTACACATCATTCATTATCTTAAAATATTTAAGATATGTGAAATTTTTTTACTCAACACAGAGTTGCTGAAATCAAATCATAACAGGTTTTATTTTTTAATAAATAGTAGTGGAGATTAAAATCACAACTATAATGAAGCAAAATAAATTAAACATAATTACTCACTTCAAATAGAGTAAAACAGGTGACCGTAAATGTTGAGATACTAATATCACTGTCAGTTAAGTGTCATTACATTTAATTCTATTCTCTGTTAGGAGTAGTAGACAGTTGACTTTTACTTTAGTTTTAGGGGACTTTTACTTCAGTAATTTATTATTAATGTTTACAATGTAATATATTAACTATCTTTGAATATTGAAAAGGGCAATTTCTCCTTTATTTTTTCGCTCTCTTAAGATTCCAAAAATAATCGCAACGAGAGAAAAGTTGGAACAGCAGAGAAGTGAGACTAGTTTGCATAATAATCTTTGAGAGAGCTGCAAAAATTTGAGGAAAGTTAAAAACAGCCTCCTGCGAAGAAGTAGAAGAATGAAAAAGCTAGGCCAAGCCATCAAAAGCCGACTAAACGAATTGAAAAAAAGTTCAGCTCGGGTTTTTTTTTTTTTTTTTTAATTTATTTCAGCATAACGCACTTCAGGAAAGTAGCCAGAGCGTTACTAATGCACCACTCAAGAGCTAGAGCCAGAGCCGCGTTAGTTTCGATTCTTCACGCACGCGGGTCGAACACCTGCTTTAAGCTGATTTTTTTAGTTAAGCTAAAATCCGGTTGATGCATGAAGGTATGAATGCATTCAACGGATTTTTTAAAAAGAAAGGTTAAATGCATGAAGGATGTATTTTTAAAAAGGGGATTTTATACTGAACAATGCTTGACATGCTTTATTTGGAGTTAATTTTAAACTGGTTATGGTGCATGTATAATTGTTTTTAAAAAAAGGGCTTATGTAATCTTTTTAAAGGTACTGTTTTGAATTTTATGTTAAAAAAAGTCATGGAATTGTTTCTAAAGTTTCTTTTAAAAAGGATGTTTTTTCTTAAGAGGAGATTTAAAAAAAAATATGTGTGAATTTTTTTATAAAAAAGAGATTGTTTTGGAAAAAGAGATTTAGAAAGGGGTATTGTTAAAATTGTGAGAGCCTTGCCAAAGTGAATGTGTAAAAAGAAATTTTTTTGAGAAAATGATATTTTATAGAAGCAAGGTATTTGATCATCATATGTAGACTCGTCTGTTTTTGGAAGCCAAGCAACGAGCTCATGGGAAAAGTCAAAAGGCTAAATCGACAACAGGGGATGTTTGAGATCTTTTAACTCAGCCGATCAGTTTTGAAGAAGCAGTTAAAGAAAAGCATTGGGTTGATGCAATGAACCAAGAAATTTTTGCCATAGAGAAGAATCAAACTTGGGAATTAGTTGATCTCCCAAGAGATAAAACCAGAATTTGTGTAAAATGGGTATATAAGACCAAGCTAAATGAAAATGGAAAAATTGAGAAACATAAGGCAAGGTTGGTTGCCAAAGGATTCTCACAACAGTTTGGTGTTGACTATGGTGAATCATCTTCTTCAGTAGCAAGGTTAGACATTGTCAGAACCATTTTGTCTACAACAGATCAACACAAATGGAAAGTCTATCATCTCAATGTAAAATATGACTTCCTAAATGGTATATTACAGGACGAATTTTATGTAAATAAACCTCCAGGTTTTGAAGTGCCAGGACAGGAGCATAAAGTATATAGATTGAATAAAGCTTTATATGGTTTGAAACAAGCTCTAAGAGTTTGGTACAATCGCATTGACACCTTGAGAGCAACAAAGATCGAAGCAATGTTGTATAAGACTTCCGACCAACAATGTGAGAGCATGAGAGAAGTATTTGAATATCGTTAAGGTGCAGAGATCCCAAAGACTTTACAACTTTCTTAGTATAACTGTTGACGGGATCACTCTCGGCACATGAAACAAGACTCGGCCTGACAGAAGACTCCACAAAACAAGCTTTCAAAACACAACTCTCATTTGGTAGAGGCAGAGGAAAAGGATATAGAGGCGGCAACAAGCGAGGCAGAGGCTAAAGCAGTGGCAGATCAGATCATCATCATGCAAAAGAGCGGTGGATACCTCCACAAAAGCGAACCCCGAGAGGCAGATCGTGGAACAGATTGAGTGTCCAATGTTACTACTACAAGAAGTTTGGCCACTACGAACAAGACTGCAGAAATAAACAATCATATCAACAAAGAGGCATTATCAATCTCTCCAACAATGAAGGAGAATCCTTAGAGACCATGTTTCTTTCATGCCATATTTCAGAGGACAAACACAGTGAAGACCTTTGGTTGTTGGACAGTGGATGTAGCAATCACATGACAGGTAACAAGAATCTTCTTTCTTCTCTTGATGCTTCCATAACATCAGAGATAACACTTGGAGACCGAACAAGTATTAAAGCCGAAGGAAAAGGTATTGTCCCTATTATTACTAAACAGAATCATAACAAATACATCCTTGATGTTTACTATGTTCCTCAGTTGAAACATAATCTCGTTAGTATAGGAAAACTAATGGAACATGGATATGATGCATTATTTCGAAAGAATGCATGCTATATATTTGACAAAGATCCCCATAAAGGATTGATAGCAAAAGTTGAAATGACCAAGAATAGGATGTTTCCATTGACTCTTAGAAGCCAAATACTAGACAATCATTAGTCCATAATATATCAAGAATAGATTAGACCCATTTATGGCATTCTAGGTATGGCCACATCCCAATCAAGAATCTAAGACTGCTTCAAAATAATTCTAGTCATTGGTCTCCCTACTATGAGTGAAAAAGACTGTAATTGTGAAATTTGTGTCCTATCCAAGCATAAAAGAGATAGCTTTCCCACATCATCCTCGAGGGTGAAAGAGCCTTTAGCATTTATCCATACAGACATATGTGGCCCAATGTAGACTCTTTCCATTACTGGTAGTTTCTACTTTCTGACATTTATTGATGACTTTAGTAGGAAGATATGGGTGTACTCTTTAAAAATTAAATCAAATAACTTCTCTAGATTTATAGAGTTCAAGGCAGAAGCAGAAAAACAGAGTGGAAAACTCTTGAAAGTACTTAGATCGAGCATATGAGGAGAATACAGCTCAAATGAATTCAAAACATTTTGTCTACAACAAGGTATCATAATGTAGTACAGTACAAGATACACTCCACAACAAGATGGAGTAGCAGAAAGAAAGAATCAGTCGATCATGAACATGGAAAGATGCATGCTACGGGAGAAGAAGTTGTCAAATAACTATTGGGCTGAAGCAGTGTCAACAAAATTGTATGTTCTCAACAAATCACCAACATCCAGTCTACAAGATACAATACCTCAAGAAGCATGGGATGGTAACAAGGTAAATGTATCACACTTTAGAATTTTTGGATCAATAGATTTTTCACATGTTCCTAAGAAATTAAGAAAAAAACTTGATGATAGGAGTGAAAGATGCATATTTGTATGCTACAATAAGCAGTCAAAAGCCTACAGAATTTACAACTCTATTACCAAAAAGTTTATTTTAAGCAGAGATGTCAAATTTTTCGAAAATAAATCTTGGTTTGATCATGTAGATGAAACTTCAAATCAGTATTTTTATCCACTATATTCTCCAATATTGCAGGTTTAAGAACAACCAGACCATTCTGAAAATGGTACATCATCAAGTAGCGATTTAGCAAGTGATCAAACATCTTCAGAAGAGGAACATAAAACAAGAAGTATCAAAAAGATATATGAACAGGAGCATGAAATTGACCAACAGAATATGTTTTCATTTCTTTCAACTCAACTGACCCATTTTGAATAAGTAGCTAAAGAAAATCATTGGGTTGATGCAATGAACCAAGAAATCGCTACCTTAGAGAAGAATCAGACTTGGGAATTAGCTTATCTCCCAAGAGACAAAACCAAAATTGGCATAAAATGGGTATATAAGATCAAGAAAAATGAAAAAGGGAAAATTGGGAAACATAAAGCAAGGTTGGTTGCCAAAGGATTCTCACAATAGTTTGGTGTTGACTACGGTGAAACATTTTCTCCAGTAGCAAGGTTAGACATTGTCAAAACCATTTTTTCCATAATAGCTCAACATAAATGGAAATTCTATCAGCTTGGTGTAAAATCTGCCTTCCTAAATGGCATATTACAGGAAGA
The DNA here is from genome assembly GCA_034641835.2 of Pinus albicaulis. NCBI lineage: Eukaryota > Viridiplantae > Streptophyta > Pinopsida > Pinales > Pinaceae > Pinus > Pinus albicaulis. Next base: position 1,062,280,007 of record CM076574.1, on the reverse strand, counting down.
AATTTATGTAGAGAAACATCATGGTTTTGAAGTGCCAGGATAGGAGAATAAAGTATATACATTGAAGAAAGCTTTATATGGTTTGAAACAAGCTCCAAGATCTTGGTACAGTCGCATCAACACTTATCTCATCAAAAGTGGTTTTCCCAGAAGAAGCCATGAACCCGCCTTGTATACCAAATCTCATGAAGGTAAAACTCGTATTGTATGAATTTATGTAGATGATCTTATTTACAAAGGAAATATGATGTTAGAAGACTTCAAAGCAACAATGCAAGAAGAGTTTGATATGACAGACCTAGGAGTCACAAAATATTTTTAGGCATCGAAATTCACCAATCTGCTAATGGAATTTTTGTTGGTCAAAAAAATTATGCCACTGACATCATTCAAATTTTCATAATGACCAATTGAAAATCAACTGATACACCAATTTCTCAAGGTACCAAACTCAGCAAAGAAGATGTAGCACCATCTGTTGATCCCACATTGTATAAAATTCTAGTTGGTAGTTTGCTATATCTCACTGCAACTAGACCTGATATTATGTTTGCGGAAAGTTTTGTCTCCAGGTTTATGCAGTCACCAAATATTACTCATTGGAAAGTTGCAAAAAGGGTGTTAAGGTATATTGCAGGGACCATAGACAATGATTTGTTTTATATACATTCCGAAATTTTTTCACTTTTAGGTTATATAGACAACGATTATTTTAGATGATCTCAAAAGTACCTTAGGGTATTTTTTTCATCTTGGAACCAATCCGATTTCATGGGAATCCAAGAAACAACCAATCGTTTCAATTCTTCTACAGAGGTTGAATATGTAGCAGCAAATTTAGCATCTTGTCAAGCAGTGTAGTTGAGAAGATTATTGAAAGATATTTCAAATATTCAAAAGGAGTCGACTCCAATTTACTGTGATAACAGTTCAGAAATTTCTTTATCAAAAAGTCATGTTTTTCACAAAAAGAGAAAGCACATTGACACACGTTTTCATTTCTTTTGTGAACTTGTCAATGATGGGGACATATCACTTTGTTTTTGTGGTTCCAAAGATTAGCTTGTAGATATTTTCACAAAGCCATTGGGAAAGAATGTCTTTGAATTTCAAAGAGAGAAATTAGGCATTGTTAGTGCCTCCACTTGTAATAGTTGAGATTAGGAGGGGATGTCGAGATACTAATCTCATTGTCAGTTAGGTGTCATTACATTTAATTATATACTAGGTGTTGTAGACAGTTCTATTTTACTTTAGTTTTAGTTGAGTTTTACTCCAATAATTTATTATTGATGTTTACAATGTAATATATTTAACTATTCATTACATTTAATTCTATTGTCTACTAGGTGTCCTAGACAATTCAGTTTTACTTCAGTTTTAGTCGAGTTTTACTCCAATAATTTATTATTGATGTTTACAATGTAATCTACTTAACTATCTTTGAATATTGAGAAGGGAAATATCTGCTCCAGTTTTTCGCTCTCATTCTTTGTTATTAAAATTGACACGTGAAAGAATATCGCGACAAACAAAACTTTATATTATAAGTTCAAAACATGAAATACATTCATATATGGAGGTTGTTACTCCTTCACAAGTAAAACACTACCTTTTACTGAGATTTACATTTAGATAGGTTGTTGAGTAACAGTAAAACTTGTAACTCTTCACGTGCCCACCAAAATTCACACACTCCACAATTTTCTCCCTTTGTCTTTCCAAACTTACTTCCCCCACACTTCATTCAACTTCTAGATGCTTGTTAAATCAAAAAATATACATCTAAGACACTAATACATGACAGAGTAAAAAAATTAATAGAAAGGATGGGTGAATTAATATACACCATGGGTGATTATTTGTGTTGCAGAGTTAATGTTTTCCCATAATATTTTCTCCTTTTGTCTTTCCAAACTTACTTCTCCCACACTTCATTCAACTTCTACATGCTTGTTAATTCAAAAAATATATATCTAAAACATTAATACATGAGAGAGTCAAAAAATTAATAAAAAGCATGGGTGAATTAATACACAGCATGGGAAATTATACAAAGAATGATTTTGTGTTGCTGATTTAATGTTTACCCATAAGCTTGTCTCCCTTTCTCTTTCCAAACTTGTTTCCCCCACACTTCGTACAACTTCTACATGCTTTCTAATTCAAAACATATATATCTAATACATTAATGCATGACAGAGTCAAAAAATTAGTACAAAGCATGGGTGAATTAATACATAGCATGGGCGATTATACAAAAATGATTTTCTGTGTTGAGGAGTTAATTTTTGTCCATAAGCTTTTACCAAACCTGTTGGAATTTCCAATGATGATATTTGATGCCAAGTTGGAAAATATGGTATGCTCTAATCTATGTCGAGAACATATAGAAAAAAAAAATAGAGAAGAAATATGCGGAAAAAACAATTACACAGACAGACAAAGCAAAAACAGGAGAGGAAAACTTTTCTTCATTCATCTCGCTGAACATATGAGAATTACATTTCTTTATAAAAAAATGGTGGAGCCTTAAGATTGAATGCAATTCAATGCAGATGGGATTGTTGACAACGAAAATTTCCTTCTGCCTATTCTGTTGTTTTCTACACTAAACAACGTACAAAGCACAAAAGGTCGGACCTGAAATTTTATGGGTTTCAACTGCAAAACCAGATCGCTTATGTACCCTCCATCACAAATTGCACATTGAGGATATTAACTTTTAACTGACGTAATACAGGAAACCTTAAGTTCTTGAGATTGCAATTTGCGATGGCACTATCACATTGCAACATAAATGTTTTACCTTGCAGGTGCTATCCATCAAAATTTGCGATATGCAATTGGGATAGCATCACAACTTAAACATAATAACTTGTGGGCGCTTATGGGTAAGTCTTAAAAAGTACGAAGTGCGAAACTGCGAGCGGCTTAAAAGGGTAAAACATAAAATGTGCAAAGTGCGGACATGCTAAAAGGTAAGTGGTAAATCTTGCGAAATGCAAAATCTACGTTTTGTGATGTGCGATGACGACGTCGCATCGCAACATCGCAAGGTTTGGTGTGGGGGCTTAAAAGGTAAAACTCAAAATTTGCGAAGTGCGGTATGCAGGCGGTTAAGAAATGATAAATGCGAAATGCCAGAAGGTAATAAATAAACAGAAATGCAAAGGTTTGTGGGCGGTCTTGGTAATGCAGGAAGGTTGGTGGGTCTCGTCGATATCGCATTGGTGGAAATATAACTTTCAGTGAAGGCATTAAGTGGTAAACCTTAAATCTTGCAGGTTGCAACATGCAAGCAAGAGGTAATTAAGTGACGGGAAAGAGAATTAAATGTAGAGTAGGGCTGGGTACTGTGTTTGTTGATTTTTCATGAAACACCTTCGGATTTGAAACATGGGCTTCATCCTTCCCTGCACAAAAATTCAATGAAGCGTGGGCTGCTGCTAGACTTTATTTATGGCAGTAATTGAGAGTATTTCCAACATTCCCCCTTAATCACAACTGTCGCCATCAATCATTCCTAGATACTTTCTGAGATAAACAACAGACACTTTCTGAGATAAACAATTTTTTTTTTGTCACAATGGCTTTGTGAGGATATCTGCAAACTGTTCCTCTAACATGCAACACTGCAAAACAATTTTACCATTGTTAACTAATTCCCTTATGAAATGGTATTCGACATCAGTATGCATTGTTCTCTTGTGGAAACAAAATTCTTTGAAAATGCAATTGCTGAGTTGTTATCACATAAAACTATGGTTCCTTTGTCTTATTCATGAAATAAATCTCTCAGCATCCTTCTCATCCAAACTTCTTGGCATGTTGTTGTTGTTGTTGCTACTACATATTCAAATTCTTCTATTGATAATGAAACTATTGGCTGCTTCCTGGAAGCCCATGAAATGCCTCCCGATCCCAAATGAAAAAAATACCCTGATGTGCTCCTCCTAGCATCAGCACTTCCATCCCAATCACTGTCAGTGTAACCAATTAGCTTAAAATCATCAGTTTTGGAGTATAGAACACCATACTCCTTTGTTCCATTTACATACCTCAATATTCTCTTGGCTGCTTGCCAATGTGCCTCCTTGGGTGTCTCCATGAATCAGGATATCAAGCTTACTACATACATTATATCAGACCTAGTTGCAGTCAAATACATTAGACTGCGAACCATGCTTTTGTACAATTTCGGATTGACATTCTTGATACAATCTTCTTTTCTCAACTTCAACCCCATGATAGTTGGAGTTGATGATGGCTTTTTGTTCTACATATTGAACCTCTTTAAATCTTCTGCAACATATTTTTCTTGGGAGATAAAAATTCCCTTTTTTTTTTCTTTACTTCTATGCCCAAAAAATATCTTAGCAAACCCAAGTCAGTCATTTCAAACTCACTTTTCATGACTAATTTGAAATCAGCAATGAGAGAAACATCATTTCCTATAAAAATCAAATCATCTACATATAAAACAACAATAATAATTTTACTATCATTTTCTTTGATGTAGAGTGTGGGTTCACCATCACACTTGTCGAACCCATTGTATATCAGGCAATAATCAATCTTGTTGTACCATGCTCGTGGTGCTTGCTTCAGCCCATAAAGAGATTTGCACAACTTACACACCTTGTGTTTTTGGCCTTCTATCTCATAGCCAGGAGGTTGTTCAAAATACACCTCCTCTTGCCACATTCCACTCAAGAATGTTGACTTCACATCCATTTGATAAACTTTCCATTTTTGTTGTTCTGCTATGGACAACATTGTCTGTACTGTCTCCATCCTCAGAAGTGGTGCAAATATTTCTTCATAGTCTCTTCCTTGCTGCTGCTTGTAGCCTTTGACAACTAGCCTTGCTTTGTGCATTTTTATCTTGCCTTCAATGTTGCTTTTGGTCTTATAGACCCATTTCATTGCATTAACTTCTTCTCCTTGTGGGAGGTACACTAACTCCCATGTGTTGTTCTTTTCTATTGCTACTATCTCTTCATTCATTGCTTCAACCCACTTCTCTTCTTTGACTGCATCTTCAAAATGGATTGGGTCATCAACATGACAAAATAATAAAAATAAATAATTCAGACAAACATTATTATCAAGTTCTTTTTGCTCATAAATTTCACTTAAATTTCTGAATTTTGGTCTTCTTATATTTTTTGAAGATGTGCTTGGAGTTTCACTTGAACTCGAGGGAGTTGATTATCCCTGTGGTGTGCTTGGAGAAGCAATTTATTGGTTTCTCAATGTTGTTCTATTGCTTTCTTGTGGTGTGCTCTATTGAGCTTTTGTAGGTGGAGGAGGAGCCATCGTTGAGGAGTTTTTTGCTGCAGTCCATTCCTCTTTCTCTTCATGAGACGTCCATGTCTTCACATTCATTGTCTTCTCTAAACTTCCATCCCAAGCTTCTTCTTCTATGAACTGAGCATCTCTGTTGATTAATACTTTCTTGGTTGATGGATTATAGAGCTTGTAAGCCTTGGATTCATCACTATATCCAAGAAATATACATTTCTCCCCCTTGTTGTCTAACTTCTTCCTTAATTGATCCAGGGCATGTGCATATACCACACACCCAAACACTCTCATGTGAGTGATAAATTTCTTTGTTCCACTCCATGCTTCTTCTGGAACTCTGTTCATATCACTTTTGATTGGACATCTATTAATGATATATGTTTCACAAGAGATGGCTTCTACCCAATACTCATTTGCCAAATGCTTTTCCTTCAACATACTTCTTACCATGTCCATGATGGTCCTATTCTTTATTTCTACGACACCATTTTTCTGAGGTATATGCCTTATGGTAAATTTCTTGTGTGTTCCATGTGCCCTGTAGAAATGTAGGAAGTATTTGGAGATATATTCTCCACCTCTATCAGTTCTCAACACTTTTATGTAGTGTCCACTTTGGTTCTCAACAAGAGCTTTGTAGTGGTAGAACAATTCAAACACTTCAGTTTTCTGTTTTAGAAAATAGACCCATGTTTTCCTTGTGTAATCATCTATAAATGTCAAAATATAATGACTGCCAGCTAATGATGGCATTTTCATTAGTACACATAAATCTGAGTGGAAAATATCCAAAGGTGCCTTTGCCCTTATACTCTTTCCTATTGGAAATGATTCTCTGTCTTGTTTGCCCAAGATGCAGCCTTCACATAGGTTTTTTGGTTTCTCTATGAGTGGTAATCCCTTTACGTACCATGCCCTTTCTATCCAACAAATTCAAGCCTCCGAAATTGAGATGTCGAAATCTCAAATTCCATAACCAGTTCTCATCTTTCACTTCTTCTTAAAAGATTTCTTTTGTGACAACTGCTACAACACCTCCTTCCTTCAAATCTGATATGATATTGAGAGGAAACATTCTATTGCTTGTCGTATGCACTTTTTCTATGAGTTGTCTACTTGAAGGTCTATCCATGATTCTGCATGCATCATTTAAAAAAAACACATTTTAGCCCTTTTGCACGAGCTGTCTAATGCTTATAAGGTTACATTTTCAGTCAGGGACATAATAGACATCTGGCATGAAAATATTCTCTCCCTTCTTTGTCAATATGTTTACTCTTCCTTTTCCCATGACATGGACCTTTCTATCAGTGCCAATTGTCACTTCAGATTTTACACTCTCATCTAGATAGGAAAACATTGATATGTTTATAATCATATGGTTACTACACCCTGAATCTAAAAACCATAAATATTCTTGTTTTTCTTGTGCTACATTACAAGCTAAAAGCAAGCTACCATAGTTCTGATTTTCTTTTGTAAAATTTACACTTGGTTTACTACCCATGTCATTTTTCTTCTTTCTACATTCATTTTCATAATGAGCATACTTTTTGCAATAATGACATTGGACATGATATTTATCATACCTATGTCCTTGTGCTTGATTATGGCTTGGGCCTCATCTTGGATTCTGATTGCTGCTCCTTCCACTTATGCTTGCAAGGCTACTTCTTCCACCTCTGTGTGGGCTTCTTCCTCTTCCTCGGTAGTTTGATCTAACGTGACCTCTACCTTGACCAAAAGACATTTGTGTCTTAACTGCATGCTCCAATGAGGGGTTTTTTTCTCTGTTCAGTCTATGCTCATGAGACATTAGTGATGCATAAATCTCATCCACTAAAAACTGTGAGAGATCCTTTGTATTTTCTATGGCCACTACTATGGCATCAAACCTTGATGGTAGACTTCTTAAGACTTTCTCAACTATTCTCCTTTCTTCAAGTGTATTTCCATTAGACCTGATTTGGGTAACCAACCCAATCAAATGTGTAAAGAATGAGTCTATCTTATCAGACTCTTTCATACAAACAGTTTCAAAATCTCTTCTCAGCATTTGAAGTTTTGATGTCTTCACCTTTTCCATGCCTTGATAGGTTGTCTGGAGGGTATCCCATGCCTCCTTGGACTTCGTTTCTGCTGCAACCATTGGGAAAATACTCTCATTTACTGCTTTGAAAATATACAAGAGGGCTTTGAAGTCCTTATTCTTATTGTCCCTCAAAAAATCTCTTTCTGCTTGTGTCAAAGAATTACATGCTGCTGCATCTGTTGATTCTTGGAAACCATTTTCCACCAGCTCCCAAATATCTTCTGAGGAGAACAAGGCATTCATTGTAATGGCCCAGTAATCACAATTCTTCCCATTGAACTATAGTAGCTGGGGATTAATCAGGCTTGTGCATAATTCCACCATCTTGACTATGTAAACAAAACCTTCTCACTGCTAGAGAATCCGCTTCTCAAACAAACTTTCAGCTTCTTCAGTAAAGAACACTTTCTTTCACTAAGAGCCTGAACCTGTTCTGAAACCATGTTGAAATTTCCAATGGAAAGCTCTGATGCTAAGTTGGAAAATCTGGTATGCTCTGATCTATGTCAACAACATACATAAACAAAAAAACAGAGAAGCAATATGTGAAAAAAACAATCACACACAGACAGTGTGAAAACAGGAAAGGAAATTTTTTCTTCATTCATCTCACTGAACATATGAAAATTACTTTTCTTTATACAAAAATGGCAGAGCCTTAATATTGAATGAAATTCAATGCGACGGGACTGTTAACAACCAAAACGTCCTTATGCATGTTCCATTGTTTTCTACACGAAACAACGTACAAAATAAAAAAGGCCAGACCTGAAATTTTATGGGTTTCGGCTGCGAAACCACATCGTATCCATGTCCTCCATCCCAAATCGCACATAGAGGATCTTAAATTTTAACTGGCGCAATACGGGAAAACTTAAAGTTCTTGTGATTGCAATGTGTGATGTGTGATGACGATGTCGCATCACAACATCGCAAGGTTTGGTGCAGGGGCCTAAAAGGTAAAACTCAAAAGTTGCGAAGTATGGTATGCGGGCGGTTAAGCAGCGGTAAGTGCAAAATGGCAGAAGGTAAGAAATAAACGAAAAGAAAAGGTTTGTGGGCGGTCTTGGCAATGCGGCAAGGTTGGTGGGTCCTGTTGATGTCGCATCAGCGGAAATATAACTTTGGGCGAAGGCGTTAAGTGGTAAACCTTAAATCTTACGGGTCGTGACATGCAGGCAAGAGGTAAGTCAACGACGAGAAAGAGAATTAAACGCAGAGTAAGACCGGGTATTTTGTTTGTTGATTTTGCCTGAAACACCTTCGGATTTGAAACTTGGGTCTTGTTCTTCCCTGCACAAAAATTCAATGAAGTATGGGCTACTGCCAAATTTTATTCATGATTGTGATTGAGAGTATTTCCAGCAAAACCATGAATTAGATTTCCCTTTTATTTTGATTCTTTAATCTGATGGGAATGGCTAAATGTCCTCTTATTCATAACTTCATTTAATTCATGTCCTTCCCTGCAAACTCAATCCACAACCTTCAAAAAACCCATTCAACTCTCACATCATCATCATCTCCAGCAGTTTCTTGGCACCAGCGCATGCCCAGTGTGAAACAAATCATAAATTCCATTAGGATAGACACTTGGTGTTTCAGATTATATGTCTAGCCGCACCATCAATTGAGTGCATTAAGGTCCTTCTTGCCGTTTTAGATTACATGCCCACAACCATCAACCGAGTAACCGGCTGATGCGTTATTTTCCTTTCCATTTCCGCTGCCACCAAGTTTCGGGCGGCAAGATGGATTGGACCGATTTTCACATCATGTTCCATCGAAGCAGAGCGGCGGAGCCGCGGAAGATATAATGGACACGACACCACTTCCACTTACGTATTGATCGTTGTTATAATTTGATAAAATATTTATTGAAGTCTGTAACAGCAAGATGAAATACCATAGTTGTTAATGGCAACCTTTGGATGTTTAATCAGACAAAAAAAAATAAAATATTCCCATTAAAAAAAAATTTAAAAATAAAAGTCAAGGGTGATATATCCAACTAGGTCAATATAAAGCAGTCGTCCCCTAACTAAAACATAATTATACATCACACAATTATACATTTTTGTTTTTATTTATAAACATATCCTGTAAAAGCAATATTAACAAGGATAAATAAACTACAGCAACGGAAATTTCGTTTTCTTGAGGGAATTTTTTTTCTCGAGAAAATGGTGTGTAGTGAAGGCAAGCGGAACCAGTAACAATGGCGTGGGAATTTGGGACATTATAGAAATACCTCCTGATTATCCTACCCACATGATTGTTTTCCACTTTAATTTTTGCACAAGTAATTATGAGTGGAAATACTTATAGTTTTTCTTTTAATTTTGCTTTGGCATAGTTTATTGAGTGTAAATTTTAAATATTTATAATAAATAATGTAGGTAGATTTTTTTATTAAACAAAAAATTGAGTAATATTAATCATATATAATATTTAAAATATGTTTAGTTAAAACATTCAATAAACGTTTAGAGTTGTATTTCTAATTTTTGTTAAATTGATTTTACCATTTATAACAACACAATATAGAAGATTTGATCACATCTGAAAGCTAACTTCGTGCATAGGAATTTAAAGATTTCGGCATATTCCATTGGAATTAGAAAATCATGGAATGGAAATTTCTATCTTGACAAATAAATAAATAAATAATTACAAATTTTGATATTTATTGGAATTAGAAAATTATTGAATGAAAATTTCTGGGTGGAAAAATAAATAAATAAATAAATAAATAAGTAATTGTTTTTTATTTATATTTTTGAAATATTTAATTTCTTTATATATATATGGGTTTTAAGACAATATTTAAGACAAATTATGAGTAAAATTTCTTAAATTGAGACAAAAAAATATTTTGAATTGTCTTAAATATTAACTCTTAAATTATTGTCATTAAAAACACATAAGATCAATAAACCCTACAAGTTGGAATTTCGACAGAGAGCTCTGCTAGGGTTTGAAGTGTTGGTAGGGTTTTTTTATTCTTCTGTGTGCTGTAGTAAACTCTGACGGCCTGTAGGGCTCATCTTGCAGAGCTCTTCAGGCGGGGGTCAGTGCTGGCTAGTCACAAGAGAAGAGGAGGGGCCAATGGGGCCCCTTCTTACAAACAAATGGTTCTAGACAGGGGTAAAGGCCCAAGTGAAGACGTGCAGATTTTAGGATCAGAAGCTGCAGGTAGGAAGCAGAAGGATGGCATGGTCTCCAAGAAGGAAAAAGGTCAAAGGCCCACAAGAGGAATTAAAATAACATAAGGAAGAGAAAAGGTAGGACCCTCTCCTGAGGGGGTGTCTCCTAAGACGACTGTAGAGCAGCAGACGACTGCTGAATATCAGGATCAAACCCCAGAGGGCACAAAGCCATTAGGATCTGGAACAAAAGGCCAAAAACCGGTAGAGAAAGGATGCTACAAACCGAAAACATCGGAAATTCTTCGGGTCATAATCACAGACCGGGAAATGCAGGAATATCGTGATCATATGTCTATCTACGCTCTAATCTGCAAATTTATGGGTTTTTGGCCCACAGAGAAAGCCCTATGCCATTGGATCAAGCAGCAATGAAAACCCTGAGGAGATGTCCAGCCTCACCTAGGCGCTAAGGGGTTTTTCACGGTTTTTTTTGCAAACCTGGAAGATAGAGACCATATTTTTTATAGAGGCCCCTATTTCTATGCCTTGGCAGGGTTATATATGAGGCTGTGGAAACCCAACTTTGCTCCAGAAAAGGATACCTTCACCCATGTGCTGGTATGGATCCGCCTCTTCTCACTACCCATTGACTAGTGGAGACCCTTAATGCTAGAATAGATTGGTAACAAACTGGGGAAGTTTTTCCAAGCTTCGGAAGCGACCCTACAAAAAATATATACCTCCTGTGCTATAATTTGTGTTGAAATGGATATGTCGGGAGCACTGCATGAAGGATTATGGCTAGAATTTCGTGACGAAGTTTTCTTTCAAGCTATAGATTACGAACAGATCCCCTTTAGATTCCGCAGGTGCCATGAACATGGAAACCTTTTCCGAGAATGTCCTCTAAATAAACAGCGAGAACAAAGTAAATAAGGTATGCCTAAAGACAAAGATGTTTTTGTCCATCCCATAGGGAGACGTAGATCAAACAGAAGAAACCAGACCAAATCTACGCCATCCAATAAAGGAAACGGTAATGCCTTCACAGCTCTGGGGGGGAAGGATGTAATGGAAGAAGAATCAATCCCTCCAGACACACAACCAGATATAGTGGGAGCTACTCAATAGGAGACCCCAAGCTCCCGAATTCAAAACACGGAAAAGACCCCTGAAGGAGCCGAATAAGGTTTTGATTTAGAAGGGTATGTGGAAATGACAATGAGTGAAGCATGTACAGAGGACCTAAAACTTAGGGACATTCTTGATAGGGAAGGCATGGACCTGATCAACATGGTGGAACAATGGAAAGAACTAGGAGTGGAACATATCCCGGAAGAAAAAATTGAAAGGATAAATTTCCTATTCTTGGTACAAGAGGAGGCAGGGAGCAAGGGTCAGAAAAGGGGACATGGTGAGACTAAAGGGCTGGGAATAAAAGTCCAGGGCTTGCAACAAAACAAACCAAAGGCCAAAACACAGCACAAACAGGGTTGAAGATCAAATAATGAGGCTCTTCAGGAATTAGGCCAAATGTTGTTGAACTCAGGTAAGATGAAAGCCCTAGAGGGTTTCACCTATACATCCTAACCTTTTAGTTTATAATGAAGATATTATCCTGGAATGCTAGGGGGCTAAATCGTTGTAGGAAACAGAGACTTCTTAAAAATAAGGTCAAAAGAGAAATTCTAGATATGATCTATCTACAAGAAACAAAATGTTTAAGTCAAAATGTGAAGGAAGTGTGTTGGAAAATTGGTAGGAGGATGGAATGTCTAGAAGTAGAGGGTAATGGAAGTGAAGGAAGGATTGCTACATTATGGAACCTACAGTCACTCCAGTTAATAAGTGCAGAAGCAACATGATTTTTTGTGTCTCTAGAGATGAAAATTATAGGCGAACAAGGTACATACCTTTGTACCAATGTTTATGGCCCTCAAAGATTGGAAGATAAACTAAGACTGTTCGAAAACCTCTCCCAGTTGAAAAATAGGCACATTGGAGTTAGAGGAATCTATGGAGGTGATTTAAACATGATCATCTCTTTAGATGAGAAAAAATGTGGGCTGAGGAAGTTAAACCAGGAAGCAGAGCCCTTCAGAAACTTCATCAAGGTGGCTAAGCTAGTTTATATCCATTCGGAGAGGGGGTTGTACACCTTGAAAATTAAACATGGAGGTGATAGGTAAATTTCCTGTCGGCTAGAATGCTTTCTTATTTCAGAGGAAATCATCATGGTAGGAGTTGCAGTGGAGACTTATATTCTCCCCAGCGGGGGTTCTGATCATTGGCCTATCACTCTGGATGCTGCAATTTTGGACACTCCTAAAATCGCCTTTTCAGGTTTGAAAAGTTTTGGTTAGATCACCAAGATTTTAAGTCAAAGATTAAGCAGTGGTGGCAGGAGCCCATTATGATCAGGGGTACTAAAATTTTTCATCTTCAAACTCGGTAGAGACACATCAAAGCAAGAATTAGGAACTAGAATCAGCAGGTTTTCGGAAACATTTTCAAAGAGAAGCTATCCTTGGAGGAAAAATTGGAAATTCTATAAAAAGGAATTTATGAGTGGGGGTGTATCTCATGCTACCAAAATCGAAGAGCAAGATCTTATAAGAATATGGAATGAGAGGTGTCAACAAGTGGAAGTCCTATGGAGACAGAAGTCTAGGGTTCAGTGGCTGAAGGAAGGAGAAAGGAACAATTTTTTTTCCATAAATCAGCTATTGACCATAGAAGGACTAACAGTATCATTCGATTAAAGGATGATCAAGGGACTTATTTTGAATCTCGTGGGGATATTTCCAACCTCTTGGTTAATCACTTTGCACACATAGCCGAGGAGCCTGCCATTGATAGGGAAGAGGCCATCGGGGAAGTGGTTTCCATCATTCCTAGAATCCTAACAAAGGATCACAACAGGAATATGGATCACCCCATCTCCAAGGCAGAAGTGGAAGAAGCTGTACAGGAAATGCCAAATGGAAAATCGCCTGGCCTGGATGGTTTCACCATCAATTTTTTCAAAGCCTGCTGGGACACTACAAAGATATATTTGGGAGGTTGTCTAGGACTCATGTAAGTCCTCCTCAATCCTTAAATCCCTGAATTCTACATTCATTGCCCTAATTCCTAAGGAAGATGAGGCTTGCAGTCCAGCGAAATTTTTTCCTATAGCCCTGTGCAATGTTTTATATAAAATAGTCTGTAATTTGATGGCTAATAGATTGAAGACTATCCTTCCTCTGATCATATCAGAAGAGCAGTTTGGTTTTTTTGAAGGGAGGCAGATCATGGATAATATCCTTCTGGTACATGAGATGATTCATTCGTTGCAGTCCCAAAAAAAATCAGGAATGATAATCGAGCTGGATTTGTCGAAAGCATATGAAAAAGTCAGCTAGAGATATATGGAGGCAGTGCTTGCTGCGTTTGGGTTTGGACAAAGATGGATCATTTGGGTGATGGCTTTGGTTAAATCCCCTAGTTTCTTTGTCCTAGTTAATGGAGGCCATTCCAGCCACTTCAAACCCTTAAGGGGTATCAGACAAGGTGACCCGATATCACCATTTCTCTTTGTCATTCTCATGAAAGGTTTAATTCGAGTCATCAAAGTGGCTAAAGAAAAAGCTGACATAACTAGTCTCCAGCCTCACCAAGCGAGTCAGGCGACTACCCATCAGCAATTCATGGATGATACGATGCTTCATGGGGTCCCTACTATCAGAGAAACACGGGGTTTCAAGGCCATTCTGGACCTCTTTGGTCGGGCATCAGGTATGGACTTAAATTAAGAAAAATCGATGATTTTTTTCTTCAATATGCACATCTCCATACAGAGGAACCTTACAGCCATTCTCAGCTTTCAAAGGAGAAGCCTCCCATCTAAATACATGGGGATTCCTATAACAGATAAGCCCTGGAAGAAGAGTCACTGGGAGAAACTCCTATCTTCCCTGGAAAATAGAGGAAACTATTAGACGAATCGTGCTCTTAACTTCGTCAGTCTTCTGGTCATGACGAAGGTGGTGCTTCAGGCCATACCACACTACATGCTCTCCATTCTGCAAGCTCCGAAGGGTATCCTCCAGAAAATTGGAGATATACAACGAAAGTTTCTATGGTCCGGTAAAGCTGATAATAAGCAATGGAACCTTGTGGCCTAGAAGAAGGCATGTAAACCAAAGATCCTGGGTGGCCTTGGCCTCCAGGACCCTGAATCAGTGAACAAGGCCTGCGGGGCCAAGCTCTGGTGGAGATGGCTTAAGGAAACTACTACCCCGTGGGCGGTTCTCTAAAAAGCCAAATACGCGAAGGATTGGAGACCCCTTGAACTCGTCAGATTGATAAGGGATATCACAGGTTCCCCTATTTCGAACTTATCTTGGGAAAACAAGCATATTATCCAGGAGCATTGCTTCTGGGAAATAAGCAATGGTTGAACTGCGTTCTTCTGGGAAGATGCTTGGAAAAAAATGCCTAAACTGTGGGACCCTAAGTACCAATTAGTGCAGTAGAGTTTTCAAAGGCTGGGTAGAATAAATTTTAATCAGTATTGGATCACAGACCATTGGGACCCTTAGTGGCACTACTAGTCTACAAGCCCTCCTTCTTTGGATGAAGGGGTCCTCAACCAAATGAAATCTCTGCGGCTGCTACTGGAGAAAATAAAGGTGTGAATCTCTCAGGAGGTAGATAAACTCCGTTGGGGAAGAATGGAGGGAGGGGAATTCAACCTCAAGGAGGCTAGACACTACCTAGAAAACAGGGATTTAGAGGAAAAGGTCCACTAGCATGACAATATATGGGACTCCATCTACTGGCCCAAAATCAAAACTTTCATATGGCTCATAATGCATAAGAAAATTCTTACATGGGAAAATATGTTAAGGAAAGGGTTCATAGGCATGCCATGCTGCTGCCTTTGTGAAGTGGAGGAGGAGATGATGAACCACCTCCTAAATTCCTGTAAGTGGACAACTAGTCTATGGGATTGGATGGCAGAGATCTTTCGCCAAACAGATCGGAGCAGAGAGTCCATCCAAGACATAGTCTCTAGGTGGAGGGTTCAGTATCCTAAAAATGAAATAGTAAACCTCTTATGGCGTCTAGGCCCTAGTTTCCTCGTCTAGAAGGTGTGGAAAGAAAGAAACAAAATAATATTCCAGGATACAGGGCACCAAATGGGCCATCTTAAAATTGATATCATGAAAAACATGAGAGAAATGGTACTTACCAAGGTAAAAGGGGATCAATCCGAAAGGCCTTCGATAGGAGAGCAATGTATACTGGAGATTTTCAGCCTCAGAGAGGGGAGTGGCCTGGGTTCGTCTACCCTGCATCCAGAGTCCCCTCCCTCCCATCAAAGTTGGAAGCTCCCCCTCCCGGTTTACTGGAAGTTAAACTTCGACGGTGCATCGAGGGTAAATCCGGGCTTGGATGGCTATGGAGGGGTTATCATAGATGAAAAAGGTGAAATTGTGCATATCTATGGCAGCTCACTGGGAGAAGCAACAAATAACGAAGAAGAATTCACAGCATTGGAGCAAGGCCTGAGGATTTTGGTTCATCTAAAGAGCAAGAATGCCAAAGTTGAAGGGGATTCTATGTTGGAAGTCAATGCAGCGAAACATTTGCAGAATGGGGCTAAGTTGATTAAGGTAACAAAGCATTGGCACCTCTCACAGGCCACGATGCTTATCCTTACCCACATGTCTCTGTGGAAAGGTATTGTGTTTCAAGTGGTCCATCACTCAGTTAATTCCCTGGCGAACACATTGGCTAATCATGCGGTGGACCATCTACAGGACGATCTGGATGCCCACTGATAGGATGTGACAAATGGAAGCCTACGAAAGGAGTGCGAGCAGGTGGCCATCAAGGATCTGTGTGGGTTGGGAGATGGAGAGGCCAGCTCCCACGAGACAAATAAATAAGGTAGAATGCGGTACTCTAGGTCATTTAAGCCGAAGCATAGGTACCAGAGTCATCTTGCCCATGTGAGACGTGTGAGGAGGTGGGACAGTAATAGCTGGGACAGGGTCGGGTACACCATTCCCAACAGTCCTACAAATTGTCATATTGGAATCATTAGAGATCACGACAGTCCTAATCAGGATAATCGCCTGGGGATGGGAAATCACCACCAATTTATTATTAGGTGGTTAGGCAGCAGGCATGATCGTAGCAGGTGGGTGACTACTCATGCCAGCTTTCGGACTATGTGCCTCTACAATATAAATACAGGTCAGGGTCATAAATATGAAGGCACAAGCATTCTGCAGAGGGATTCGGTTCTTGGTCTCTATTCTCTTTTCCTCCTCGCCATCAATAGTAAGTTTGAAAATAAGGGGTGGTGGGATAGTATGGCTAGGCGCTCCCTTCGTCGCTCCAGAGAAAAAACTAAAGTTCACGAGGTAGTAGAGGGCTATATCAGGTCAGTCTCTGACAAAGGTAAAAATACAGTGGAGACCTTGCAAGTTGAAGTCTCCAAATTAAGAGATAGTGTGGACGATACGTCCATTAAAGAGGAAGTTGTCTGGATTATTGACCTTGGCACCCTGGCCACTCGAGCTACATAATTATTTCGAACCCAGGCTATGTCCTGGCACATCAAGACCCTACTGGATAAATATATTAACCAGCAGGAGGCCTCCACCCATGAGGATATCTAGGTTTGTAGAAATGGGTCTGCCAGGAACTCGACTCGCTTAGATAGTTTGGAAGGGACTCTGAGGTCTCTGGCGGAGGAGATACATGAATAGTCGAGGAGACTCGAGGGTTTTCTAAAACTGTTCGAGACTTACCTGAAGTATGTGGAGAATGTGTCCATCCAAATGCCGGATGAGACCCACAAGACAACTGTGATTCATTGATTCAAACCCCAGAATGCTCTTGTTCAAGAGGGGAATGCTTGTCCGAGTGCGGCTGCCAGCAAGGAGGAGGAGACTGCTAGGGAACAGGATTAAATTCTTGTGGTTTTTCAACAGAAGCATATGTTGATGGTTTTATTTTTTGTATCTACGAGCTATGATATTGGGTGGCTGGTTGCCAATGGCCTCCTACCTAGTAGGTGGGCCAAGTTTTTCTGCAAGCATTAGCGTCCTTACAAGCCCTTGGGGGCGAAGCAAAGTGTATTGCTTTCTAATTTAAGTTTTTGTCTCTCGTTATGTCTGGTTGACAATGGTTTCTATTTTCACTGCAACTAGCATAAATTTTTTGTAATACTATGTACAATATTTACTCATTAATGCAACTGCTGATTTACAAAAAAAAAGAACTCTCAAATTATTGTCTTCAAAAAATCTCTCTATAAACAAAATATATAAGACAACTATTATTTTAGGATTTTTTCTTCTGTGATCCATAAATAGTATAAAAAATATTTTGGTTATAATCACATCTAAGAATATTTTTGCTAATTATTTTCTTTTAAGAGACAAATTATTTTTGTGTTTCAAGAGGGTTTGTCTCTATAGAGAATATGTCCTTAAACCTAGTTATTGTTTCTGTAGAGACAACAAAAAAGGTTCACTAGAAACACAATATAGAATGTGAATCTTTTCTTTTTCATCAATGATTAATTCATGATAGGGAACAATGGAATCCAACCACCAACCTATTGCTATCAAGGAAAGTGCTACTCCATTGAGCTAGCACCCTCACAAGAAATGTGTTTTCTTGATTTGAAAAGATAAAAATCAACAAACCAAAATGTATCATCATATTAGTGAAGAAAAATTATGTTAAATGTTGCTACATGACGAATTTCATAGAAAGGAATAAAATTGTAGATGGTATTGAGTGTGGAGTCATCTAGTGGGTTAAATTTCACTCAGGGTAGATAATCTTATGAGGTGAAAGCACTATATATGCAAACTAGTTTTTTTGATATTTTCTATGGAAAATAAATGCAACTCAAGACAAGTAATTTCTAGAATTTATTTCTATTCAGAACTATTTTCAATAAATTTTAACCCAATTATTGACTTTGTTATGGTATAACTATACATACAAATGAACACACCACACGATCACACTAGATGATTCATTATAAACATACTCCATTCAATCAACTGGGTTACAAAGTCTAATGAATAATCTGTTGAAAATGGAAACAAGAAACAGTGAAGGAGGCCTCCTGAAACATCTTTCACGATCCTAGTTGGAAAGTGATCACCTAAACTAGGTGGCGACCACACATGTGATTTTTGTCGAAAAATTTATTTTTAGACATATGGAGCATGGTCCAGGGATTGCAGTATGCTATTCTTGGAGTATTGGTCATGTTGGTAAAAATAGATGGACATCTATTTTTTGGACCTATAGGTCGAAGTCTATTTTTAGACTGCCTATCCTAAAAATAGGGAAGTCAAATATTATTTACCCTTAATAATATTTGGACTCTAAACTTCAGTTTTCTCTCTTGGAGCACTTCAGTTTGACCCCCGGAGGTGGGGCATGCAGCTTCCAGAAGGATTTACGCTTTTCCTATGGGTTAAGTGAGCTAATGCATGGTTGACTTCAGTTAGAGCTCAAGTGGCGGAGTTCGGTGGAGTTGATGCGACAGTTAATGGAGATGGTGTTCTGGTTAACCAGTTGAACTAGTTGTATTTAGTTTAACTGGCTAATACACTAGAGATGAGTTTTTTGAATTAAATATTATTTAATTCACAAATTATTAACTCATTATTCAACTAAAGAACACATCAGTTTAACTCAGTGCATGGACAGTTCAGTGGCGACAAGTGAAAGAGGTAGATGAAAGGGTTGAGTTAGCTATCAGTTGCGACATCAGTTGTGCATGAGATTTGCACCACACTTGGAGGAAATTACCAATGAAAATTTCCCAGTTGGAGCCAGTGAGATTCAAACTTAGATCTCTATTTAGACCAGCCTTGAATACGCAATAGAGGCAGGGAAATTAGTGGGTGTGTTTTGAACCTGTGACTTGTTCAAAACCAAGCTAGTTTTTGTGTAGCTTTGGGAGATAGTACTGAGTACTTGTGAAGAGTTTGTACTATGTATTTGCTGCATGTTCTCTCCATTTATAATATACTATAGCTGGGGGTTTTCAGCTATAAGATTTCCCCATACATATTGTGTTAATGTGTGTGATGATTTGATGTGCTATCGCTTCTATTCTTTCCGCATGTGACAATTAATTGTAGAAGAGATTATGTGTTATGCATGCAATTCGAAATTGATGTGTGATCAGGTTAATCTCCATTGAATAAGTGATTTATTCAGCAGATTTCTACATGGTATCGGAGCAATATTAATTGTCAAGATCTATTACGGTGATTGCAAACTTATTTCCTCGGACAGAGCCTGCATACGGGCCAGATAGCCTCCGGATTCATCTTTCTTTGGAAAGTGAAAGGTCTGGTAAAATCCCATGCAGTCAATCTCTGATTTGGAAATAATTTGTTCTCAAGTGTAGATCGGAAGCGATTGAGTCATCAGCTGGTGGTGAAATTCGAATTTGCAGATTTGTGTTCTTGGTGCCGCGGCGAAAATGTCTTTCAACGGTTTGCGACTCGAATATGCCTTGGAAGGAAGTT